>JAFIDM010000001.1:71416629-71427455 GCA_023159025.1 Thereuonema tuberculata
GTGATACTGAGCAGCGGCAGTGAGCTACCAGTACGATACTCTCATGTTATACTGAGCAGCGGCAGTGAGCTACCAGTACGATACTCTCATGTGATACTGAGCAGCGGCAGTGAGCTACCAGTACGATACTCTCATGTGATACTGAGCAGCGGCAGTGAGCTACCAGTACGATACTCTCCTGTGATACTGAGCAGCGGCAGTGAGCTACCAGTATGATACTCTCATGTGATACTGAGCAGCGGCAGTGAGCTACCAGTACGATACTCTCATGTGATACTGATCAGCGGCAGTGAGCTACCAGTACGATACTCTCACGTGATACTGAGCAGCAGCAGTGAGTTGTTATTACGATACTCTCATGTGATACTGAGCAGAGGCAGTAAGTTGTTAGTACGATATTCTCACGTGATGCTGGGCAGCTGCAGTGAGCTACTAGGATATGCTAAGCTATATTCGTTAGGTTAGGTGCATTAAATACTTTTTCAACTTTTCCGATATTTTTTACTTGAGATGGATTTATTGGGACAAAATCCCTTCGAAAGTCGAGAAGCATCTGTATTATCAAAAAGAATCCCATGAATTTTGGGGGAAAAGAAGTGATTAAAAAAATGGAAAGTATAAATGTACAGTATTGTCATGAGATTCGACCGATGTTCCTAATAGTGGGGAGCTACATACATAAAAACTGCAAATTTTTTAAGAATATGCCCTTTGGTGAGAATGTACTTTATGGTTATACAATGAAAATAAGATGGGGAGGCATCGCCCAAAGTGACTAACTTATAATCTAAGATCGCGGCTATGTTTCAAAATGGCTACCAGTGTTTTGATTTTGCTTTTTTTGATACACATCATACAAAAGATTGCTTTATATCGATTTATATGTTTTCCAGGTCGAGGATTTCATTTTTCATCTTCAAAATAGGATCAGAATGAATATAACGGCATAGATAGTCCTTATTTGCACATCCTTATTGCAGTTTTAGAAGTTTCGTATTCGTGGCACCTGT
Source organism: Thereuonema tuberculata (assembly GCA_023159025.1). NCBI lineage: Eukaryota > Metazoa > Arthropoda > Chilopoda > Scutigeromorpha > Scutigeridae > Thereuonema > Thereuonema tuberculata. The sequence continues at coordinate 71,417,640 of JAFIDM010000001.1, forward strand.
TTAAAATAATAATATTGATGTCAAAATATTGAAATGATACTTTTTTGTTTCAGTATTACTTGTTTAAATATGACTTTTAAAAATATTGCAATATGCCACTAGTTTGCTATCCTTTATTTTCAGATTTGAGTGCGTAAAGACATCCTGAAATGGTAAAGCGGTTCCGTTTAGTTTCTCAGTGTGATCTGGGTGAAGATAAACCGAGACCTGTTGATTGGACAATTTGTACACTGTGCCAAAAGACAGATGCTGATAAATTTGTTTGTCCTGCAAATAATACAAATGTACTTGCACGTAATACCGGATATGCAACGCTTGCAAAAAACTTATAGAACTTTGATGTTATAAATACTTTACCCACGGATATTGATATAAAGTTGTTTGATGAAAATCAGAGCGGGATGGAACAAACATTTTTACGAAGAGAAGCTAAGTGGCACAAGAAATGTGCATTGAAATACAATTGTACAATGTTCGAAAGAGCAAAGAAACGCAAGCGTTCTGAAGGTGAGAAAGAAGAGTCGACATCATCGCATGAATGTAAACAACGATCATCTAGTTCCAAAAATGAGTGTTTTTTTGTTTTTTTTGCGAGGGTTCTGCATCCAGTAAGGATCAATTGTTTAATGTAACTACATTTCATGTAGATCAGAAGGTGAGGAAGTGTGCCAGTGAATAAGGAAATAATGCTCTTTTCTTAGAGTTTTGGGTCAGTGGATGTCATGAAGTGGATGGTGCAATTGCTCAAGCTGATATTGCAACTTCTAGTACTGCTGAAAGTTATCTGAAAGTAATCAACGTGAAGAAAGCCAGAGGAATTCGTCAAGTAACTGCTGCAGCACTATACTACTTGTTGCGTGATGCTTACCAAGAAGCAGATTCCGAGCTTGAATTTCAGACGTTGTGTGAAGAACGAGCTTAAGAGAGTATCATGTTCAAATATTGGCAGGCTTGTCTTAACATAGAAATCCTCTTGCTTCTCTTTGTTCGCTCAATCAGAGAAGGAAACTACATCTTTGTTTTTGAGTGTTTTAAAGAAATGATGCCTTGGATTTTTTTTTTGCTTGATCATTATCATTATGATACAGAATCCATGGGCGTTGGATGGTTTCTGAACCAGAAATTAGTCGGTAAATACAAGAGTTTGAGAGTGGCATTCAGCTACAACCTGAACAAAACAATCCACTCCATTATGATCAGTACCACTCATTTCAAGTCAAATATATTGCTAAAGTTCGAGCACTTTACAGCATATTAAAAGAGTTAGGAAACCCATTTTTAGAAAATGATAAAGACCTTATTTCATCGACAGCAGGATTATTGTACACAAGCAAGTTAATGCAACAGTTTATTCCGCAGATTCAACTGGTGCTGAGCTATTCCACAATTTCATTGAGGAACGACTAATAAAAATCTTCAACAATATTTCAACCTTTGAAAAAAAACAACGTTCCCCTATTCAGTACTCTTGAGATGAGCTTTAGCAAGAAAAACAATACACTCAAGATTTTAAAAGCAGACGTCCAGCTGTTTTCCAGACTCTTTATAGTTACACAGAATCATCAGTTAGATATGAAGAATTTTTTCTCAAAATGAAAATCAGCCACATCCACCTGCACTTTCCAGTAATGGTCAATTTCGATTAGGCAATAAAGCTGACATAGCACACATTTTAGAAGATACTGTATACACGAATGATAATGCCTTCCCAGGAATCTGTGATGCTGTAGTTTATGATGGTACAGTTCTTACTAACATTTTAAAGCCACAAACTTCAAAGACATTTGCTGATTATTATATTAACATATTTCACCCTCACATTTATAAAGACATTGAAGCTTTCGCATGTCAAAGAATTGATTTCATTTGGGATAGATACGTTACATCAAGTATTAAAAGTAAAACTACAGAGAAGAGGGGAGCAGGAATTACGACACAAGTGCTTTCACACGTAACTGTACCTAAAAATTGGCAAGGCTTTTTGAGAAATTCAAATAACAAAGAAGAGCTCTTCAGTCTACTGAGCTGTAAATACCATCACACACGTACAGGTTGTAACAACGTCAGATGAAGACGTCAAAGGAAATATTAAAGTACAAACTTCCCTCATTGGGTGTTACTTGTCCTGGTCATGAAGAAGCGGAGTCAAGAATAATACTGCATCTCCAAGACATGGTGGAAAACGGCTTCAGGAATATTTGTATTCGCACATAGATACCGATGTCTTAGTTTTAGCAATTGCTTACTTCTTTACCTTGTCAACAGCGGATCTGGATAAACTTTGGATTGCTTTTGGAGCAGGAAAGAATTACAGATTTAATCCGGTTCAGGCTGTAGCTGAAATTATTGGAAGGGAAAAGGCTATTGCTTTACCAGAATTTCATGCCTTCACAGGCTGTGATAGTATTCCTAGTTTCACACGAAAGTTCAAAAAATCAACTTGGATGACATGGATGCTCTTCAAAGATGCTCTTCAAATGCTACTGCATTTTCGTTTATCTCACAATCACAAAATTAAATTCCTACTGAAATTTTAGACATTATTGAAAGATATGTAGTACTACTGTACTGTTGAACTAGTGACAATGTAAGTGTTAATGATGCAAGACAAGAGTTGTTCATAACAAAAAATCGTCCACTTGAAAGTCTGCCACCGACTAGGGTGCATTACAACAACAAGTATTACATAGTGCTTTCCAAACTGAACACTTTTGGGGACAAGCAAAGAAACAAGCAATATATGTATCATCTCCAAACGATTGGGGATGGTGGTTGCATGATGAATCTTGGCAGCTGAAATGGTCGGAGTTACCAGAAATTTCTGATTCCTGCAACGAGCTTCTCAAATATATGTGCAAAATCTGTAAGAACAAGTGTAGCTGTAGAAATGTTGGGTTATCTTGCACGCTATTGTGTAAATAAAAGAACGAATGCTAAAAATGAAGTGGTGTATAAATATTCAGCAGAACTTAGACTTTTAAAAGTGCACTTTTTTTGTTGTTGATCCTAAATATATATAATTAACATTTTGTGTAAATACATTTACATTTAATACATTTACTTTTAATATATTTTTGGTGTGCTTACGGGTATATTAAAACTATATATATTTTGTGTGTAACCTTTTGTGCGAACCATATTCGACAACAAAGCATCTACATTAACATTTAGCCTATTTTGAACATGAAAAATGAAATCCTTGACCTGAAAAACATATAAATCGATATACAGCACTCTTTTGCATGATGTATATCAAAAAAGGTGTAGCAAAATCAAAACATGGGTAGCCATTTTAAACATAGCCGACATCTTGGATTTTAGTCACTTTGGGCGATGCCTCCCCATCTTATTTTCATTGTACAAACATAAAGTACATTCTCACCAAAGGGCATATTCTTATCAAAATTTGCAGTTTTTTCATGATTTCTGTAACTATAATGCAACATAAATGAAAAATGTATCGAACTTTATTATATTGAATAAATAGAATAGTATTATTTGTGTTTGTCCTAATGTTAATATTTCTTTTGTGTTCTGTTGAGTGGAATTTCATTTATGGAGGAGTTATTCTAACACTTGAATTAAGACTGTGCTTCATTCTGTTTGCAAATTTTGCTTCACATTTCAACTCAAATTATCAAGTCCAAAATCCTTTTAGTTTTTTCAGAAGAAAGTTTTGAAATTGAAAAATAAATTCATTACAAATGTGAAAGGTAATAAAAAACTTTTGTACATATTACAAAAGAATTTGTTGATAAGTTATTTCATCGTTTACTGTTATTGGTAAAATTGATGGAATTTCAGCTATTAATTTAATTGCTTGAAAAGTTACCTAAAGTTTTCTGCTTACAAAATCTAGCAGTCTCTTAAAATTAAAATCTTTCCTTAAACCAAGTCTTGTTCTTGTGATCTTTGTTTCTTTTCTTGTCATTATTGCACTTTTTTAACCCTTTCTCTTTTCGTTTTTGCTGTTTCTGAATTTTCTCATCATTTCACTTGTTTCTTTTCCTCTTTTCCATTCTACTTACAGAGTGAGAAAAAGAGAAATAAAAGCAGTGATACTATTATAATACTACTTTTTGCGTGCCTTAACTAATTAGATCTTTGGATTTAAAAAAAAACCAAAGATCTAATTCGTGAAGACTTCTTTTTGTTGTGCATTCGTTTGATGATCATTCCGAGAAATCACGTTTTGATTCTTTTTACCTTTTTTTTATTTTTTTTCATTTAGTTCTTAATCTTTTTTTGAAGTTGCTTAGGTTTTAGTAATTTTTGAACTACATTTTATTAATGTCACATAAAGATTTGGAGTTAGTTGTGTTAGCAATAGAGTGAATATCATAAGTCTGTTTGATTCATCTTTTCTAAATGAATCCTTTACATTGGATGGATGACTTCCAAACAACTATTTTAGGTATTAATTGAAAATTTATTAGAGAAATCCATGTACATTTGAAGAGTCCGTACAACTCTGTAAAGATGTCAAAATAAATTCGAAATTTCTTCAATCCAACCTTTACTGTATTTTTTCGGATGCAAACCCATAGAGCTTCTAATGTTTCTTACTCAACGTTTTCTTAAGCTCAAGAACCAATAATAATTTCTCTTTTTGTGATCAGTTAGTACATGATTAACATATAAACTGCTACGTTTCATTTTCAATTCAATCTTTCTTATAATAAAAAATATTTTTTTTTGTTCATTTTAATAACAATAACAGTACAGCCACCTTAAGCTCTTTTTCTTATCTTTATTTTAAAAGAATTTTAGATTTGATTTTATTTCGTAGACTAAAAGTTCTTCAGTTTCTTGCTGTTTCAGAAGAGTTTTTCAGTTTCTGACAAGAGAATGACATTTTTTATTTATTATTTTCGTTTGTTTTAACGAGCTTTTTCCTATATTTTCATGAGCTTTTTTTATTTCCTTTTTGTTAACAAATTTTCCTATACGTATCGCTGGATTATTTCTTTTACTGTTTCTGTTTGTGATGATTGTGTCTGATTCTGGATTGACTGTCTTTCAATATGGTTCCTTCTCGAATAATTTTATCAAAAGCTTTTTTTTTTTTTTCTTTTTATTGTTTGATTGAATGCATTGAGATATCGTTGAACAACAAACTCTTATTCATTTTTTCCAATTTTCATAATAGTTTTAGAATGAATGCACAAATAAATTTCCTCTTTGTCTTTTTTTTTCATAAACATATTGTTTTTGAAAACATTCTGAACTATACTTTCTCTTTGTTTGTTAGCATCTAAATATCTTAGTTCGTTCGATTATTGAAAAATACTGGAATCAAATGTAAACTGTCTTTATTTTCTTCGTAGAACTACAATCCCTTTCTAGTTGATGTAATACAGTGGTTTTTTTATTACTATTAATATTTTCAACGCGAGCTGTCTTTAATCGCTTTCATAATTGACTATTTCTTTAGAATTAAAGACGGGATTTGCATTTGCAGTACTGTTGCAGTTACAAGAGGATTGTGGATTTTGTGCTCGATAATTCGTTAACAGTAGACGAGATTACGACATTTGTAGATGAAGATAAGTCCTCGTCAAAAGGAAATAGGCTACGGATAGAAGTTATTATCCAAATTATCAAAATGCTTATATGGTGGGTTTTTTTTTATTATTATTCATTTAATAAGTTTCTAATTCGGTTTGTGTTGGTGAAAAACATGAAACTGGGTCTGGTGACTGAAAATGTTAACAATTTCGTCTTTAATTTACTTCTGAACCTAACAGTTCTGAGTTAGCAATGGCTGGTTAGAGTTTGACACTGTTTCCATAGTGATAATATACGAGGGTCGATCAGAAAAAAAAAGTTACAACTCCAGAAATTAATTTTATGAGTTTGGAATAATGCCGGCTCTGCGGCTGCTGAAATATGCGCTAGACGGTTGTACTGCTCAGTGTTGCAGGACCTTCCTCATATGTGTCAGTGGAGGTGAGCACTGACATTTCAAAAAGGAGACACGTTTGGATAACTGATCTCCTATTGAAACCTTAAAGAAATTGCTCAACAGTTAGGAAGAACCGTCCTGGTCTTTGGATCGACGGTATGATCCCCCTTCATGACAATGCCCGACCACACGTTGCACGGAACGCACACAACTTGCTGCACAGTTTCCACTGAGAAGTTTTGGGCCATCCGTTATACAGTCCGGATTAGGCTTCCAATGATTTTCATCTGTTTCATGCATTAAAAGAGCACTTGTCAAGTCACAGGCAACGAAGAAGTTCAACGGGATGCAGAAAAGTGGCTACAACAGCAGGGCCCTGACTTTTATGTGGCTGAGATGGACAAACTGATCAAACGTTGTGACTTTCTTCCAAAAAAAGGTTTGCTTTTCGTATACAATCTTTGTAAAAAAAATATGTGATCGACCTAGGTAAATAATACCAATGACAAGAAGAATTTGAAATTAAAATTCTAAAATGTTTTGAACTCATTTAAGAACGATTTCTTAATTTTCATTGAGTTCTTTAATGAAACTACATTATTATGATAAGTTATAGAGATAATTTCATTAAGCTTTACTTTAACTAATTTCTGTTCCTTATAATAGATTATTCATTCAGTATGAGAATTATCGTGATCATGTGACGTTATAGTACGTTTAGAAAAATAGAGTTAAAACCATTTCCATCCCACACTTTGACATTCAATCAATACTAGCAACAACTTAACTGAAAAATATTTAGTAGTAAAAATAGTCATGCTTACCTAATACTGTACATAGTTTGCAAAATTAATTTGTCCATCCGCAGTATATTTAATCCACATAAGCCAAATCGGGGCCGTGGAAAAATAATTAAACAGGATAAACAAATTAGATTGAGATCATTTTGAAACACTTTTTGGATAAATACAATTTTCATTCAACAGGTTTATATTTACTGTCATTAATAAAAGTAAAGGTTATTTTTAAAATTTATTAACTCATTTCTTTTATTCTAAATTTTTCCGAAATTCCTAAAACTGCAATTTGTTGTATTTTAGAATATTAATTTGCATCTTCGTAACTACTACAAATCCACTAAGTATTGAAAATACTTAGTATTAATTCACGAAGTATTAATCTATTAAGTATTGAAAACTTCTAAATAATTCATCCTTAAAATTTGCGTCCGAATTATAAGTCACTTTTTAATTGAATTGTACAAGTTTTGGAACACTTGACGTTTTCGCGTAAATAATTCTTAAGGCTTAGATACTAGATTGACCTTTTTCCTAATAAAATTAAAATACATCGTGTAGAATTCCATTATAATGGAAATTCTATTTCTATTTTTGTTTTTTGTTTTTTAATTTTGGACTTATCCTAAGACTTGCAGGAGTGAGACGATATAGTACGAAATTTGGTTAACGAAGAAAATTTCAGAATTCACTTTGAAAAACCATGCCAAATAAAAATAAAATAAAACTACTTTTCATACTGCTAATGTATATTCTTGGGTGACACATGAAGTAAGAAGTTCAAAAACATGAACCTTTTCTAAGAAGGATTTAGAAAACATTCCAATAAACAGGAATGTAAATAAATAAAGGAAAAGAAAAACAGCACAATAATTTCCCTGTTAGTTGAAGAAAGAAAAATGGAAATCTGTTTTAGCTTCTCTGGAAAAAATAAGCCCAGTGGAATTATTAAAAATTGATCACTTAATTTTTTTAAAGTTTTGATTTATCATAATTTATTTAATTGAAGAAAACGGTAAAACATTGCTGAAATAGCAAAAAAGGAAAAAAAAAAATATACTTCTCAATCGAGGAAGGTAGAGATGGTATAGATGGCGCCATCTATTAAGAAAAATTATAAATATGAAATATGAAGTGAAATAATATAAAGTGGAGTACAGTATCGTGATTATATATTTCGTAAATGAATATTGAAAATAGGGCTATATAACTGTTTGATCTAACATTTTATAATCATCTTTAATAATTGGAGAGAAAAACGTTTAGGATGAAAAAAAGAATTATTCCAAGGTTAAGTCGAAATACACAGAAGCTCGGTTATAACGCGATCTTTCGGATCCAAAATCTCGAAGATCGCGATATAACCGTGATATAATCGAACTTTTATTACTTCGCGACATCAAATGTCGTATATCGCACCCTATTATCGCCCACACGATTCCAAATCGATTTAAAATGGTCATTTCGCGATTACCTACATCATTCAGAGCTATGTGAGAGAATTTTATATTTATAAATACATAAATCATTACCTTTTCAACGCTTTGATGGTTTATATTAGCCAAAATCGATTTGGCGCCGCCATCTTGGCATCTTGTACAAACAACGAGTCACGTGGATCGAAACTAGGTATTCATACGCCTATTAGATTACATGGGTCTCTTTACTGGTTGTCATTGGCAGAAAAATAGATCTCGATATTCATTTTGGTTAAACGAAAAAGTCCGCGATTCTGGTATTTTTTTTAAAAAAATATATTGTATCTGACGCATTTTTGTGACAGTAGGGTGGGTATAGTCTCAATTACTGTAAATAATAAGGAAACAAGCATATTAATTTACACCTTTGATTTGATTTTAGGCGAAAAAACGGTCAATTTTGCAATTTTACAATTATACACCTTTTCCAAAATAGAAGGGGTCCAAGATCAAATCACGTTATATCTGAATTCGCGATATAAACAACCGCGTTATAACCGAGCTTCAGTGTACTTAGGTACTCACAACAATGTAAAAACAATTTATCTTAGGAAGCTAAAACTTGATGACTAGTTTTTAAGCAGAAAGAAAGAAGGATTCAGATACAGTTAGAATCTATAAATTAAGGGAAACAATAAAGAATCTCCCGAATACATATGAAGAGTTGTTAGAAGCACTTGTGTATACAATGTACAGATACGTTTCTGTTATTACCAGAATAATAACAGTGAACAAAAAGTATTTAGAAAATACAAGCAAATATTATTTTATTTTTCTGCTTTATAATTTCCACTGCTAGCCCGATATTTTGATCCCATAAAGCGCTATGTTAAGTAAGTTTACATATTGAAAACATATTCAAAAGTTTACATATTCTTGTGTGGAATCCATATTTATTAAAGCTAAAAACTTGATCTTTAAAAATTCCAACTCTCACTAGGGATCGAACCCTACACCTACAACCCACAGACAAGCGACTATTTTCCATTCAGGAGATTTTACACTCTTTGCCAAAAAAAATCGACGCATCAAGAAGGAATTATCCAATTGAGACAAAATTTGATACGTTTTAACAGAAAATGAAATGATTAGAATTTCAGAACAACTCGGACCCAATAACCGTAATCCTTTATCAGATCAGACACAGAGAATTCAGACTCATTCTAGAGACATTTTTTTATAAACAGTTTTGATTATATTACAAGTGAACAAATATTCATTAGTGTGTTTTAAAAAAGTATTAAGAAATAAAACTAAATTCACAGGAAATTTATAATATTTAAATTGTTTTATTTTGAAATTGTTAAAAACGAAGTCGCATGGAAAGGTTTAGTTTATTATATCATAGATCTATTTCTTTATTTTTTAGTATTTGTTGTAAAATTTGAAATCTATGTACAGTCGGACCTCTATTTAACGAAGTCGCTAAATCCCCAAAAAAAAAGTTCGTTATATGGAAAATTCATTAGAGATTCACCTTTTAAAATTACTTTAAACTACATAAAACATATTTAAAATACATAAACTATAAATATTATTAAAAAGTAATAATTTTAATGACAAAGCGTACATTACCACATGCATACTTAAATTTTACTAATAATGTCTGTTAATTTTGTCTGAGGGTTTTTTTTTT
>JAFIDM010000001.1:71432455-71480508 GCA_023159025.1 Thereuonema tuberculata
AAAAAAAAAAAAAACAGTCCTCCCCAATAGCGGACACCTCCCAATAACGGACGAAACTTCCGGTCCCGTGACTGTCCGTTATTCGGAGGTAACACTGTATACCCCTTCCCAATAGATAACCCAGCGTATTTTTATTTAGTATTTCCGTTATTAAATGTTCCTTTTACTTATTAATTCTACTAATTTTAAAATTCCTCAAGTAAGCCGAATTATACTTCTTTTTACTTTTTTTTTAAACAAAGGCTCTGGAATCAAATTTTTGACAATTCAGGAGGTTTACAAGATGTTCAAAGTTTACTGAAAAAAAAAAAAAAAAAAATCTTTTTACAATATTGCCTTTTTTTTTTTTTAATATACTTTAAAAAATACATTATAAGAATTTTTGAAAAGAATAGTTTCCACTTAATTTGAAAAAGGTTTCTCATAATTTGTGCAAATGTTAAAACGACAAACATTGCTAAAAATGACCAAAAACATTATTTCTTTTCAATTTTGAGGAAGAAGGCAAAGACTGTACAAGTGGCGCCATCTATTGAAAATAATTACAAGTGTGGATTCATTCGAGCCCTTAATAAGAAAATAAGTCAAATAAGAGAATCTTAATTATTCATTTCATAAAAAGAATATTGAAAACAATTTAGATTAGCCAGGAACTACGTCTTTCTGCCGCTAACCACTGAATGAGCCTTATTCCATGGATTCCAACTTAACTTTTTTTTTTAAGTGTGATTTCAGGTTAATATTTTGTTTTATTTAATTAGAAAAAAAAAAAAACCTTCATTTAAAAAAAAAAAAAAACCCTGTTTAATTAGGATTAGATTAAACTTATTTCTTAGCTAAACGAAATCTAGAGCTACACATTGCAAAGGCACTAAGACACCAAAATTGCGTTCTTTTTATTATGTAGTTGATCCAAGATTATCCGTAAAAAGGCTTTATATCTGACTTTTCTGTCTCGTAAAGATATTGCAGATTTGATAACCTTTTACAATAATAGTTAATAGAATCGGAGAGAAAAGCTTTTAAGAAAAAAAATTACATTGCAATTCACAAATTATAATAATATAACCATTTATGTTGCTAAAAACTTAACTAGTTAGACTGTTATAAAGAAAGATTTGTATGGATTTTGGAAAATTTCGAAACTTGAAGTTAGGGAAAATACGTTGTTATTAAAAAAACAACTTGAAAATCTCTTAACCCTTAGAGGCTTCATAAATAAGTTTTGTTACAAAAAAACAAAAAAAAACAAACAATTGATCTATAGTTAAGAAGCTACGTAATAATTTAACAGCTCAATCACAAATAAGTACTACCTAAGTTACTTATCTCAGAAAGCTGACATTTTAGATTATGTGAGGTTTTTATTTATTTTGTTGTAAATAGGATCCACACGGGAATTTCAAGATCAGAAAATCATGTCTGAAATTTCATGTGATATTTCTTCATTAATATTTAATCTATCCTATTACGCTTCGTATAATTTTTTTGGATATCTTAAAAGGATCAGTTTTTCAGAAAAACAATCCAATAGTTACAAATTGGTAAATAATTAAAAATTATATTTGCTGCTACTTATTCAATAGATTTTCATTTCTGTGTAATTATCAATAAAAAACCAATTGCTTTTCCATTTGAATTATATTAACATCCATATAATTGTCAATTCCTTCTAAGCAACCAGCGACTTTAGAGTTTTTATTTGTACAGCGTCATTGACCTCAAAGGTTAGTTTCGTTTCTACTTATAGATGAAATTAACGGCGCAGCTGAGATGGTTGAGGAACAGAAGTGTCGCCACAGATATTAGTGGAGTTGCAATCAACAAACAGAAATAGAGAAAATTTTTAATGTACTATATATAATATAGTATTTTGTTCCACAAACAATATGGACGATTATATTACGTTTAAAAAAATCTAAAATCAAAGAATTATTTTGTAGTAACCATAAAAATGAACTGTTTCATAAAATCATTCAGGTAATCTCCAAAAATCTTTGTTGTCTTCTGTTTGAGATATATTTTATTAATACAATCTGAAATATTACTGTTATTTAGAATAAATGAAAAATCATAATTACATTGTATATTTTACATAATTTTATTTTTTTATTTCCAGGTTTTACAATGTCTTTGACATCTTCCTGTATCCATTTTATGCCTGTATCACCCTTCTCCATTCCTTCCCAAGCCCCATCCTCTAATCTTCTTTCTCTCATTATTTCGTTTATTCCTTGCATCCATGTCAGTTTTGGTCTTCCTCTCTTCCTTTTTCCTGTTGGTATCCATTCATGTATCTTCTTCGGCAACCTGTCTTCTTTTATCCTCTTCATATGACCAAACCATCTTAATTTTTTACAGACTCTACAAGGGATCCTTGCACTTTCATTTTTTCTTTTATGACTATATTTCTAATTTTGTCCCTCCTTGAAATTCTTGCCGATCTTCGCCAGAAATCCATTTCTGTTGACTGTAATTTTGCCTTTGTTCCTGATTTTAAGTGCCATGTCTCTGAACCATATGTTATTGTGCTTTTAACAATTGTATTATATATATACTTTCGACAAAAATTACTGGCAATGTCAACAAAAGAAGCGTCGTTGGCGCTGAACATTTTATTGAAAGAAATAATGAAGAATAAAATTAAAGCTTTGGAATTCCAGGAAGGATTTGAACTTTTTTCCATAGTTCAACAACAGCTTTGTTTACTTCTATAACTAAGGATTTAATTCTAGACGCCTTACAGCGTATCACACACACAAGCATCACCAACACTACATGCAGCAGGATCTATTTAAGAAACTAGCCCCACTAATAAATGCATTCTACGAAATGCAATTTTTCGTTTCTCAAAATAAATATTTCAGGCAAAACAAGGGACTTTTTATGGGTCTCGCCGCTTCAGCCCTAATAGCAGAATGGTCTATGTCTTATATCGAAGATAAAGACTTATCTATCCTCGACATTGGTCAGGTAAAAATTCCATTGTTCGTACGATATGTTGACGACCTCCTCTGCTATGCGGACTCCACCATTATCGACGGAATTAGAGATATCTTCAATCAAATTTGCCAGGACATACAATTTGAAGTTGAAAAAGAACGAGATTGTGCTATCCCTTACCTCGACATAAATTTGAAGCGTTCCAACAGACAATTTTGTACTTCTGTATTTCGTAAGCCCACTTTTGCAGGTATCACCCTGAATTTTAATTCTAATGTACCCCTATCTTTGAAAATCAATGTAATAACTATGCTAGTTCAGAGATATTTTAAATTATCAAGTTCCCCACAGCTTTTTGATCAAGAGCTTACCAACATCAGATGCATGTTAATAGATAAAAATAATGATTATCCAATTGACTTTATTTCTAGAAATTTTAAAAATATCATCAAGTGTCATTACAACAACTTAGTAACACCCACGCAAGCAGCAATGGAAAGAACTTTTGTGTCCATCACATACCATCCTCATGCATTTCCGCAACTGCGAAAATTATGCAAACCCCACATTTGCATTACAGCTGCGGCCAGATCTACTATTGCTGCGAACTTTAATACTATGCAGAAGCGAAATACTTCTAATGTAGGGATCGTGTATGTTCTTCGATGCTCCTACATAGGGGAGACCCACAGAGCGATCACCGATCAGGTGGCCGAGCGTAGGAGGGCCTACACTACTAAAAATGAAATGTATCTTACATATAGGCACGCCAGCGCCAACTCTCATGGCATAGATGTTTCAGAAGCGATAATACTTGCAAGATCGAACATGGACATCCACAGAAAATGCATGGAAACATACTTTATCTTAACACCTGCGGCTTACAACGTTTTCTTATCTGTCCCGTCCATGGAGGGCTACTGTCTAAGAAAACAAAAAAGCAGATAATAAATAACATCCATACCATTCATTATCGCTCATCACCCTTATTTTTCTTTTAATCATTATCCATTCCTTATTTTTATTATTTCTTATTATATCTTATTATTCCTTTTTCTTCTTCTTTTTTAAACTTTTAAGAAAAAAAAATATTTCTATTTTGTACTTTTTTATTTTTAAAATTTTTAATTTTCTTTTTCTTCTTATTTTTTTAATTCTTAAAAAGTTTTGGTCCTTAAAATTATAAAATAAATAGGAATTTTTTATTTTCTAATTTTTAATTGTAGAAAAAAAATTTTTCTTTGTGTTATTTTTTTATTTTATTCTTATGTATTAATCCAAATAACTTCAGTCTTTACGCATGCAGATTCCGGTGACTTACCCAACCATCCAGCCTGTTCCGCGAACATTGCCCCGTTCTCGACTACTATGTGGCCTGCCGATTGGTTTACATCCTTGCACCCTTCAGCCATCCCTATGTGGTTCCTGTTTTCGCCACTAGAGCTGTTTTATCATTATACCCAGCATGCAAGAGAAGCCCCAACACCGTCACTTCCTGTTTAAGTTTATAAATACCTCAACTTTTTGCTGTAATGCTACTTGATAATACCGACTCTCTACAGTGAAACTAGTCATAATTGTATATTATAAATTTTTGTATAAAAGTTCTTATCAAATCTAATCAAGTGTATGGCTCAATTAATGATACCAAATAATAAAGAATTTTTTTCAACTTTTCTTCGATTGTATTTGTTTCAATTCATGAACTGAATGGATAGACATAAGTCTCTTGAAGTCAGGAAGTAAGTAAATATGTTTCTCTTTCATTTAAAATCCGATACGACGAGAAAAATAGCGACTCTTCGATTTGATTTTCCCTGGCGAGAAGGTGGTTTCTTCTGATTGGCTGCACGTAGACTGCTGCAATATGATTGCAGGATGGAACGGAGACTTTGCTTCTAGTCCGACTTCTCCAGAGGGAAAATCTACTCAATGTTTGATGACGTATGTACTCATGATGACGACAAAAGTCTACGTAATGTAGATATCAAAACGTTGCTGTGCGCTTTCGGCATAAGACATTTAACTTCGGATCAGAAGGTTGCAGGTTCGAGTCCCGTAGCGAACTTGTAGAAATTATTTCTATTTTCACAAATCACAACGAATGCGCCGGACAGACAGACAGAGAAATAAAAAATTTTAGTAATATAGATTAATTAATGCGACATTAAATTTTCAATCTAATTTTTTAGAAAGAAATTTTAAAAAAAAAAATACGGAAGAAAAATGACAGCAATTCTAGGCTATTAGCCTGGAAAAATTGATAATTTTTATCGGAAGTTAGAAAGAATTTAATTGCTAAAACTCTGAATGCATGGCACTTACCATCAATTCGTTTGCATGAGGGTAGATTTACAAGCTGTTGTCGTGGGCGAGTTCACTATGAAGTGAAGAGTTTGCAGATGTCGATACGGGTCAGATGGTTCCCTCGTATCAAAAAATAAAATTCTTATTAGAACAAGTTGTATTTCATTATGAATTTTAATAAAATAACGTATTTCTGAGCGACTGACAAGATTACTGTAATATTCCAGGTTAGGTCTGTGATTTGACAGTCGGTCATTGCGAGGCAGAATCTGTTCAGAACCGTAGAACAAGTAATTACAGAAAGTGTGCACAAGGAATTAAAGAATTATGACTGGAGCTTTTTTTGCTACATCCCACGGCAAGAGCCTATAGATGGGATAGGAGACACAGTAAAGCGTGCAGTATGGAGGAGGATTTTGCAAGGGTCTGCAGTTGTGATAAATGCAGCAGAGTTTGCTTCTGTAGGTAAAGAGGCATGTCCCAATATCGTAATTCTCTATTTGTCAGCAGTTGATATGGAAAGTGATATAAGTACATTACAGGCAATATGGAATGAAAACCAACCAAGGCAAATTCCCAACACACATAAAATGCACTACGTCAGGAAAGCAAGACAAATATCAGTTGAAACTAGTTTCGTTAGCCTCTTTTCTTCTGATTTTACATTGACCTTTACAAAAACTGAACTTTTTGCCAATGCTAAGGTAGGTAACCCAAAGGTGGCCATAGTTAAGCTTTGCTGATTTTTTTATAATTTAATGGTTGCGGGAATATAAAAAAAAATCTAGGGGTCATCACCCTGAACCTTCTCTAAACAAGACATATTGATATTGTTTTTCTTAAAACATATTTAGTTTGTTTTACAGTTATTTTATTAAAAAAGTTACTTCAGGGCCACCTTCGGAGCAGGTGAACCTAAGGTGGCCCACGTATTTATTTTGTTAAAAATTATATTTTCCAGGGGTTGAAAGGACAGTTAACACTTTATGACTAAATTCAGTATTTTATAAGCTGCTAGTTTTACATGCCTAAAGTCCTAATACTAAATATGCGTACAAAATATAGAGGGAAAAAGTCTTTCAAAAAGTACACTTAAAATTTTTGATTCTGTTGCCTTGTGTAAGTCTTTCAATCTGAGTCAATGCAAAAAATACGCTTGAAATCTTTGATTTTGTCACCTTTTGTAAGTCCTTCACACTCCTTGTGGACATATCTTAAATATTGGGTGTACAGTCTCATGTCAATTATTTTGTGGTCAGGTTGGCGGGCCACCTTGTGTACACATCTCAGCACATTGTTTTCACAAATAAACAATGTCATTACCAGGAAATTCTTAAACTGTGACAACACGTCCTGAATGAGTAGTGACCGATCTTTAATAAAATATACAACAACTTGCATTTAACAAAATTTTACACGGTTAAATTTAATTTACTTACTGGAAAGTAAGAACGATGCTCAAAAACAAATATCTTCTCAGTAATGGCCGACGTCTCGTCGAAATGGCTTAGTTTTCAGTAGCCAGCGCTAGAGTGTGACAGCTGTCAAGTAGCAGATGCCGTACACCGACTATTTTGTGTATTACTATATTATATAAGCAGATGGCCACCTTTGGGTCATCTACCTTACATCAGAATCAGATATTGACTCAGAAAAATTGGATCCATGTGTAATAGATGGCAAAATTGCAGAAACAAAGACTCATGGCCTTCCCATTGCCACCTTTGTTATCGTTCAATATGACTCTTAAAAATACCCTGATATCATCAATAATGTGAAGGCTACAACTGGTTCGTCAGTGTTCTTCACAGGTGTTAAGGTGACTGGCGTTGGCATTCAAAACCAGATGAAACTTGGTATGCAACAGAGAATGTCATCTGTGAGATAGAAACACCTAAACCAGTAAACAACGGGTGTGGTGCATGTTTTGTATAAATTTAAAAAAATATTCCCTTATGTTGCGTCAGTTACTTCCATTTTTCATCTATATAAATAATAAGCATAAAACCAAAGAATAACTGAAGTATGCATCTTTTTAAAAATGTATTATTTTTTCATTAGTAGTCTACAAAAATTTCCATGAAACAAATTCATAATTCACAGATTTTTTTAATGTATTCAGATGTTTCCAATAAATATGTCCATTTCATGTTGCATCAGTTACTGCAATCATTTAATTTTTTTATTCTCATAAGCAGGGTTTTAAATAAGCACGTTTATTAATATATTATGTAGTTGTATGAGACAGTAATTTAAACTATTTTATATTTAATACTTTACTTAATGTAATTAACTAAAGTTAACTTTTTGCTTCCAAATGTTACGTCAGTTACCGTGGAATGACTCTATATTTATAATACTTCACTTCTAAATTTAATTTAAAAAAAGATGAAAATTAAGTTGTAACAGAAAAAGCTTAAAAAGATACACACACACAAAAATTAAATATTTAATTGAAATTAAATTTTAAGTTAATTTTATGAATTTACTAAGTTATGATGCAGACTTAAGGAATAAACAATTTAAAAATTGTGCTAAAGACAAATGTTTACAAAGTCACAATGAACATACATATTTCATCGTTAATTTCCTGTAATGTTAGTAATAAATCACTCTTCGGTGTAAGAAGACAACCTCATATGATTTGCTCTTAAAAGTTCTAAAGCTGTCTTCAAAAGCTGTTGCATAATGGAGATACAGATAATCGATCTTCCACTAAATTTTTAACAACATTTTTTAATACACATGATAAGGAGAGTCTCTGTGTTGGTTAGTTTGATTCTAAGTTACTCATCTACAGTTCCAATTTCCAACAAAATCAAAACAACTTAACAGAGGTTGCATTTACTACTTTATCTAACACCAAAAAATAAATAGTTTTTAAGACTTAACTACATATACAAGGTGTAAATATGCAATATAAACTATTTCAAAAGAATTAGTCTGTTTTGTCTTAAAGAGCCGTAATAATTCTTTGTTCATGTAACAGTATAAATCACCGAAATGTATATTGGAAAGCTTTCACATTAAGTCATCACACCTGCAATGGGGATGTTTAAGGTCTCTGGGTCGAGGCTGGAAAAGTCACGTGATGTAGGTGTGTCACTTCTAAAAACATGCTAAGATTACCAAAGCACCTCTGTATATAAAAGATTTCTCAACTTTAAATATATTGAATTATCGGCATACAATTAAGGAGGCATATGGAAATAATGTAGATACGTTATTTCTAGATGAAAGGAATAAATATATTTAAAGAGAAATTTGTTCTATTCCTTTCATCTAGAAATAACGTATCTACATTATTTCCATACGCCTCCTCAATTGTATGCCGATAATTCAATATATTTAAAGTTGAGAAATATTTTATATACAGAGGTTTTTCGGTAATCTTAGCCATGTTTTTAGAAGTGACACACCTGCATCACGTGACTTTTCCAGCCTCGACCCAGAGACCTTAAACATCCCCATTAGTCATTTGTTCAGTTTGTTGTAGAACACATAAATGAAAACATTACTGTATTTTGGCATTAACATATAAATCACTGGCAAATCAGAATCCTCTGGAATGATCTGCGCATTGAACCTTTCATCTTCCATAACATCATTCCAATTTCTTTTACTTTTCAATTTAACAATGCATATTTACTTCTCCATAAAGTAAAAAATTCACCATTATGATTCTAAAGGGTTAAACTCACTACCATGTTAAGATTAGCATTTGCGAGTTACTTGTTTTAGTGACATAATTGCATGGTCAATATCATCAACTGCTCAGTATTTTAAGTTTTTTCTTTGTTTGATCTTGAAATCAAGCATCAGGCAATTCTTAATGTGAATCAAGACCCAATCAGAAAGAAGTGACATACTGAAGGGTTTTCAAAATAAATCAAGTTGGCCAAAAGCTTAAGATTGAAGTAATCATGTTTAAATACTTAATCAAACAATATCTGTATAAATAAATAAAAATAATAATGATACAGCAAATGCGTCGGAATGCCTAACTATGAAAACAAACAATCAGCTGGAAGAATTGGAAAAGAGGGAGAGAAGAATAATTCGAAAGATATTAGGGCCGAGA
Organism: Thereuonema tuberculata; assembly: GCA_023159025.1. Classification (NCBI taxonomy): domain Eukaryota; kingdom Metazoa; phylum Arthropoda; class Chilopoda; order Scutigeromorpha; family Scutigeridae; genus Thereuonema; species Thereuonema tuberculata. The sequence continues at coordinate 71,441,787 of JAFIDM010000001.1, forward strand.
TATGAAAACAATAAATGGAAATTAAGAACTAATAAAGAGATATATGAAAAAATAGAAAAAATCACGGACACTATGCGGAAAAGAAGACTAACCTTCTATGGGCATCTCAAAAGAATGGAGAAGGGAAGACTGACCAGACGAATTTTTGATTATTTTGACAGGAACCCCAAGACACAGCTTACTTGGATTAAGGAGATTAGAGTGGACCTGGAGGAGAACGGTTTGACGGAGAAAGATATTGTGGATAGGGGCAGATTTAGAAGAAAGATCAAAGACTTTAAGGGGTTCCAGGAAAGAGAAAGGAGAAAAACGGGAGCTTCATGGTCTGATGAGAGAAGGAAAGAACACAGTGAAAGAATGAAAAGATACTGGAGCGAGAGAAATAAGAAACGTTGAGCTTCATGAGCTATTTCACGTGGTCCTCAGATGGCCAAACTCGAAGAAAGAAGAAGATACAGCAAATGAAGTGGAATTTTTAGATATGTGATTCTGAATTTTTAAATCTTTTTAATCATAAGCTTCATCTACTGAAAAGGCCATGTCAGCAGTAACTTTTAGTGGATATGGTTGCAGATTAGCAGAATCAATTGTTCGACATTTATTGCATTATCTTTATAGGTTTCTAAATGAATAAGGATTTTCTTTTTATACTTTTTCATTTAATCTAATGATGACAATATAAAATAATAAGCTAGCACCACATTTTCTAAATATTAACAACATCTAAATGCTGCAACCTTCCTGTATTTACTATAAATCTATCACAAACGCCACATGTTAAATAGGCTTTTGATATATTGGATGATAGATGCACATTTTAATTTAAACTTATTTTTTTAAAACATTTTGTTCTAATCTTTTTTTATGTCTGATGCTTTTTAAAGTTGTTAAAGCATCCTTTGATATCTATTCTTATCATAAAAGTATTCACAGATTAATATCTCAACCTTAACTTAAGAAGACCCACTTTTTTTAAGAATAAAATCTGTGGTTCCAAATGGTTTAAATAATGGTGATCTCTTAAAGAGTAACAGCTGGTCAAAATGTATAATAGGCCTGTGTTTTGTTTTTCTTCAAGAGGAGCTTAAATGGAAAAAAGTTAGTTGATAATGTTAAACAAAATGTTGTTTTTATTTTGCTATATCTACATTTACTATTATTCGACTTGGAATATTGTCTAGGACCTAGAAATTGATAGGTAAGATTCTCAGATCCCAAATCTAATGGACTTTCTTTGAGCAACTGCTTATATAGATAAGCACAAAGGAAAGACTTCCAGGAATGATAGAAACAATAAACTATCACAGTGGTTAATATTTTCAGCTCAAACATGAAAACATATAGTTCTGATTAGATCATCTTCAAACCTATTATTATTTTCTGAATGGACGTAATCGTTTCATAACAATATTGAAAAAAAAAAAAAAACTACAGATTAAAAATTTTGAAAATATTTTCGAATTAATTGACATAAAAAAAATGGACTCTAAAAACAACACAAATAAGTTTATTTTATCTTTTCTACTGTTCACCTTATTCTTATGTTGTTCTCAAACTTTCAACATTTCTACTTTCGATTAATATTGCATGTCTGTGTTCTTCGCAAGAAAATTTAGATGGCATATCAACTTTAGAATCCTCCCTTTATATTCAAGAAGAAAAATAAAATGGACAATATAAACTTATAATCACAAATTTCAGATTTTCCAATAAGTGTTGTTAGTTTATTGTCACAGGGATTCTGTAACAGGCATCATGTAATTGCTAATCATCAATGAATATGTCCAATTGCTTATTAAGTGGCATTTTACAGAAGTTGTTTCACAGTCTCTTATAATGGTCATCAGATTAGTGACCAAGTTTTATTGTTAACACAGAAAATTTTCTATTTTTTTGGTATACACATAAAACTCCCTATTTTTTTCCACGAATTGCACTCAGACATTTGTCACATGGAAGTATTAACATTTATCCTGATTCAGCTGGGTCTAAAAAGCATCAGAAGAAGAATGCAAAGAAGATAATAAGGCAAGATAAAACATGGTCAAATAAATGAATAAAAGAGATAACATGCAAGACCTTGACTCAATATACAATAAACAAGTTTAATAAAATGGATTAGCACACAAAAATGATAATGCTGTTATCCAGTAGTAGCAGTCTCACCAATCCAATCAGCAGGAAAATGAAGAGAAAATTACTTACAGTATTGTCCTAGTCTTTAAGTCACTGGGTACCTTCAGATTTGACCAGAGTTTTACTCATCTGGCCAGATTATATGATTTCTTGATTTCTTGAAGCACAAACAAGGCAAATGAATTCTCACAAATTCCAGAGTTTGCTTACCACATTCATTTGGAGATGAAACTAAGTACTGAAAAAAATGAGCCCTTCCGCTCAGTGTCTGTCAAACTGTCTAATACTAACAGCATTAAAATTAGGAATCTCCAACACAATACACAATACTCATATCGTCTTATAAGGTAGGAGACTAGATTTTTCGTCTCCTATCTCTTGTTTACAAGAGTGATAGACATATACAATCCTGCAATTTTTTTTATCTTTGCATTTACAGATTACATTTATATTCATGCTCACTCTAAAATTGTTTCAGTCAACTTTACTCTTCATCTGTATTTTGTTGCATCTTAAGTTTTTTCAACATTTCTTGATGCTTATGTGATAATTTTTCCGGCCAGCAACCAATTGATTGCTAATCCGAAAAAACATGCACCTATGTCAGAAGTGACCGCGGGATATTTTTATCCTCCACTAGATTCGGATCCTGGATTTCGTTTTCCCAATCTCTCCATTAGTAATATCCCAATAATTGACAAAATCAATTCTACAAAAATAAATCTATAAATTTATTAATAATTAATAAAAACAATAAAACAAATACACTCCATAGGTTCTAATTCTGAGAGCCTAGACCCTAGTTTTCCCTTAGATACAAAAGGTGGTTCTTACCACAACATTTTAGCTCCACACAGTCACCAGTGGCGGGACTGGATAGGCTGCCAGCAACGAGAAGCTCAACAATGAGACTCAGGTGCCCTGTCCTATACCCAGTGAACGAGAGAGCTCCTCTCCTCCGTCGGGGTTTTTTATCTTGGTTCTTGACCTGGATACCAAGATGTGACTTCCAATTTCGGTCAGAATAACGAATCCATCGGCTATTCTAAGAACAGCTCTCATTTTAATTTTGGAATGACGGGTTTCGAATCCCTTCAGTATCAATTGGAAAAATCGGGCTTTAGGCTTCTCCAAAAACAGTAATTAATAATGAATTAATAAATACAATAAATTAATATTGATTCAGCACTGCAACTCAAACTACAATATAAAATATAATACATGATGATAGGCACGTTCTTATAAAGTCTTATTAATGCCTGTACTCTTGACTAATTATTTTAATAAAAATAAAAACTTTACAAATTAAAAATTACATTTAAATTAATTTAAAAAACCAAACACATTTAAAGGCATTTAGGCACATTCTTAACTATTAAATTCTACTTTCTATATTTATTTTATTATATCTAATTCTCTCTACTTGTTTAGTTATGCATAATCCAAATCTTCACAATTCCTCCCCAACCAAATTAAATTTTCTCTGAAAGAAAATTTTTTTACACATAAGGCATTACATCCACCGGTATCGGGGCGTTGAAATGTCTTGGATTTACTCAGTGAAATGTTAGATCAGGTCCAGTTGCGGCCAACTTAATTCGGATGAGGCCCTTTCTGCATTGGTAAAGTTGTTTTCCGTGATAAACCGGTTTCAATATTGCCTTTAAAGGATGTGAAGAATGGATTATGTTTGTTGCCAATTCTACAAAAGAAAAGGGATTAATATATCATAAATAGTTAACTAATACACACCGGACTGCATGGAGCAAAGTAAAAGAAAACCATGGGACTATAAACAGGCTCAAAATTCAAAACACTAGAACGGCCTATCTTACAAATAAATACTAACACCGGCTGTCTCGATATCATGAGCAATATATCAAAACAATGTTTGTCATTAATCATCATGACTGAGACACCAAGAATCAGGATGTGAAAATGAAACAAAATGATTTAAAAAAATTACAATATTTATTTTTGGCAGCAAGACAAAATTACAGAGATAATAAATGCAATTGTTAACACTACCAATATAGCCATTCTGGTAATATACAAATAACCAAAAACACCTTGGAATAAGGATGAAAATATATTATAAAAACTAATTGGTTGTCCTGGTGCATAACCAGCTATGGAGGAGACAATACTTAAATTGGTGTGTTTTGGGTAATGTCAGGATTTGATAAACAAAGTCTAAAAGTTCACAAGATAGTTCAACTTGAGAAATTAAGCAAATCTTGTCATGATAACAATGAAATTGTGCCTTAAATTGGATAGTAAATTGTTGCACGACTGATTGCAAGCTAATAACTCTTGTTGAAATGGCAATTTTTTCAAAATGTTCTGATACTTCGCCTAGCAAACACGTACTAACTGCATCCAAAATCAATATAGCCATTGATCGACATGAATGGCACCCATTGATTGATATAATTTTCTCGATTTTTGGACAGACAGATATCGTTTGTATTTTAATAATATAATTATTCAATGTTAGGTGTACAGTTACTGGAGCAGATTGCAAAAGCTCAGACTTTAGTCTTCCTTCGGTTGAGACATGCAACCTATGATTTGACAACACCAAAGGTAAAGCATAAATCTTTTCATGTAGCATTCTGTTAAGGTAACTATACAGCATACTACATCTCATATGTTCTTCATAAAAAGCACAGGAAACCATTTGTTCTGTAAATACAAAATCCTTAGCAAGTGGATTATTAGCCTGTACATCACCGATCAAACCTGGCAGTGGTCTATTTATATCTGGTGTATTTTCAAGATATGCCTCATTGGGATTAAAAGCGCTTAGAATGAAATTTTTCGTTAATAATTCAATGGGTTGATCAAAAGTTCCAATGAGCTCAATCTCGATGCCATCAAAGACCCTTGTTAATCCCTTAATCACATGAGTAGTGAGATTAGAATTATGCAATACCTCTACTTTAATGAGGGACCACATCGGTAGCCTATTATTTTTCGAACTTCTACTGATTCTTCGTAATTTGGTATGAAATAATATCTATAGAAATGGCAGCTCTGAGAATCAACAATTGAACAGATGGAGCCACTATCACCAGCGTAACACTCGGTTACTCCAGGGTATGACCAGCTTTCTTTTGTGAGAGCCTGAAACGAGTAATTCCTATGGCAATGGGTTCCCCATACACAATAAGCATTTTGTGGACAGCCCACTTGATTTATTTGATGTAATTTTACGGGGAAAGTGTAATAAAGGCGTTGCGTTTGCCAATTACAATGTACTGCTTGAACTTTAATAGTAACTTCTAACAAATTATTCGATTGTGCATCTGTTTTCCAAAGACACATAGAATAATCCAAATTACTTAAAGTAAGTTGAGCTTGAAGTGACAATTTACATTCTTTGGATTGAGTTAACTCATGACATTCAGTTACTGTAGAGTGAAGTAATTTATGTTCTGTACATTTAGAATAAGTAGGTGGAATTACACAAAATAAAATTGCAATAAGAGCTATTGTTGAGAGAGGAATTGGATCATTTCTAATAATATTTAAATCCTTTGCTCTATTTTCTACTCTATCAGCTAATGTAAAGGCTGTGTTTCTCATAGTTTCGCCAGTTATTACTCCCAATAGCACTGAATAATGAGCTGTACCCTTATAAGCTTGTAACAAATGTAAATAATTTTGAATATTAAAACAAATGTTTGCCAAATAAATAAAAGTATCACCTTTAGATATCTCAATATTATTCCAAGAAGAATTACAGAAATATCTACTATTATATAAAGTACATTGGATGGAAAACAATTTAAATGCTGTTAAATTTGAAGACAAACAAAACAAGGTAGATGGTAACATTTTTGGCTACCATCTATCTGAAATGCAGCCTCCAAATATTTTCCTTTTTTAGTAACAAAAAACGACACTTAATTCACCACTATCAAAAAGCAGTTCCTCTGGAACAGCTATTTGAAAAGAATCAGTTAGTAGTTCAATGTGTTCCAATCCCAACTTTCGCAAAATCACTGTTCCAGGTTGTGACACAGTAAGCATAGGATCTGTATACCTGATGAAATCTGTATACCAGCCTGTATCAGACTGTATTTCAACTTCGTCTTCGCTAAGTAAGGAACGTGTTCTAAGTGACAATTCTGACATCATTATATCATTAAGAGTAGCGAAATGGCACTCGTAATAATTTACAAGTTCAAATTGTACATATTCAATATCGTTAAGCTTAAGAATCAATTACGGATTTCCTTTTTTGATTCTATAATAACGTTTAGATGATGAATTACAAGTAGCCTGGTAACAATATTGCAGTGTACCTGCACAATTTGCAATTGAACAAGAACATGGCATATTATTTTGATAACAAAGAAGTATTGTATCGTCACCATCATTCGTAATGTTCTGTACAAGGTAAAATACAGTAGGAGTTATTACAATTCCATTATTTAAAAAACAACAGTCCTTAATGCTGTTACACACTGTGAACAATCAATGTTTGTACAAGCCTTATCTGGTAAAGAAAAATTATTAGGAACAATTTCATATCGAAATCCATTTGTCTTCCAAATACAACTCTCAATCTCATAAATTCCGTGTGCATTCCTTCACCTTTTGTGAAGGACCAAAATAGGCACAAGAATGACCTATATAAAATACAAATTTATATAAATATATTATTTTGACATTGATGAACTCTAAGATACCTTGTTCATTTATATTGGATAAAAAGTTAAACTAACATCTTTATAATTTTCAAAATATTTTTTTTTTCTAGTATTTAATGTCCTCAGAAATCTCAATCACAGATAACCATTCATGCATTTTTGTAGCATTTAATGGAGAAGTCTATTTGAGATTCTGCTTCTGAAATATAACTTTGTGTTTGGTCCTCGCCACCAGAACACATAAGCTCGGGTTGCATCGTGACTTTTATCTCAGGAGTTTCAAACTCTTTTTGTTGGATAGCTGCAGCTTTTATTTCTTCAGAATCATGTTGATCTAGATTGACCACAGTTTTCCCACCAATATCACTATCGTATTGTACCGTCGCCACTGGACCCTTACTCCGGAGAGCATAAGGAACAATGTGATGCCCAGAACCTCTGGGACCCACCGAAGGATCCGATCCAACAGGTGGATCGATCAGGAAAGGATCTGTGTCAGTGTCAATCTCTGTATCCAAATCATTTTCATCTGCATTTTTTTGTATCCAGAATTTCATCGCTATTAGTCTTCATTAGCCCTTGCTGTTCTACCTTATCTGAGACATCATCAGATATTATTTCCGCAGGAAACAGACCAGGCCATGTATCTTGAGGGACACATTTCTTTAGCCTATCAACATGGACAACCTGTACATCCTTTGGTTTTACAACCTTTACTATTTTGTAATTAAGTGGTGACAATTGATCTATGACTCTATAAGGACCTGTACAAAGGCATGGTGTAAGAAGGAAGGTGTGTGCATCGAGGAAACTCGTTCAGTTCGCACAGCTACATCATATGCCACCATCACAGCTGGCTGCGGCGCTCGGAAGCCAATTTCAACACATCGTTATTGCATAGTTTGAGCCACTAAATAATGTTCAAAAATTATGAAACTTCATACAATTAATCATTGTGTAACATCAAAGGCAACAGCCCAGTTGAAATATTATTAAAACAATGCGAATCCCATGAAAAAAGTAATTCAACTAAAGGGTTAGTTTAAATAAAATAAGAACAAACAACATATTGTATCATGGATTAAAATTTCTTTTCGCTAAAAAGATTAACTTTAGTGAAAACCCAATAGTTGCAATTTACATAATTAAGCTAAATTTGACAGCTTCTCGAAAGTTTTAACTTTAAATATTGCATTTAAATTACCTTGAGTTAAACCCCACGGAATTATTTGCAGCTACCAAACTCTAAAGCTGGACTAAACAAAGATTTGCAATAAACAAAATTGTATTTAAATTTATTAATATGATGATACAATGATGTGAAAATAATAGAAATTATAAATCAAAAGTTTAAATGAAATTAATAAATTGTCAAATGGAGAAAATATATATTTAATGCTTTCTTTTAATGTTTAGTATAACAAATTGTACAGAATAAAGTGATTGTTCTAGTTTAAAAATTTCTTCATTTTCTTCAGGGAGCTTCGTTTTTGCTCTTGCGACCTCAATGTAATGTTTAGTTGTCTAACTGTAGTGACATAGCCCATCACCTGAGAGTTGATAGATCAGGTAGAGGTATTTTCAATTTGTTCCATAGATATCTGTAGGCCTTAGGACTAACATTCCTTAGGGAAATTGCAAAAGTGATATCTTCTTTATCGCACTGAGGACGCTTACTTTTGTTTAGGAAGACCTTAATTTGTATCTTTTCATTTTCAGTATTTATTTTTATTCTGTTACTGAACGCAACTGTCTTTACCTGCTCTAAAAGTTCTCTTTTTTGTTGTTCAAGATCAGCATTAGTTTTCTTTACCGTTCCGTTTTCAGTCAGTAAATATTTGTTTTCTTCTTTTAATTTCACAAATCTGTTCTTCCAGGTTATTAATTGTTGCTGCCTCTTCAGGTTGTTTTCTTCTTTCATGACTTGTGTATTCTCTTCCAGTTGGAACCTGAAAAATATCAATATGTTATACAGGATGGTCTAAAAAAGGTAGGTACTTTTGCCCCTAACTTTGTTAATAATTCAGATAGGAAACTTTGCCCTTTCATTTAAATGAATTATTTACAATATAGTTGCAAGATTTATTCTTTACAACACAATTATTACACTGATTATTACTTTTTACACGTCCAACCAGCTAAAAAAACTTAAAAACGCGGAAATATAGTTTTTTTAGTTTATTTTTACATTCACTTGACCCTATATAAACAACTTAAATTTTACATTTTTCATTAAATTATACAAACCTTGGAGCCGGAACAGTTGTGCTTGATTCGCCAACCAACTCCTCAATCAATCTTTTCCTGCATCTCATTCATTCCCTTTCCAGCCGGTCATCCTCTTTGTTTGATTTTGGTTTAGTTTTGGGTAAGTGCTCAGTTGGAACAGCGTCATCAGTAAGGTAGCGGCAGTTTCTGGGTGAATATTGAAGCAAGGTTTGCTGCAGACTTTTTTTTTCTGAAGCACTCTTTAAAGTGAAGTGAGCATATATAAGCTAAGGAAAAAAAAAAAAAAATTGTGCAGGCCTAGGTGTTTATAATATACATCAAGCACTGTTAATTTTTTTATATTTGTTATTACCTTTTAATTTCTAAATAGTTAGGTAACCTAGCTTGCTGAGTAGTGAACTGAGACAAACATTTAAAATAAGGATAATACGGTATGTTTTTATGAAAAATTTAGCTTCTACTCTAAACAATAAAATAAGAATTAAATGGCTCAGAATGTTATTCCCTTCGGGAGTTTTCAACCTGTTTCCTAAATTTTGTGATGCTAGATTGCAAATTAAATTCTCTAAAATAAAGTTATTTTTGTCCATTTTCATAAACCTTACCGTTTCAATGCTATTAAAGATACAATATTTTAAATTACCGCAGTTTGGCTAAGCACTGTTGTCTGTGTTTTGTTATGGCGCAGATTGTGGTGCGGGAGGGCTGAGAGCGGCATTGTACATCATGCTGAGGTGCTGTGGTGGGGGGAAACCTGCGCATGCACACACCTTCCTTCTTACACCATAGTACAAAGGTGAGCCAGCTTCTTTGCTGTTCCTTTTTTCACCTGTGGTGAATATAGAAATACCAACTCACCTACTCTTATTTCCTTATCCTTAGCTATCTTTGCTCTTATGGCTTCCCGTTTTTCTGCGGCTTTCTCAGAATTTGCTATGACAATTTGATAAGCCATTTGTAATTTGGATATTAAATTGGCTTTGTAATCATCAATATTATAAGTCTGTTTTATTGGTTGTGACAGAATTGTACACGGTAATACGACATCTCTTCCGAATAATAGAAAGTATGGGATCTCAAGTGTTGTTGCATATATTGTACTTCGGTAACCAAATAACAAAAATGGTAAATATTCATCCCAGTTTTTTTTATTTGCATCTACAAATTTAGATAACATTCGTAACAATGTAGAATTAAATTTTTCAGTTAATCCATCGGAAGAAGGATGATAAGCACTAGTGTACAACTTTTTAATTCCTAATATTTTACAAATCTGAGGTAAAATTTGCACCCCTATCAAGTCAATAGATATTCAGAAATTCCAAATCTAGACACCACTTGTGTGACGTAAATGTTTGCAATAGTTTCTGTTTTCTGATTTTGCATTGGAAAACTTTCAGGATATCTTGTCAGATAATCCGTGAAGACAAGTGTAAATTTATTACCATTATTAGTAATAGGCAATGGTCCTAATACATCACAGGATATTTTTTGAAAAGGATAAGTTGCGACTGGAAGCATCTTTCCCAATGGAGCTAAACCTCTTGGGTGTGTCCTTTGTTGACATAATGTACGTGATTTTACATAATGGAAAACATCTTGTCGCATATTGTTACCAGTTGATTTGGCCACTCACCCGCCAAAGGAATCACCTCGTCCAACCTGGCATCCCTGTTCAAAGTTGAACAGTCCAGTGGCAGGAACGAGGCATCGTGCAGCCTTATATAGAGCTGCAGAGCAAGCTTAAGCAAGCAGTTGGTGGCCGAGAGCCACACAGAGAGGAGTGCAAAGCAGTTGGTGACCGAGAGCCACAGAGAGAGAAGTGCAAGTCAGTTCGGTGGCCGAAGTGCCAAGAAATTCTCTCCAACCGGAGAAGAGACAGTTCGGGGCAGGAGCCCAAAGTAGGAGTCAGTTTGGTGGCCAAAGAGCCACCCAATTCTCTCCAACCGGAGAAGAGACAGTTCAGTGGGCGAAAGACAGAAGTTCCTTACAGCAAGGAAGACAGAGAGGGTGCGACTACAAAGAAGCCATTCCTAGTCGCAAAAGGATTACCTGAGTCCGCAGGGTTCCAGAGACGACCAGGTCTAAGAAAGTGCGACTACGAAGAAGCCATTCCTAGCCGCAAAAGGATTACCTGAGTCCACAGGGTTTCAGAGATGACCGGGCCTAAGAAAGTGCGACTACGAAGAAGCCATTCCTAGCGTAAAAGGATTACCTGAGTCCGCAGGGTTCCAGAGACGACCGGGCCTAAGAAGGTACAACTATGAAGAAGACATTCCTAGCCGCAAAAGGATTACCTGAGTCCACAGGGTTCCAGAGACGACCGAGCCTAAGAAAGAGCGACTACGGGGAAGTTACCTATAGCCGTTAAGGACTTTGTTAGTCCAGAGGAGTATGCAGTGGACATTTTAAAGCTGAAGACTAGTATAATTAGGACTATTGGCAGAACTATATTTTGATAATAAAAGTTTCAGCCTAACTTCAGTTAGTACAACGTTCGCTGAGGTGAAGACATTTACTCGAATCTCGCATTAACACCCCTAAGCCGCTGGACATTCGTGGTGTTAGAACCCTTAGCCACTTACGCCGGTAGCAATATTGTTTCAAAAAAATTGTTGTTTTATTCTATCATATGATTTTTCAAAGCCTAAGTGGCCTGAAAAGGGTAAATCATGATTTAAATATAATATTACAGGTTTTTTAGAATGGGGTACTACTAATTTAAATAGTGTAGAATTATCACATTGCGATAACACGATTTTCCACAAAATTCCATCTGAATCAAGAAAATAATTTTCATGAATATTTGTTGGTAAATCATCATTATCAATTGGAAAATCTATCAAAGCCTTGATGATATTATCAGGTTTAGGATCATCTCTTTGATCTAGATGCACCTGCTGTATGTCCAACTTTGCAATAATGGTTGAGCTTTAAAAATAGCGCTTACCAAAGCAGTTTCATCAACATCCAAGCGTGACAATGCGTCCGCATTAGAAATATCTTTTCCAGGTTTATATTTGATTTTGAATGTGTAGTCTTATAGTATCAATAACCAATGTGACACCATTGGATTGCTATGTTTCAAATTCAAAATAGAAGATAAATTTTTGTGATCAGTTTGTAAAATAAATTTTCTACCAAACAAAAAATATTTGAAATAAGTAAGTCCATAGTTAATTGCTAGTAATTCCCTCCAAATAGTACTATACTTAATTTCAGCTGAATTTAATTTTCTACTGGCGTAAGCTACAGGGTGTAACTTATTATCATTACCTTCCTGCTCAAGGATTGCTCCTATCGCATAGTTGGAGGCATCAGTTGTTAAATATAATGTTTTATCGAAATCTGGAAAAAGCAATACAGGATGTGATTTTAATTTATGCCTTAAAGTATTAAACACCTCATTACAAGCTTCAGTCCATTTAAATTTGGAGTTTTTTGACAACAATGCTGTCAAGGGCAAGGCAATGCCACTGAAGTTTAGAATAAACCTTCTATAAAAGTTACATAAACCTTAAAATGATTGAACTTGTTTAACTGTTTTAGGAACATGAAAGTTTTGTACGGTCAACATTTTTTGGTTACCCAGTTTGACGCAACTTTGTGAAAAAATATGCCCCAAAAATGTGATAGTATTTTTTTAACAAATCACATTTGGATGGTTTTAGCGTTAATCCACCTTGTTGTATCCTTTGGAAAATTAACTCTAAATGCTGGAGGTGCTCCGATAAATTTTGAGAATATTCAATTATATCCTCTATATAGCCAATACAAAATTTGTTCTTGTACCCTCTTAAAATATAATCTAATAACCTCATAACAGCAGAGGGACTGGTTTTGAGACCCATTGGTAATCTATTAAAAGATCGATGTCCTGACACTTGAAATGCTGTATATATTTGATCAGATTTCCTTAATGGGATTTGGTAAAAATCTGATATTAGATATAATGTTGAGAAATAATTTGCTTTGGTCAAACTTGAGATAATGGTGCAAATATCCGGTATTGGATAAAGATCTGATATAATTTTTGATTTAGTTGTCGATAGTCTATGACAAGACGATATTCACCATTATATTCATGCTCACTCTAAAATTGTTTCAGTCAACTTTACTTTTCATCTGTATTTTGTTGCATCTTAAGTTTTTTCAACATTTCTTGATGCTTATGTGGATTCTGTCTAAAATAAAATTTGGCTTATTTAAATATTTTGAGTTTAAATTAAGGAAAGGTTAGTTAGTAAGAATTTAAAGAAAGGTTAGTTAGTAAGAATCGACAGCACCAATCTGTGATAATTTTCCAGCCCGCAACGAATTGATTGCTAATCCAAAAAAACATGCACCTACGTCAGAAGTAACCGCGGGGTATTTTTATCCTCCACTAGATTCGGATCCTGGGTTTCGTTTTCCCAATCTCCCTATTAGTAATATCTTAATAATTGACAAAATCAATTCCACAAAAACAAATCTTTAAATTAATTAATAATTAATAAAAACAATAAAACAAATACACTCCTTAGGTTCTAATTCTGAGAGCCGAGCCCCTAGTTTTCCCATAGATACAAAAGGTGGTTCTTACCACAACATTTTAGCTCCACATAGTTACCAGTGGCGGGACTGGATAGGCTGCCGGCAACGAGAAGCTCAACTATGAGACTCAGGTGCCCGGTCCTATACCCAGTGAACGAGAGAGCTCCTCTCCTCTGTCGGGGTTTTTATCTTGGTTCTTGACCTAGATACCAAGATGTGACTTCCAATTTCGGTCAGAATAACGAACCCATCGGCTATTCTAAGAACAGCTCTCTTTTAATTTTAGATTGACGAGTTTCGAATCCCTTCAGTATCAATTGGAAAAATCGGGCTTTAGGCTTCTCCAAAAACAGTAATTAATAATGAACTAATAAATACAATAAATTAATATTGATTCAGCACTGCAACTCAAACTACAATATAAAACATAATACATGATGATAGGCACATTCTTAACTATTAAATTCTACTTTCTATATTTATTTTATTATATCTCATTCTCACTACATGATTGTTTAGTTATGCATAATCCAAATCTTCACACTTAGAACATCCTAATCCTTTGGTTAATATATCCGCAGGATTCTTGTTACTTTCTATGTACAATAGACTCCCGATTATCCGCAGAGTTGGGTGGCGCGGCAATCGTGGATAAACGAATTCCGTGGATAATCTGAAATAGGCCGAAAAAGGACGAAAATCAACACAAAAATGCTTTTAACATGTTTAATTTACATTAAAATGGCAGTACATTCATTATAAACAATTACTTTATTTTAATTTACTTTAATTTCTTACTTTTTAACAAAAAAAAAATCGGTTCATTGTCTTTGTTTTTTTGTGTTGAAGCACGAAAACCCTTACTTGGATGTTGCTAAATCTGCCTCTTTTATTGTTTACCTTATTCTAGTTTTAAAATTTTTTTTGTCAATTCCGTAATTTATTGTACAGTAAAAAAAAATGGAAACCGGAGAGGTCCACGGATAATCCACCCGCGGATAATCGGGAGTCTACTGTACTTCAATATCATTTGATCATTAGATACATGATCTTTAATTATGTGATATTTTCAGTCGATATGTCAGCTATGGGTTTGGTTATATTTATCATATACCATTTGTATCATTGGCTGATTATCACAGTAAAGTAACGCAGCCTGATCAGAAATATTATTATACTTTAATTCTGATATTAGGCTATACTGATAAAACTCATAAGGCAACGACTACATTCACAACAAGTTATAATTTCACTCTTTTGCATTGATTGAGCCACAAGAGATTGTTTATGACTATTCCAAGTAATTGGACATCCACCTAAAAATACAATATAGTCTGACGTAGATTTCCCATTTCTTCTATTCGCTAATCTGGCATCTGAATATCCAATTACACCATCTTCGTTATGAGTCAGTAACATACTATATTCACTTGTTCCTTTCAAATATCTTAATATTGCATCACCTTTTGCATATCCATAGTATTTGGTGCGTTGTTCTTTTCAGAAGACTTATTCACTGCATAGGAGATATCAGGTCGACTGCAATGACTAAGATAGCTCAAGCTTCCTATGATGCTATGATATCTAAGGTGTTCACAATTTATCTAGACACTTGGCTTCATCATCTGGACATCGATCTAATTTATGCTCATCTATTATCGGAGTACTTATGGCATTGCAATCAGCCATGTTATGTTTCTTCAAAAGTTTTTGGACAAACATTTTTTGAGAAAAACTGATCGTTCTCTCTTCCATGCGATGTTCGACATTCATTCCTAGGTAGTTACCTATTCTACTGTGATCTTTGATACGAACATTTATCAAAAGATCTTTTAATCTTTTCGATGGTGGATTCATTTCGTCCAATGATCAAAATGTCATCTACATATAAAAGAAGTATATACTTATCTTCTTTAACCTGATGTATGAATATCTATGATTCAGTTTTAATACATTGGAAGCCATTCTGATTCAATTTTTCTCGGAACATTTCGTACCAATTTCGTACGGCTTGTTTCAGTTCATACAATGATTTTATTAATTTTAAATCATTGCAACTTTAATCCTTTAAGGTGGTATCATTGTCAATATTACCTTTGAGATAAGCACCATTTACGTCCACTTGATGTATGACAAGTCCATACTTTATTGCTATGGCAAATAACATTCTGATTATATCCATACTTGGAGTGGGAGCATAGGTATGATCATAATTGATACCTTTCTTCTGTAGGAAACCATTAACCACAAGTCTTCCCTTATATTTGGATATTTTACCATTTTCATCGTGCTTGATTTTGAATATTCATTTAGTTGATAGAGGTGTAACATATTCAGGAATATCAGTTTCAATCCAAGTCCCATGATCTTCAATGCTTTGAAGTTCCTTCTTAATTGCAAGTTTCCATTTATCCTTTTCCTTGCAGGTAACAGCCTCTTCATAACTTAAAGATACTTCAACACTTATGTTAATATTTACTCTCATATTGCGTCGTCTTATTTTACATCTACTTCTCAATGTAAAATAATCATCATTTTCCTCCTCTTCTATAGAGCTTTCACTATCTGTACTCTCGTGAGGGGTATCTTGCTTCGGAGATACTATATCTTCAGATTGTTCGCTTTCTTCAACATTATCTGAAGAACTAGTATCGTCATTGTCTTCTCTATAGGAATTTAGCTTAAGTTCGTCATAGTTTTCTACTGGGCTTTTATTTTGTTTCAGCAAATTGCTTTCTCTTTGATTTTCATTTATAAATGCATTGTGGCTTCCAACTATTTTCAGATCATTCACATTATATACAAGGTAACCTCTAGTTTTTGTGGAATATCCCAAAAAAATTCTTTGTGTACTCTAGCCTCAAACTTATGATTAAGTTGCTGCTTGGATACTTTAATGTATGCCGTACTACCGAATTTCTTGAGATGTTTTACACTAGGTTTGTATTCGTTGTTGTTGAACCAACGAGCTAAAGGTATCTCATTATTGACACTGCTATGAGGAATGCGGTTGATCGTGTAGTTTGTACATGTTATCGCCTAGGGCCAAAACTGTAAAGGTAAATTCGCATCCAGGAGAATGGTTCAGGCAGTCTCCAGAAGAGTACGATTAAAACGTTCTGCAATGCCGTTTTGTTGAGGTTGACATGCAGAGGAATGTCGTAGAATAATTCCATTTTTTTTCAGGAAACTGTTAACTGACATTTTCAAACTCTGTTCCCTGGTCTGTTAGGATGTTGATTATCTTTTGTCCACTAGATCTTTCGGCGAAATTTACAAACAACTTGATGTATTCAGCGACTTCCTCTTTACTTTTGATTAAGTAGACAAAGCTTCTCCTAGAATGGTCAAAGAGCTCTTAGCTGCATACAGGCTTGATACAACAATGTAGATCTTAAGGTTAATCCTAGCAAAGCTACTCTTGTAAACTTTACTGGGAAAAGGAAGATAGGGAAAACTTTGACTTTAAACCTATTTAACAAGCAAATTGATCTTTCCAAAGTGTCAAGTATCTTGGGAGTTATTCTCGACTCCAAACTGACCTGGAAAGAACATTTAGACACAAAAATCAAGAAATCCATTGCCTCCTTTTGGATGTGCAGAAGGACTTTTAATAGTTCGTGGGATCTCCAGCCAAAGGTTATTTATTGGCTTTATGTGACTCTTGTTAGACCTGCATTCTGTTATGCAGCTGTAGTCTGGTGGACCAGAACGGCCGTCCTAAGGTAAAAGGAAGTAACTGCAAATTTTCTGATTTTTCGTTTTCTGCATTTTCTACGTAAGGAAGTATCTACACATCTTCCAAAGCAATTTGGTAATGGTCTGCTGTTAAGTATGTCCCCTATTTCGATGATCAAAGGTAGCAACTGACTCACAATATGCTTATATCTACGGTCAAAGGCAGCAAATAATCAGTTTTCAAATTGCTAGTTGCTTCCTTTTACCTTAGCACGGCCGAGAACTAGGCTAAAGACTGTTAGGAAACTCCTGGGTAGAGTTCAACGTCCAACCTGCTTAGGAATCACCAGATCTATGAGGACGGCACCTACTGCTGCTTTAGAGGCAATTTTAGACTTGCCACCTCTTTATCTCTTTATTGAGCACCAAGCCAAAAAAACCGCCTTTAGGTTGATTAATCAAGGCAAATGGTGTTATATTATAGCACATCTTATCATTCCAGGATCTGGAAGAAGGCACAGAACTTATGTCCTATGCTTTCTCTCAGAACTGCTCTGACTTTTTGTTATAACATGATCTAACTTTGCCATACATTATTATAGCAGAGATGGCTTGTTAAAGGACATGACCTTTTATCCCCCTAGAGCATTGTTTGATTTACTGATGGCTCCAGGATTGGTAACAAAGACGGGAGTCAGAATATAAGGGCTAAGACCAAGGGCTGACTTTTTTCATGCCCTCGGGCTGTTTCAGGCTGAGGTTTATGCTATTCTTTTTTGTGCTTATTAAAACCTCAACATCATTACGTCAACAGGACTATTTATATCTGTTCAGATAGTTAAGCAGCTTTGCATGCTCTGAGCAGTTCTGTTTGCACTTCGCAGCTTGTTGCTGAATGTAGGGAAGCGCTATCCTGCCTGGCCAGGATAAACTTGGTTCATTTGTACTGGGTTCCTGGGCATCTAGGTATTGATGGAAACGAGAAGGCAGATTTGTTGGCCAAGAGGGGATCTTCTTTATTTCCGATTGGCCCGGAACCCTTCTTAGGATTCTCCTTTGATCTAGGCAAACGGTTACTTGGGATTGTCTTGGGAAAACAGTTCCTTAGGCATTGGATTGCCTTGCATGGTATGAGGCAGGCCAAATTATTTATTAAAAGGCCTGACCATTGCTTTGCAATGTCAATTCTATATTTAGATAGGAAACATTGCAAAATGATTACAGGGGTTCTTACAGGACACTGTACTCTCAATAGACACTTACATTTGTTTGGCATATGCCAAAGTAATATAAGAAGGAAATGTGGAATGGATCAGGAAACTCCGGAGCACATTTTATGCTTTTGCCCAGCTTTGGCTAGGAACAGATGGGAGATCTTTGGCAAGATTCGTCTTACTACTGATATTATCTCCACCTATAAAATGAAAGTCATTTTATCCTTCTGTAATTCCACAGGACTTTTCATGACCACTGAATCTAATCATAGCTTTGATGAGTTATCATTGTCTTAGTCAATGTTTTCATGAGAGGACACAATGGACCCAATTATGAGGTCCAAGTGACTAACGACATTAGCCGACCCTCTTTCTATCCTTATCCTAGAATGGTCATCTAAGAAAGAAACATATTTCTTTTCCCGCTTATTTGACAAATTAATGGGACCACAAAGATCAGAGTAAACGAACTCTAATGGTTTGCTAATTCTGATTGATTTTAATTTACGATGATAAATGTTGGGTGTTTTATCACACTTACAACTTTCACAGAAGCTTTCTGCGATGTCTCTAGGGATAAAGACATTGTCAATCCCTCTAAATAGTTGTTCTGCAGATATTAGATTTACTGACATTTTAACACACATGATAGGTCCTAGTTAGTTTTACAATTTGTGTCCTATTATTAATTAACTCATTCTTTAAGGTTACTGAACCTATTCCTGTGGCATGTATGACTGTGTTGGAAGATCCATATATTTCAATAGGCTCTTTTAATTTCTCATAATCATGAAATGAGTTTCGATTATTATAGATGTTATTAGTGCTTGCGCTGTCTAAATATCAATTTGATTTGTTGTCTATGTTTACATTTTTGTGTTTGTAAAGCACAACCATTCCAGAAAAGTTTTTCTTTTTTTTATCTTTTTTGGATTCTCTTTGCTTTCATTATAGTCCTTGTTTTCCTTATTGCTCTTCTTACGGCAGAATCTAGCTATATGCCCAATTTTTCCACATTTGTAGCACTTCCTTTTATTATGATAATTTTGGGGACTCTTATCCTTTTTAGACTTAACCACAATCTTGTGGCATTTGTTCAAATTGTCATCAACTATAGCTTCACTTCTGGTCTTATGATTATATTCTTGAATGATGCAACTTATGACCATTTCAGAAGTAAACTGAGCTTGTTTTTGGAGTACTAAAATACTTTGTGCACATGATGTATAGTCGCTTGGCAATCCAGATAGTATAATCCATGTTACCTCACGGTCATCAATCGTACCTCCTTTGTCAATCAGTTCTGCTGTAATCAATTTTAATTTCATTAGTTTTGGATGTTAGCCACCTCCCATAAACCTTCGTAAAACAGCACATATACCCAGTTTCCATCTGATATAGTTGTCTCCACAGAAGCTTAATAAATTACCAGCCATTACTGTGGTTTATTCACTTCACTTTATATTTCCTTTAAAATTATATTATACACCCTTTCCTCTAGTCTTTTATTACTAAGTTCTAAAGTAGGAATAGGCCCATAACCAATCTAATTATAGATATTTTTTTTCTTCATTTTTTTAATTTAAATTAAGAACAGTTACAATTAGACTTTATTTTGAATATATATATATATACGACATTAAAACGTCTTTCACTTTCACAAAGAGTTATAAGTCTTTTACTGCTGTCATAGTTCATATGATATATGTCTTTCAATACTTCAATTTTAAAGTACGTTTTCACATAAAGTTCACTTTCAGATTTGTTCATTTCCCTTAAAGTCACTGAAGATGAATAAAGTTCTCGGGAGTTTTATTCTTGAAATATAATTAAGGATAACTATAAATCACTGCCTAGTATACACTATCGAAATTCCTCATTCTGTGATTGAAGTATTTCTTCTTTAAATCTTAAGTCTCTGGGGTATGATAAAATAATGCAAAAAGACACTTACTTGCATTCTTGATTTGAAATGATACTTCTCCTATGCATTGATTGCCGTATAGACATTTTATTTTGTTATCTTTGTACGAGATCAAAAATATGGCGTGTCATCGTTTGAATTGAAATACTTCTATCTGTATCCCTACTTCTGGATCAGTTCCTGAAAATATTAATTATATATTAATATTTGTATTTCAAACAGGAGATTCTTTTCATAATCAATCTCTAGCTTGTTCCTTTTCACCAGTTCAGAAGAAGTTCATTAATTTCTTCATAGAAATTAAAGGAGTCTGGCTTCTTATTCTAAAAAAACACATCTGATCCTAGTGAATTTCATCTTCCAATCTTCACAACAATCACCCGATCACATCGATGCTTTTCACGAGCATTCTGTTGATGATTGTAGTAATGCATTCTGAGTGAGCAAACGGAATTTATTTCTCCCTTATTTGCTATTTGTCATCAAACTTATTTTTTTTATTTCAAAAAAATAACTAACTGATTTCAACATATTTCTTAAAATTTACAAATTACCATCAACTGAAGATGTTAGATGACATCTTTTGCTTGTGAAGCCAGCCATGATTTTAATTGTATACATGCTTTATTTTTAATTGTTTATGTTCGCGTCATTTTATCTATTATAGCTACTATTACAATTATTAATAAATTCTAAGATATTTTTTGTATTAATTTTTGCAGAATAAAACCATCAAAAAAACCCATTCTGCCTGGTTTTTGAATTTGTGATGGGGCAGCGGTCAACTTCACAGACATGTACCAAGATGCTTTTCTGAGATTTCTCTTGTCATCACATCACCCCTTTTACATAAATGGAAGCGTATTAATTCAACTGTTCAATTGGGCAATGAAAATCCTTAAAATATAATTTTGTTAGCTAAGTATTACAATTGAAAGTGGACACCTGCGGTATGGAAACAGACGCTTTATTTACAGCTTGTCTAATGGCGCGTACTGTGACCTTTTGCCCTAAGCACAGCATCCACACGCTGTGGCATGTTCTTCACCAGTTTCTGATAGCAAGCAACCGGTATTTTTGCCCACTCCTCCTTCAAAGCCTGCACAAGTAGGATGCATGTTTGCAGGTCGCATCGGACGCGCACGAATCTGGCGCTCCAATTCATCCCACAGATGTTCAATAGGGTTGAGGTCCTGACTCTGGGCGGGCCACTGAAGTTCCTGAACATTCTCCCGAAACAAGGTATTGACAACAAGGGCCTTATGGCACGGCGCATTGTCATGCTGAAACACAAATGGCCCTTCACCAAACTTCGACTACAATGTAGAAAGCATAGAATTGTCTAGAATGTCCAGATACTGTGTGGATGCCATGTTCCCCTCGATCACAATCAACGGACCACGTCCAAACCAGGAGAAACACGACCACACCATCACACCACCACCGCCAAACTTCACTGTTGGGATGACACACTCAGGTAGCAGCCGCTCCCCGGCAAAATGCCACACCCAGGTGCACCCATCCGATCAGTAGTGTGTGAAGCGTGATTCGTTGCTCAGCATAATGCTCTTCCAGCAGTCCACTGACCAAGACTGTCACTCTTTACAGTAGGCCATACGACGCTGGGCTTTTATTGAGGTGATATTAGTTTTGTGAGCAGCAGCCCGACCAGTGTAACCTAAGGCATGGAGCTCCCGACGAATCGTCATGATACTGATAGTTGTTCCAATTGCCTGCTGGAAGTCCTGCCGCCGTTGTTCTGATATTTTAATATTTTAAGCAATTAATTATGTAATGTTATGTAAAGTCTTGTACAGTACTTTTGTTTTTCAATTGTTCTTTTTTTTTTATTTGTAATTTTGTATATCTATTTGAAACCCTGCACCTGCAAACAGCTCTTGAAGATCTCGTAGGACCCCATTGTAATTAATAATAAAAAATAGATAGATGGATAGAGAGAGAGAGAGAGATGAATCCTACCTTCTATAAATTGGCAATTATTTAATTTTTTGAATGACAGGCTTAGTATACAGAGTGTTTCAGAATTTCCTCCAGGATTTCAGAGGTCTGTAGCTCACAGACAAACTCACCCAGAGGGACGAGAGTGTGACAGCTCCTCTAGTAACTCAACAGACATCAATTCTGTAATCTAGCTCTTGCCACACGTTGCAGCATATCAACATTGATGGTAGCAAATGCAGCCATGATTCTTCTTCAAATCTTTGGTAAATCATGCAGTAAAGGGGGCACATAAACTTTATCTTTAACATAGCTCTAGAGGAAAAAGTTACATGAAGCGAGGTCAGATGACCTGGGAAGCCATGCAATAAGTGCAGAGTCTTCGTTAGACGTACATCCAATCCAGCAGTGAGCTAAAGTGTTATTGAGTTAACGACAAAGTCCAAATGAAAATGTGGAGGAGCTCCGTCCTATTGCAAATGAAATTGTCGCCATCCTCATCTAACTGAGGCAATAGCCATTGCCATAACATGACTAAGTAAACAAAACCATTAACACTTTCTTGGTAAAGAAGAAATGGTCTATACACTTTCCGAGATGAAATTGCACAAAACACATTAACCTTGGTGGAATCACGGAAGTGTTGAACTGTTGCCCGAGAATTTCCTTGCCCCAAATATACACATTATGGCGAATATTGCCAGAAAGATGGAAGCACGCATCAGCACTGAACCCAACCTTATCTGCCTCCTCCTGTAGACGTTCTTGAAATTGCAAACAGAATTCTTGATGGAGATTATTATCTTCAGGAGTGAGAGCCTAAAGCAGCTGCAACTGGTATAGTTTATAGGCAAGTCTTCTGCTTAGGATGTTCCAAACAGCCACTTGAGACACTGTAATTCTCAGCTTGCATGACTTGCTGATTTTTGATGATTCCTCGTCGAAGATTCTCGTATGCGGTCCACAGTCACAGGCAATGGCCCTGGCCTGCCTGTTCATTTTGCGGCACACAAACAACCCATTTCCTTGAATTTCCTATACCACTCTCTTATTGTTTTGTCCGTCGATGGTTCCACATTGCACTCTTTCAATTGACAAGGTTTTAGCAAGTTGCAAAACACAAAACGTTTTCTGTTCGTCTGAAAACGCCATGTTTCCAAACTACTGCCTCCTAGTGGAGAAACAGGTAACCAAACCATGGCTTGTGACAAAAGATTATTTACTGTTCACCACTATGCTCTCGTCCCTGTGGGTGAGTTTGTCTGTGAGCTACAGACCTCCGAAATCCTGCAGGGAATTCTGAAACACCCTATAAATTTGTAGATAACTAACAAGTTAAAATGCAATCAATGTTCTGGAAAAGCATTACGGAAATCACATAAGAATAGATGGATGCTTAATAGTTATGTGCATAATGACAGATTACACTAGGCCACAGTGAAAACGTATTTTGAACAAAACCATTTGATCTTTACTAAATCGACCATGCTGATCACGAAAATGACCATTAAAATCTCAGATTAGCTCTAATTTCATAGATATGGGGAGAGGGGGGTTCAGAATCAGTTAGTGCTAAGAATTCCTTATGCCTGTACTGAAATTGCCGTGGAAATCCCACATACGTTAAACAGCATAGCATTTCTAACCTTCTTTACTTCACATGATTCATATTGCTTTGCTTCAGGTTAGTTTAATTTGTGTGTAGCGAACTAAGTGACATGCAATTCAATATGCCTCGCAAATGTGTAAAAATACCTGACAATTGAAAAGAAATTTAACGTGCCCGCTGATTCAAAGAATAAACAAATGAAGGCACAACGCTACAGAAAGGATTCGCACCCCGAGTTGTCACCGGGAAGAGACTGGGACAGACCGTTTCGTCCTTTTTAGGACTCATCAGCCAGCCAAACTCCACCAATGACAGACTCAGAAGTGCAAGAGGTTAGATTTCCCGGGTCTCGCTCCCGAGAGTGGGAATATTTTTGTTATATTTATGGACAGGTAAGTTTAAAATCACAAAAGCGAGCAATAACATCAACCATTAAGAAGACTTACCATCTGTACTTTGGTAGCAAAATCGGTGACCAAGACAAGTCCTGGGCCCATCATATATGTTGCATATCTTGTGCCACAGGTCTTTGTTCGTGGTTTAATCGTAAAAGATGGTCAATGGGCTTTGCTATTCCGATGATCTGGAGAGAACCATTAAACCAGGTAAATAATTGTTATTTTTGCAGGAAAACTCTCTTTAAACATGGTATTTTAAAGAAGAAAAAAGTCAGCATTGATGTATCCTAAAATAAGATCAGCTATGCGTCCAGTGCCTCATGGAGATGGACTACCTGTTCCCATCCCACCTGATTCTTATACAGTTAGTGATGAGGACAGCAGTGACTCTAATGCTACTCCATTACCTTCTAAACCGAGTACATTGAAAGATCCTGATTTCCAGTGTAATGAGGAGTCTACACAGCAACACAAAGTAAATTAGTGTGAGTTGAATGATCTGGTAAGAGATTTGGAATTGCCTAAAGTTAAAGCAGAACTGGTGAATCTAGATTGCAGCAGTGGAATGTCTTGAACAATTGTAAATGTCAGTGTGTTCCGTGAACGCCACACTCCATTCCTATCGTTTTTCACCAAACAAGATAACTTGGTATTTTGCTGTGATATTGAGGGTCTCACGACAGCTCTGAAAATTGACTATAAAAGTGATGAATGGAGATTGTTCATAGATTCATCAAAGATAAGTCTAAAGGCTGTTCTTCTACACAATAGTAACTTGTTTCCATCTGTACCAATTGGTTATGCAGCCTACATGAAGGAAACCTATGACAATATGAAGCAACTGTTATGCAGAGTAAACTATGAGAAGTTTCGAAGATGGAACAAAGGTACCAGGGAAAGTGGAGTGAATCGATGTTGGCAGATTACTGCTGGACACTCATCAGAGAATCACCAGCAACAGAATACAAACGTCAGGCAAAGCGATTGCGCCTTCAGAGACATTTCTCCGAGGGGAAATATTAAGGTAAATACATGCATTATGCTTTTAAGGATAATTATGATAAGTTGAGATATCTAAAAAACTAGAGCTATACATGCATTTTAAAGGCCATTTTCATGTCTAGCACACTCGAGAACATAAAGATCAACTATTTTCATCAAAGATATAGAGAAAAAGTTTAATTTTGTTGCCTAGTTTTATGTGTAATGTTTGGTGGGAAAGGGGCTTGTGCATTGCACAAATTGGGAGGGTGTTTTACCTGTTAAGATGTAATTAAGCATAAGATTTAAATTATTGTCCTTTTTCTTCATATTTTGTGTCATTCTACATGTCTGCTATTTTTTTTACTTATAAGGGAGTACAAGTCAAAGTTATTGATTGCAGGAATCTTTTAATTGTATTTTGTTTTTGTTTTTCGTTTTTTTTATTGGTCTCCCATTATGTAAGTTTTTTGTTTATTTATTTATCTTAATTTTGCTTCTTCCTTAATAAAATGTAACAGATTAATCCTGTGCGACGTATAATCTGATCAGTCAAGAGATGTCAGGATATTCCAGCAGTTATAAATATTGATATTTCTGTAATCTAAATGGTGGTGTCTGCAGAAATCTACTAAGAAATAATCAGAAAGCTGTGATTTTTACAGGAAGACAACAACCAACTGGATAAGAAAAGAAGCTAGCAGAGAATTATGTGGCTATGATTACAAACTGTAGAAGACAGACTTAACAGTAAAGTCTTAGAAACATTATATTTATATCATTTAACGTGTGCAAAAATATCACAATAAAAGCAGGAACGCTGACACACAAATGAATCGTTAAAAAAATTTATGAACACATTAAAAATACAATGACTGGTTTCGATTCTTTAACAAATATTTAACAAGTAAATGGAATTTAAAATTACATGCACTATATACAGATAGTGGACCAATGACAATTGAAAATTAAAATGAGGTCAATCAGGAATTAACAAGGTAATGCCATGTCAACATTGAATGATGTGAGAGTGATGGACTGCAAGTTTGGGCACACCATGTTGTCATACAAACATCACAAGTTTATATGTGGTTTCTTGTGGTCTCTTCTGCAAGTGATATCACGATGTAAACAGGAAGCGGAGATAGGAATGACGGAGCATTTGGAATTCAGCATGTAGCCAACTGGAGATTGAAATGATGAGGAATTCCGCTACAAGATCAGTCAACACATTTGGAAATTGAGAGATCTAAAAAAAAAAAAAAAATACCAGGAAAATAACTGAAATACTGCATTACTTATTCATTCTTATTTTTGTTTTCTGGAATGAAAACCATACTGTGCGATATTCTGGACCGAGATGCTGTCGTTGTAACACAATGGGTCAGTCAAAATAAAAACTGACTCCTTGCATTTTCATAGAAAGTTGTTTTTGCACGTTGCATAGCACTTTAGGGAAAGAAAAATTAATCCTGTGGTTATGAATTTGGACATGTGTTGCGGTCAAGTAATTGAAATCACTATTTTTTATAGCTGTTTTGTTTTTGAGCTAAATGCTGGGATAATTTTTGGTGGGTCTCGCCCATGTAATGGCAGGGTTTTTTTTTAGGTATGTTCTATCAATTCCCAAGTGTGACTGAGCTTGTATCGGAGTGCCTCGTCATTTCAATCTTCAGTTGGCTACATACTGAATTCCAAATCTTCCATCGTTCCTGTCTCCGCTTCCTGCTTACATCCTGATGACATCACTTGCAGACAAATCCAAAGTGTCATGTTTAGATGGCAATATCATGTGACTGAACTTGCAGTACCATTGCTCTCACGTCATTCAACATTCCCAGGACATTGCCTTGTTGATTCCTAACTGACCTTGTTTTAATTTTTAATTGTCATTGGTCTGCTATCTGTTTATAGCGCATGTAATTTTAAAAGATTCGTTAAAGAATCAAAACTGATCATTGTATTTTTAACTGCAGATGATATATTGGTGGCTTGGTATGGTACTATTAGACAGTTTGATAATTTTTTTAAGGAAACAAACACAAGAAACAAAAAGATTAATTTTAAAATGGAGAAAGAATTGAACAACAAATGAAATTTCTTGGATTTATGCCTAATAAATAAAGGAAATAAATTGGTGTTAAAACATTATCAAAAAGAATATAAAAGTAATCATTTACTTAATTTTGATTTTGGGCATGATATAGGAGTGAAAAGAAACGTTATTGATAACTACCTACAAAGAATTGACAGATCTACAAGTACAGAAGATGATTTTTTGAGGGAAATTGAAAACATGAAAGTTGTTTTAAGAAATAATAGTTATAATGATAATTTCATAGATAAAGCTATACAAAAGTACAATAAATTTCAAATTCAGGAATTAAATGTACACATCGAAAGGAGATTTTTTATACCATATATCAATAAAAATAGTTTACAAATTAAGAAAATTTGTAAGAATTTTAATATTGAAATTGGATTTGTTTATCAAAATAAAATTAAAAATATTGTATGTAATAAATTAAATATGTATGACAAAAAACATGAAATGGGAATTGTATACAAGATGGAATGTCTGAACTGCAGGAAATTCTATCTTGGAGAAAGTAAAAGGACATTAAAGGAACGTGTAATGGAACACGACAGCTACATAAATAATAAATCAATAACCAAATCTGAGGTGGCAGAACATTGTATTCAGCAAACACATTGTATGAATATTGAGATTAAAATATTATGCATGGAAAAAGACAATAAGACAAGAAAGATAATAGAAAGCATGTATATTAGAAACACAAAAAGTAGTAATTTAAATAGAAATGATGGGATTCAAGTGAATGAAAGGATAACAGGAATGGCTAAGGAGATAGTCAATAAAAATTGTGAACGTTGTAAAAACAAAGTAAAATTAGATGTATTAATGGTTGATGACTTGTACTACTCTCAAATTATTATTATAATTGTTGTAATAGCAATTGTTTTTAACAATCAATGTAATATTGTATTCACGTAGTCTTCCTTAATTGTTATTTAAATTCTTTTTTATTTCGTTACAATTTAATTTTAAGCTGAAGAAGAAGAGACGTTTTATCTCTTTGAAAATTTCTTTTAATAAATGTATGTTTTATTGCATTTATTTATGTGAGTATGTTGTGGTGTTCATAAATCTTTTTAACTATTCATTTGTGTGTCGGCATTCCTGCATTATTAAAATTTATATAACCCATTTAAGATATCATAAAATCTAAATGTGAATATTACTTTGAAATTTTAATTTTAATATTAAACTTAAGAATATATAAATTCTGTCAAAATACCATTTATTATTAGATTTAATTAAACAGATATAAAGATAATTTATAAAAGAACACTATAAAGTTTATCCTACTATTTACATTAAAGCAAAGGTTTAAAGGAAATCAATAAATAATTGCCAAAACTATAAAGTTTCATGCAAAACTGAATCTACATCTAACATTCTATAAATTCACAAATCTTAGAAAACCAAGTTAAACAAGGTGAATAGATTCAGAATCTTTTGAGTTAGCAAGCACAAGCATGAACAAGAATTGTTGCAAAATTCTAAATAAAGTTGAAATTTTATTTCTGTAAGACAATAAATTTTAACCATTTGTTAGATGTACTAGATAAAATAACTGCATCTCTCAAAATTAAGTTAAAAATCATTTACATTTAATGAACAAAAATCATTGTTCAGTTAATTGATGTAAAGATTTTAATTTTAATATTATTTTCAATTTGTATTTATGGTATTTGTAGTTTAAAACTTTCAAGAAATTGAAATTTATACTTCAACGCATTTTTTAACATTTTTCAAATATTAAATATTTATATATAAATAATTAAAGATGAAATTTTCATTAAATATTCCTCTATTCACTGCCTAACAATTTCTATGCTTAACATCAGGAAAATCATAATAATGCCTCTTTTTCTAAAACAGTGAAAAGCCAAAAACTAAATAAATGAAATACTTTCAGTCAGTGTTAATGGACAAAAGAAATACAATCAGGAAACGTTAAATTGAAGCTAAATTATCAACATGTTTTACAACCTTCTCTTTTAATATCGTACTTTTAATACAGGCTATCCTCATTATATGTTACCTAGCTATCTATCATTTTCCACTTAAAAGTGATGAAATTTATTACGGACCATATTCAATATTTGTCAGATCAGTCCATACACAATCATTTCAACTATACTGAACTTGACAGGTATAGCCAGATCTGCTACCACTTTCTTTACAGTATTTAAACAAGAAATTTCATAAAAGAATTTTAAAAAAAGCTTAAATTCCTTCCATTTATGTAGACCTAGTCTACTATGACGAAATCATCAATAAACTTTTGGATATCATTAAGACACACCAATTGCTATTAATGGAATGTGTAGATTATAAATGTCAAAATTATTAAGTCATATCCTTAAGATATTGGCTTCATTACTAAGAAGTGCAAAAAGCACATCATGATCTTAAGCTAGAATTTAAGATAGACTTAGCCTAGGTTATTGGCTACTGATGAGATGATGTATAACTGATATTTTTTCCCCCGCTTTTTCTTTGCTATTACCTGCTTAATTATGTAGTCAAAGAGGATACTATTAACACACTTTGGAATGCAACCTATAAATTTCTTTAATTCTCTTGGGGGATAAGGTTCTCTCAAAAGCTTTGTGTTACACCATCATTTTCTAGAATGGAACTGTGAATCATATTACAAGGATGTAACTTCTAAAATGAAATCCTATTTACTACTGTTGAAAGAAGCTATTTACTTTTATACATTAAAATAATGAAGTAATGACATTACCCTACCTTCTTAGTCAAGTCAAATGAACCACAATGGTGTTGTCTAAGTCTCATGTCTGGCTGCTAATATTAAATATATATATAAATAAATAAATAAATAAATGCTTATAAAAATCAAGGAACTTAAGCTATTCTAGTAATAAAATATAAAGTCATTACTTTTGAATTTACTTATAATGCTTACATGTACTTAATGTGTATTTTTGAATAGTCTATTCCTTGTCAGTCCGCTTTTTCAAGTAGAAATGAGCTGGATAAATTTTGATATTTCATACAACATAATGAAACTGAAATATTAAAGATTTGTACAGAAGTAAATAGGAATAATGTGAACGTGAAAATTCACCAATGACGTCTCAATATTATTTATATTAACTTTTAATATAGAGATCTAATAGTAAAAACATTCACTTAAAATTTTATTTTGAAATATTTTTGTTTTCCTAATGCCAACAGTAATTTGTTGCTCTACACTTTCAGATTTTTATTAACAATTAACATTCTTCATATCATAAATCGGTCAGTAATCTTTCTAAATTTACATGAATTACTGAATACAATTTTTAAAGATTTCTGAAGTGATAATATTTCTATTTCTAGCATTCAATTACAGAAGACAAATGAACATACTGATGATTTATTTATTTTTATTTTTACTTTTATTTTATTTTTTATTTAAGATGAATTCACTTTATTTTTATGTAAGAAAGCTTTAGTTTACTGTATGTAGGATGAATTTACTTTGTTTGTTAATGTTATTCAAGAAAGATTGTACCATGTTTGTTTAGAAAGGCTGTGATTGTTATTCAAGAAAGATGAATTTACTTTGTTTTGTTAAAGAAAGCCTGAGTTTGCTGTATGTAGGATGAATTTACTTTGTTTGTTAATGTTATTCAAGAAAGATTGTACCATGTTTGTTTAGAAAGGCCGTAATTGTTATTCAAGAAAGATTGTACCATGATTGTTCATGATTAGAAATTCTAATTTTTAAATGTGAGAGAAAATGTTTATTTCTCTACATTTTCTGTAGTCTCCGAGAAGAAGATTCCTGCTAAAGGAATCGAAATATTGAGTATTAAACAATGTGATTAAGGAAGAAGAGGTTTTATGAATTATTACTATTTATATAAGAAGATGAATTTTGGATTTGCATTATACTGATGATTGTTTGAAAGATAATAATCGAACATTAAAAACATTAATAATAGACCAGAAAGCCATTTTTGCTTTATTTTGAATAAAAAAATTTCTTGCATTTAGAGTTTGTTTCCAAAAATCATACAGAATCATACAAATTCTTCAAAAAGAATAAAATTAAAATATGATTGATAAAAATGAGATGATTTTAATTTTGAAGTAATTAAGAAATCTAGACATTTATAAAGCATACTGAAATGAAATCCCATGATCGATCAAGCAGGGGTGGCTGATTAATGGATAACAAAGCTTTTAAAAACTGTGGGAAGGCTTTTTTTATTCATGCTTAAACTGTCTAAATGTTCTCAGTGGGCTTGCAAATTAAAGCAAGCATAATCTCCATAAGTAAAGATGAATAATTTGATTGAGAATTATGCGACTTCTTTGTAACTGCCTAAGGAGACTACAGACAAGAGGGACAAAAACAAAACAAAAACTACTATTTGATTGATCAATGTGATGGAGTGAATAGTTAGCTGCCAAACTAGGTTAGATTCAAAATGATTTGTCAGCAAAGACTGCATTGAAGTGAAGGATGATTAGAAGAGAAAAGGTAACAGTAGGAAAAGTCGAGGTAGAGATATTAGACTAATTTCAAGAAAGAACATTCCGAATGTCAACAGTAGGCTTATAAATAAAGCTGAAAAAGTGTGAAAAATGGTGATTAACAGAAGACAGAAAACTGAATCTATTATATCCCAAAGGGAAAAGACAGTGGAGATACAGGAGCATAAAAATAAAGAAGATGCGTTTATAATTGATTGGTCTCTTGATACTTTGCAGTCATGGGAATATTCTTCGATGAGAGTGTAAGATGAGTTTATATATAGAAGCAATGGGGCGAAATGTGCTGGATTAAGAATACCTCTAATGGCTTCTGTATGATGCCACTAAGCTAAAAAAGAACAGTATTAACCAGTATATATTAAAGAGTCCTTCTATATGTCCAATCCTGTATTTATTAAGATAGGAAAAGATTCAAAGATTATAGACAAAAAAGTATGGGACACAAAATATTTCTATATTATGAATTACAAGATGAGACTGACATGAAACTCCCCATAAAGAAACTTGTAATGATCAGGAGAATAACAAGATAAAAAGATATTAGATAGACAACAGAAATGCTTAATGGTATACTGAAGTATGACAGGAGAAAATGTCCACAAGATAGATGGATGGATTTAAAGATTGGTCATTAACTCAAAAATAACGTTAATAATATTAGTAAAATTAGTTACTTAAACATTTACAGCATTACGATTTTATTATTTTTGTATTTCTGTAATTAAAAATTAAAGATCATAATATTAGTATAATAACTGAAGTAAATATCAATTAAAAAAAAAATCATAAAATGTCTATAATTCTACTTTTAAATTAAAAAGTTAACCAGTGAAGTGGTGGTTTAGTCAAAATATATTACTCATGAAATTGTGTAGACACAATTCTTCTATGAAAATAATTAGCTTCACGATGAAAAATAATAAATTGGAAAACAACAAAAACAAAACTTAGCATGAATCAAATAAATTCTGAGAGACTAACTGTCAAAAGGAGACAGATTAGCAGTGAATATCAGAAAAACAGTAATGAGACAACATTAAAGATCTGTATACAGTAAACTCCCGATTATCCGTGGAATTGGATGGCGCGGCAACCACGGATATGCGAATTCCGCGGATAATCCGAAATAGGACAAAAAACGACGAAAATCAACACAAAAATGTTTTTAACATGTTTTATTTACATTAAAATGGCAATATAAATTATAAATAATTACTTTATTTCATTTTACTTTATTTTCTTACTTTTTAACAAAGAAATCGATTAATCGTCTTTGTTTTTTCATGTCGAAACACGAAAACCCCCTTCTTGGACGTCGCTAAATGTGCCTCTTTTATTGTTTACATTATTCTAGATTTAAATTTTTTTTTGTTAATTCCGTAATTTATTGTACAGTAAAAAAAATGGAAATAGGAGAGAGGTCCGTGGATAATCGGGAGTTTACTGTATTTCTGTGAAGTTAACATGCAAATACACACCCATACATATCTGCAATGAATTCTTCATTTCACTTGGAGATTATTCAAAACCCACAGTAATGTCATCCAGTAAACACTGAAAGAAACCCATTGGACTTACAATTATTTCAAACACAAATCATCGTAAAAATGATCTAAGCTTACTAAGAATTGAATTGACTACTGCTGAATGAAGTATTCTCAACTTTTTAAAAATTACAGAACTTAGTATATGCTCATCTTTTCAAAAAAAATTTAATAAAATAATAATTCACTTTTGTTAATTTTCTACGTATTTTATGTTCTTTTGTCCAAAAGTTATTATATATATGTATAACTTTTTTTACTTACCCAGATTATCTTTCTCGTCATTTTCAGTCATCTTCATAATTGCACAAAAATAACAGATTCCTCCCATGACCTGCAACATCATTCATTAGTTTTCTTTTCTTGGTACTTAACTTTTACCTCTGTCGCAGGCTAATGCTTTACATTAGCTGTTAAGCAATCTTCAACTGGATAAAGAAAAAAAACAAACATTAATTACTACTTCTAAACCAAACTTATTTTTTTTACTGCTGAAAGTATTAAGTAAAAAAATCAGTTTACAAGATTAACACATTCCATATTTTCATTTTAACTAGTCAAGACATGATGACACAATACCGCTTTGGCTTAGTGAGCCTTCTTCATGTAAGGAAAAAATTCCATTTAAATAAGCTGAAATCTTACAACACGGCAACTGTACATTTACGAGGGGAATGCATCCATTAAACAGAACTTATAAATCCATAATGAAATTTAATTTTAAGCTCTAAATCAGGGGTCTCCAAACTTTTTATCCTGTCGACCCCTTCATAGAATATTTGCCTTCTTATCAATCCCCAGTTCTTAAACCATACGTATCACAATACATAAAATACACAATTACCTTTGAAAATATAACAAATTATATTGGATGAAAAAAAAACCCTCTTACTGTCATTTTGCTACTACTACTGAATACCTTAAAAATATGCTATTAAAATACAGTAGAGTCCCACTATTCCGAACTAATTGGGGTCAAACACTGTTCGATTTAGCGGGGAGGCGGATTTCATGAATAATATCAACGTATTGACTTGTTAATGCATAAATTAAGTGCGGGGACATCTGCTAGTGTCAGCTCTATACAGCATTGATCGGCTCGTGGTGAACAGGTTTAGTGAAAGTCGGAAGGGAAGGGCAGTGACCTTCGATGACTCATCACTCTACCCTACCTATCCCTCTCCCTCCCGCATTCCAAGAATTACTACCAGGGTTACTGCATTTCTGCTGTTAAACATTAAACATGGCAAGTAAACGAAGTTGTTCTTCATGTACTTTAAAAGAAAAACTTGAAATGTTAAAAAGACTTGACAAGGGAGAAAGTGCTACTAAATTATCACTCGAATATGGTGTCGGGAAAGCAAAGATTAGTGACTGGAAAAAGTCGGTATTTTTTCTGAGCTCTGTTCGGAATAGGCGGATTTTCGGAATAGCGGGGTTCAGAATAGCTGACTCTACTGTAGTTGATATTAGTGGGAATAAGAATGAATGGGAATGAAGAATAATAAATTTTTATTGGAATATTCTATTTTTTTCCTAGACAGTTTTATTGATTCTCTTTGGTATTAATCGACCCCCTTTCAATCCCCATGTATTAATCGATCTCTTGAGAACTCTTATCAACCACTTTGGGGCCCCCTGTTCTAAATAAAAGTCTTAGTCGCTTACATTGTTTTTTAATGATAGTGTAATAAAAATCAGAAACCCTTATTTCATAATCTAAACATACAATACAATGTATTTTTTTTTTCTAATGAGGTTTCCTGAAATTTTTTCCTTCTTTTATTGACAAAATTATTACTTGCAGTATTTACAAGATATATACCCAAATTTATCAATAGATTCTTAAATAGATTTGTAATCTCAAATATCCAAAAGAATAATAGTCTCCTATTTATTCTTTTATTTCAACTGATTGTGCTTTCTTTTCTAAATTATAGAAACAGATTGCTGTCACTATTCATATTATAAATGCAAAGCAAGTTATATTTCAATATCATTGAGCAGCATTTCTCCTATGGTTGTCTATAAACACATTGTTTCAAGTACACAAAAATGTCTTAGTTTCACAATAAACATTTTCTAATGGTATGTGATTGTTTTAGTTAATATTGTGTGTGAGTGTGTGTCAGATAGTGCAGAGATAGTTAACTGCTTCCACGCCTAAAAAATAACGGGAGGTGCGAGGGAAGGAACTAACAAAATTTTTTTTTTTTCAAATTGACTAGATGTAACATTTGCGTTCATTTGAATTAACAAGAAATTGCAAGAAATATCATCTTCTTGATGGAATAGTGGAAATACCAATTTACAAAATTAAAATTTGCAATGTAGCTGGAAACTAAAATGAAACGAAATTGTTGGATGAAGGTACACAGAGTACAGTAAGACTTTTATTTCAGGCAAATTTAGTAACTGTCAAACCTTTCAGAATACTCAAGTTTGAGAATATTACAGTTCTATTGAACAATTATCAGGGAAACAGACCCTCTCTGTCAATATTATGCTTTTTATACAAGAAACTGCAATAAAAGTAAAGTATCAAAAGTTACTTGACTATTAGAACAGATGAGTTGCCAAACTGAAGAATAAAATGTTGCATTTATATTCATTGGCTCAGGCATCATTACATGAAGAATTCAGAATTTTAATTACTAATGTAAATACTACATACATGGCTTACAAATTTAGGGGATATTGCAAAATGAATATAATACATATTTGTAAAATAAATACTTCTTCAACGCCTC
Source organism: Thereuonema tuberculata (assembly GCA_023159025.1). NCBI lineage: Eukaryota > Metazoa > Arthropoda > Chilopoda > Scutigeromorpha > Scutigeridae > Thereuonema > Thereuonema tuberculata. The sequence goes on from JAFIDM010000001.1 coordinate 71,478,001, forward strand.
TCACTATAGTAAAACATATATTTAATATGAATTTTCGGAAGAACGTTTTCGTTCTTCCTTCTTCAAGTTTTTGATGATAACAATACATACAATAATAACAGGTGATATCATTTAATTACACATCATATACAAAGTTGTTAACAAACATTTCTTTCCCTTAAATGCTACAAACATTTATTATTTCAATTAACGTTAATCACAATTGTTTGAACTCTTAAATTATTACTCCTTTTTTGTTTTTATTCATACAATTCCTTACCATTTCATTAGCTAAATATACAAAAAACATTTTCTACCTCTAAGTCTTTACTTTTATTAAAATTTATATTTCTTGTGTTTCTTATAATATTTAGCTAATGAAATGGTAAGGAATTGAATGAACAAAAACAAAAAAGGAGTAATAATTGAAGAGTTCAAACAATTGTGATTAACGTTAACTGAAATAATAAATGTTTGTAGCATTTAAGGGAGAGAAATGTTTGTTAACAACTATATATATGATGTGTAATTAAATGATATCAGATGTTATTATTATATGTATTGTTATCATCAAAAACTTGAAGAAGGAAGAAAGAAAATGTTCTTCCGAAAATTCTTATTAAATATATGTTTTACTATAGTAAGAGGCGTTGAAGAAGTATTTATTTTACAAATATGTTAAGAAGCAGATGGGATTTGAAGAAGAAGTATGGAATATAATGCACCCAAAAAACAGAGGCATTTGAGTTTATTTATTAAAGATCATCATCAGAGAAGCAAATGACACAAAAATAAAAGTTGTCTGAATATGCAAATGTGATGCAAAACGTTAATTTGCATGTTTGCCCACAACCCTGTATAAAGAGGCTGACACTGCTGGGAAATCTCCACTTTCATGGATCAACAACAAGTGGCAAAATTGTTGAGTGTAACCTGAAAAGCCCCTGCAATGTAATTTACCAGAATCTGAAGCATGGAGAGTCAATGGACGTCTTGAAGCTGGCCAAACACAGATGACAGTGGCAGTAACAGTTGGAACCTTCCAAAGCATGATCAGCAGACTCCAGAATCACTTCAGAGAGACTGGCACAGTATGAAGAAGACCAGAGCAGGGCTACCCACATGCCACCAGTGCAAGAGATGATTGCTACTTGACGCTAATAGCACAAGGGAACTGGCAAAGCAATGCATCTCACTGCTACTGACGGGTGTGTCAGACTGTGCGAAATCGACTCCATCACGGTGGACTGTATGGCCGGCAACCAATGGTATGCATTCCGCAGAAGGTAGGCTGAAATGCACCTTCCTTGGACCCATGAAGAGTGGTCCATGGTTCTCTTCAATAATGAGTCAAGATTCAGCCTGCAGCCTGACAATCATCGTGCCCTGATCACGGTAGAATCCACGTTTTGTGCAAGAAAGACGTTTAGTGAAGATGGAATCATGGTGTGGGCAGGCATTAGCATTGGTGGTCGTACCGACCTTCATGTTGTTAGAAAGGGAACGGTGAATGCTGTAACATTATCGGGATGAAATTCTACAGCCTATAGTGGTACCCTACACTGGAGCAGTTGGGATCAACTTTCTTTTTATGGACAATAATTCAAGTCCCTATGTGAACATCTCATCAACAACATGCTGCAAGAGGCTGGAATCGAGCGCATGGACTGGCCTTCACGTTCTCCAGACTTGAATCCCATCCTAGTGCTTGGGATGCACTAGGAAGACATGAAGTCATCAATCACCTCCCATAACACTTCCTCAGCTGGAAGTTGCCCTGGTGAGTGAGTGGCCACAAATCCCACAGGAACTGCTGGACAATTTGATTCTCTCCATGCCTCATCGCTGTCTGTGTATAGTAACAGTCTCAGATGACCATACACCCTACTGAACAGTCAATGTGCGACATTTTTCAAGTTTAACATGCGAATGTTAATCCCCATCCATGTGACATCCTGCTCAATCCCGATAATGAATTTTGCAACTCATTTGCATATTCAGACAATTTCCATTTTCGAGTCATTTGCTTCTCTGATGATGTTCTTTAATAAATAAACTCAAATGCCTCTGCTTTTTAGGTGAATTATATTCATTTCGCAATATCTCCTAAATTTTGAGTAATGTAAGTAAAAATAATTTCATAGACTGGAAACATTGGACAATGGCCATGGAAACACCAACATTTCAAACTTATTTCATAATTATCTTTAATGAATGTATTCATATTTTCTTTTTTCATAAGCCTTTTACTTTTAATATTAATTTTCACATCAACATTACAATTCCCAATCATAACAAAGGATTTAAAAATACTTTATGAGAGAAATTCACAAAAAATTTACTCACCACACAGGATTACATCAACAACTTAGAATAACTTGACATTTCAGGTTGTAAGACCAGGACTATAATTTTGCAAGCACTTGTTTGCGAACCAAAATGATGAAAACCAATGATTACTCTATGAATACAAATGGAATAAAAAATGATTTATGATAACAAAAAAGAAAAAGAAAAGAAATTCTAAAT
>JAFIDM010000001.1:71553137-71668241 GCA_023159025.1 Thereuonema tuberculata
CTGTTTGGGACAGAAGGGGACAGCCAGATATTATGTGGTCGATCGTCTCATGTGTAGTGTGGCATTTCCTGCATCTGTCGTCGTGTGTGTTTGCGTTGTGTAGAATGTGTTTCTTGTAGTTGAGTGTGGGAATGACTTGGTCCTGTATCGCGATCATGAACCCTTCGGTCTCCCCAAACAGCTCACCACTCATCAGCCATCTGTTCGACGCTTCCATGTCGACATGAGGTTGGCTGAGTTCGTGGCGATGTCTGCCATGGAGTTCCTTACGAGCCCATAATTCACGCAGCTGCTGTGTGTGGGTGTCGGGAGTGGTGAGTGTTAGAGAAGGGTTTGCGAGGTCCAGGGGTGTGAAGTGTGTGTCAGCCTTGACAATGGCTGAGTGGAGTGAGGAGTGTTGTGCTCTTTGGTGGAAGTGTTCCCTAAGTGTGTGTACTTGTTTTTCGTGTAGGGTGATGAGATTGATAAGTACTCGGCCTCCCTCCTTGCGGGGAAGAGTCATTCTTTCCGTAGCGGACTTGGGGTGGTGCATGTTGTGTTTCGTGAATGTAGTGCGTGTTGTGCGTTGTAGTGCTTCGAGTTCAGTGTTTGTCCATGAAATTATGCCGAACGAATATGTTAGTGTGGGGACGGCAAAAGTGTTAATGGCTTTAATTTTATTTTTGGCATTGAGTTGTATTTTGAGGATGTTGTGAACGCGAGCACAGTATGTTTTCTTGAGTGCGTTTCTGATGTTTGCGTTGTCAATGACGCGCGCTTGCTTGAACCCAGGTACCTGTAGGTCTCTCCCTCTTCCATGGATTGGATGGCCAACCCATGGTCCAGTTCAAAACCCTCCAAATTCCTAGTCTTCCCGCGTGTTATATGTAGCTTGCGGCATTTGTCGATTCCAATTCCATCCCAATGTCTTTGGTGTTGTGACTTGTAGTAAATTAGTAAGTTGTGCACTGTTTGTGGCGTAGAGTTTAATATCATCCATGTAGAGTGTGTGATTTTGTATGGTGTCAGAGTGCCTGAGGTAAGCTTATAACCGTGTTTTGTGTTGTCTAGCATGTGGCTTAATGGATTCAAGGCGAGGCAGAACCAAAGAGGACTCAAGGAATCTCCCTGGAAAATACCTCTCCTTATGGGAATGGGGACTGTAGTGATGGAGGTGTTGGAGGTGCGTAGGTGTAGTGTTGTGTTCCAACTCTTCATCGTGGCATCCAAGAATGCCGTGATCTTGGGGTGTACTTTGTAGAGTTGAAGAGTGTGCAAAAGCCAGGAATGGGGGACTGAGTCAAATGCCTTCTTGTAGTCGATGTACGCGATGTGTAGGTTCCTATTCTTCGCCCGCGCCTGGCGCAGGATTACAGAGTCAATAAGGAGTTGCTCCTTACAACCCTGGGAATTCCTGCCACAGCCCTTCTGCTGTTCGGAAAGAATGTTATGTGTCTCGATGTGTGTGTAAATTTTGTCTGTAAGGCAGGAGGTGAGGAGTTTGTAAAGTGTGGGGAGGCAAGTGATTGGACGGTAATTTGCAGGGTGTGCTGTTTCAGTGTTCTTGCTCTGTAGGTAAGTGATACCCTGTGTGAGGAAAAGAGGCATATGTTCTGGGTGTTGGATTATGTCAGTGAGTGCAACAGCTAGCTTCCCATGCAGGGACGTGAACCTCTTGATCCAGAAGTTCTGAACGCCGTCTGCACCAGGAGCCTTCCAGTTGTGTGCATGTTTTAGTGCTGTCTGTATATCTGCGAGAGTAATATCATGGAAGGGCATGAAGGGTAAGTGTTCAGCGTGTTGTTCTTCATCTGTGATCCATGGTGCTTTGTCATTGTGGGGGATGGGATTGGACCACAGAGACGACCAGTATTCATGTAATGCCTCGCTGGTGGGTGTGTTTGTGTTGGGTGCAGTGGAGGGAGATGAAAGGGATCTGTAGAATTTTTTCTCATTGTATTGGAAAGTGTTGTTCTGTTGTTTGCGTAGAGTGCACTGTTTGTATCTTTGTAATCTTTTTGCAAGTGCACTGAGTTTTTGTTTTAGTGTGTCGAGATGTTCCTGAACCTGGTTATGATGGTTTGAGTGTGAAGGGCGAGTGTTTATGTGCTTGAATATCTTCCTGACCTGGGACATAAGTTTCTTTGTTTTGTTTCCTGCACAGTATTGTGTGAGCCTGGCTATGTCACCTCTAAGGTCGCTGATGCGGCCTTCAAGGCGACGTCTCCAAGGGGGGATGTATTCTTGTGACCGTGCAGTGGTAGGTATGTGGTGTTGTTTGATTCCAAGTGCCCGAATGGTTCCCTGTGCCGCGCAGTAGAGTGTTGTATGTATGTCTTCTAATGTTTGGATATTGTGAAGGTATTGTGGTATAGTGTGTGTGTGTTGAGATGGTATATGACTGTGGCGAGTTGTTTTGATGTGTGTACTTTGGGGAGTGCAGGTCTGAGTGTGGGGTCTGTGCCTGTATATTGTGCTAGTGCGGTGTAGAAATTATCATGTGCTGCTTGTTGTATGTCATTAGTTGTATTGTTGGGGAATGTGGACTGAGGGGTAGAGGCTTCTGAGGCTTCTGTGTTTGCCATAAAGGTAATGTCTTCTGGTGGGGTGGGGTGTGGTGTCCTGTGGTTGGATTCAGCGACCTCTTCCCTAATTTGTGCCAGTATGCATGGGAGAATAAGATTGTTTACTACTATGAACGTCGCTGATCTGCTACCCGCTGTTCGCTAAGCCCTAACGATGGATAACGTGTGGTGAATGCATGGTGTAGTGCCTGTCTGTATCCTGTGAGTTGAGTCCCTAACTGTGTAACAGTGTAGTAGTCGCGCATAAGATCCTGGTTCATCTGTGATGACCATCGGATGCGCTGGCGTGGTTTCCCAGTCTTGGTGGTCGCCTGCTCTGACACAGACGAAACACTTCCGACTGTTCGGGCTGGATGGTGTTGCCCGGGCATTGTGGTAGCCATACTACAGGATGGGGTGCCACTATCTCCACCACCACCTGCGGGAGACTGTAGTATATTTTTCGAACGGAGACCTCTGCCTAACCCCCGAACGCGGGTGACTTTATCCTGCGCCATACCCGATGCAACATGATCTATATTAGAACGAGTTCTCATCATGGATGGTTGGACCCTTTAGCCTACCCTAAAGCTAGTGTAGTTCCCGCCCCCACCGCGAGGAGGTAGGGTCCATGGGGGCTTATTATTATTATTATTATTATTATGTAATTTAATGTCACTTTTCAAAATATTTATGAATGAAAATTGTTTAAATAAATTTTTGATAACAAAGCGAGTTTTTCTTATTAATTAGTTGTCGTCTGTCAATATGATTGGTTAACTGTTTTGCTTTCCGGTCTATCAATTGATCATCTTCTTTTTACGCCTTCTAGTTAAAAACTTTATAACCTTGACTCACATTTAAGTGACTTTATACAAATATTATCTTTGCCATCCACTTTCAAAGCTGGTAGAATCTTTATTTAACCTTGTGAAATGCCAAGCATGAAAGGTCTATAATTCTTTTCTTCTCATTCATGTAGACTTTTAATCTTCTCTGAACCTTTATACCCTGGGTGACATTAAGGAAGCACGTTCTAGGTATTTACCCAAATAAATTCACTCTAGCTATGAAGAAGTGCCATTCTGCACAGAAAATAAATTTCCCAAGACGCAGATCAGCGAGGGAAATCAATTCCAAACATCTTTTGCTAAGAGGAAATGCAAAAAGTCACATTCAGAGCAGCGTTGCTCCTCTGTTAACATTTGATAAACATCACATTTACTACATAATGATGAATAAGGATACAAAATTGTATCGAAGTTCCGTTTCTAATATAAATTTTAAGGGAGTTTGTTGTTTGTCATTCGACGTTCATTTCAATTGTACGTTTTAAACTTTAACAATCTTGACAGCGGCTTCATAATAGTCACCATTAACCAGTTTCAGTTACTTTTACTTGTTGTATAAACAAATGGCCGTAACTCATGCCAGGAAGTGCACGTGATAGAAGTTATTACAATGGATTAATAAGTAAAATTGATAATTAAAAGATTAAAGGTTATATTTGAATATAGAAAAATAATATGGGCGCGCCAAGAAATATAGAGATACAACAATACATTAAATCACATTGTTTTTATATTCATTGAAGAACAATTTACAGTAGTTCTATTTTTCATTAATAGATGTTACTATAATTCGAGGAATGTTTCACTCATTATTAATAACCACGCCTCTTTTCTATTCTTTTGTGATTTGAACTATAGTTTACAGAAAACAGTATTTTTTTTAAAGAATCTTAAACATTACGTGTATCTAAAATTTGTGACCTAAGTTATGTAGAATTTTAGTTGAAAAATAGTTTAAAAGATGACATCTTATTTTTCTGTCCAACAAGTGAACTACAACATCCATACAAAAAAGGAGGTTCATCGAATAAATAAATTACATTTAACCATTTTCAAACTCTTTTTTTGAATACTAAACTTTCGCCCGAGCATTGCTAGTTCGTATTTCCCAATACGAATACTGAATAAAATCAGTATAATGATTTGTACCAGGTGATCATAATTTAATTCAGAGTTAAAAGGAAGGTCATCGGAATTAGAAGATAAACTGTTCCAGGTCTGGGAGAAGATTTCGTGAAAAATAGTTTTTAGTTCTAAATCTGCCAATAGGGTGAATTATCGCTGTATAAGTATGACAAAGTATCAACAAATAAATAACTAATAGACAAATTTGAGATGAATTTCAAATTAATATTGTTTTTTTTTTTTTTTATTATTCTAAAAGCTGAGACAAAAACTGAATTAATGTGCTAGCGAAAATGCTGTTAAAACTCCAAACTCTCTCTCAGTTGCCGATGATGATGATGATGTTGATTTGTTGATTTTTTTTTATGTGATTTCCATTATTCTAGACCTGGCATTGCATTCGATACATTGTGTTCGAGTGCACAAAACAAAATCTCAATAATTAAGTTATGCGCATTTATGTTTCATTGCTCTTTAGGACAGTCGTATCAGGGACGACTTTTTTGATAACCCTACAGCCAAAAATCTTATGGCGTAAGGTCAAGCTAGCATGGTGGCCAAGCAATGTGAAAGAAGCGACTAATGACTCCATCTTCAGTGAAGTGATGGCGTAATAGCTACTATACTGGTCGGTCAATGTGAGGAGAAGCCCTATCTTTGCATAAAATTGTCTCATCCAGGCATCCTATTTGCTGAAACTGAGAAATAACAGCATATAATGATCTCTTTGTACTGTAAAGGAACTGGTGGCTGCTTCTGATGGGTGCAATTTCTCGAAAACGAATAGCCCTAGAATGAAAATTGAAATAATACCATAACAGAAGGTAAGTTTTGGTAAGTATAAAGGAATATGATGAATAACACGTAGGGCCGAGTGCACCAAACATCCGTTAACTTTGATCGCTGCTAAAGCAACGATCAAGTGACATTTTCTGTGCATCAATGTTCGTGAGCGGTGTAAATAGTCGCTAACTCGCTGATCAGATGACAAATTTTAGCAGCGCGGAAAGTGGCGAGTTAAAATTAGGGGCATTCAATAGCAAACTTCCGTCAACTCCCGCGCCATCCAATATTTAGAGATGGCTGGCGTCGGCCTTGATGGAAACCGACTCCTGTGATTTTGATGATGAAGTGGCTGTATTTATTCCTATTAAATATTCCGAAAATAATGTTGAATAAAATTACTTCCTGTGAAGATTCTTATCGGGACATTTCGTATCGGCAATAAAAAAATTCTGTCCACGTATATTTTTTCTACTCCGTGGAGGCTGCCATTTTGTAACATACTGCGCCTATATACAGACATCCGGAAGTGACGTTCATTGTTAATAATCAATCGCAGCCACTTTTATAAACACATTAGATGTTTACCGATGATCAGTAAATGACTGACAATTCTTCGTTGGTGCACTGCAATTTCTATTTGACTGCCGGTTAAGCACCAACGGTTCCACAACTAATGACTGCTTCCTTTGTTGGTTGGTGCACTCGGCCCGTAGTGCTTCTAATTCCCATATATTAGAAGGAAAGCTGGTAGTATGGGCACTGCATATAATATGAGCCCCCTACGTATCATTTAAAGTATGGCACGAAGACACCGCAGCAGCCCAAACCTATTGTCGTAGTTCGGGGATTCGCCGCTAGGTTGGTCTTACTCAGTTCCAATATGGCTATCGGATGTAATAGGTTGGTTTCGTTTTTCGTAGTGAAGAAAACTGTTTCGTAGTGTTAATTATTTACAAGTATTTCTTTATATTATTACTATGGGCTCATATTACCAATACACATCAAATTTTATATAAAGTGTATTGCCCTACAATTTTATTTTTAAATGGACAACACCTAATATAACTGTACAAAATACAATTAAACCAAGTAAGTAACTTATTAGACTACATTATTCCGTAAAAAGAATGGGTAAATATATAATTATTACAGACTTATTATACAAAAACAAAATGGGAACTCATAATATCACCTTTATCTCTAAGAGTTTTGAGTGTTGACAGTCCTGCCGAGATAAAAATAGAAAACATAATGTTCCATGGTCAGACATTGTCCACTTCCATTCTGGCCAAAAAGAGCAAATGGCAGTCATTTTATAAATCATCTCCTTGTAGCTGCTATTTGCAGATGAGCTTGTATGGATAACAGTGGATGAGTTTCTGAAGAAGTTTCCACAAAGTGGAATAAGGAACATATAATTGCTAGGATACTCCCCGCACGCTGCTGGTTCCATAGATTGAGCGACTGCACCAGTTGCAACTTTTTCTGCTACCTGAGATGAATAGGCTTCCTTCAAATTTGTTAATCATCCTTCGAACTACCGCAGCTGTCAAAATTCACGCAGAGGTTCACTACATTTGCAATTTACAATTCACTACATTGCATCCGTTAAGGGCTGCTTTACACGCTGTCGAAAACTTGCCTCAAACGCGCCCAAAGATTTGCCACTTGCCAGTTGCCGCTAGCCGTTTGTCGTATCGTTTTACACGGGAAGAGAATTTCATATGGCAAAAGTTTCGTTTTGCTCTCGTTGAGATCGCGATTAAAACTGTTCAGTTGCCGAAGCGACAAACAAGATGATTTTGCAGCTTAGTTTTGCTAATAATTCTCAACTCATTTCCAATTAGAGTTAAATAAAACGGAAAAAAACGATCCCGGAAGAAGAGAATGTGGTGAATGAAGCTGTGGATTGAAATCACGAACAAGGAATATCCAGATTTGAGTGAATTTAAAACGATCGTAGTTTTTAAATAATTTTTCCTAGCAACCAACGGCGCTGGTGTCGAATTGCTTCTATTTATCTGAATTTAGAGCTCATTTTATTTAGAGCAAAAGTGGCAGATTTTTCAAGCAAGTGGGAGATGTTCGAGCCACTTGCCGGTTTCCACGCAATTTTAACTGGCCCTTCCCTATGCCTTCCCCATCGCCTCCTCTATCTCATCGGTCCGTTCTGTCACCTGCGTCTCCTCTCCTTCCGGCGCTTGTGTTTCCTTGTCCTTGTCTCTTCGGAGTGCGACTTTCTGCTCCTCTTACCGTGTTTACCAATAGTCTGTTCGGCCATACTCCTTCCCCTCTGCCTTCATTGCTCCAACCATTTCTCAGTTTTCCTTATTTCTAATTTCCACTTTTTTTATTTACTAGCTCCTCACACAAATATGGGCCCAGCATTTCGGTTTCCCCATAACCTTTCCACTGCGTAATTTCTGTCAACGCTCTCTCTCTCCCTTTTCTTGAGTTACCTTCTTTCTATAAGTAAGTGGGTTTCCTTCCTAGATTTCTTCTTTCTGTGCTAATATGTTCGCGTGGAGAACCACGGGAATACATTACAAAACTATTTTGATAAACTCAAACTGTATTCTATACTATTTTGACAGTTTCGATCCTACGCATTCAATTTCTAGGAAACTCTTGTGGACGCTTTTATTGGTTAAAACAAACAATAATTAAATGCCAATTGACTACAGTAAATATTTGCTGAGCAACTTAGTCGCCGCTAAATGGAGAAACAGGTTTCTTCTACTTAAAGCCAAAGGAGGAAGAATGTTTACTTTATAAACTTAGAATCAAAACCATTAAGAGGTCAAATATTGTCAATAAAACTCAAGCTAATGTGTTATTAGCCTAATAATTTTCACTCTGTTAGAATATCAGCGAAACAATTAATTTAAATTTTGTACTTATAAAATCAGACATGCTTATTTATTAGTATAGAAACAGAGAAAAAAGAACATACAATAATATAATAAAATAATAATAAAAAAAAGCATACAAACGCACCTAATTAAAGCAATCAGGCATCATTTTAATGCCTGAGGGGGATCAAAGTGATGCTTTGCAACTTTAAATTATAAATTTTATTTTCTAATTTAGGCTAAAAATATTTTCTATTTTAACCTAAATTATGCATGTTTGTATACATTTTTCATTAAATGAGTTGCTCATTACACTTTAAAAATTTAATTATTTAAAGTTAGCTAATTAAATAAGTTAGTTATTTATTTATTCAAACTTTAGGTAGGTTCTAATTAGCTATCATTTTAACTATTTTATATTAATTTAAACGTAACTTCCTTTTAGGCATTTTTAGACCAAAAGCTAATTCTTGCGTAAATTCTTGCGTAAAAGCAATCCACAAATTTATTATCACCCTACCATTATTTAATACGAACTAAAACTCTTAGTGAATGTTTTAAAGTTCAAAAGGTTGAAAGCCTTTAATATTTAGGAGTAAAAATCAATGATACTTTTGCCAAATACAATCATGTGCAAAAACACTAAAAATTAAATTCATTATTGTACATGTTTGATATATTAAATAACAACAAAAATTAAAATTTAATTTATTATGAAGTTTTAGACTTTAACATAGATTACTTATATAGCTTAGGATATTTGTACAAATTTGAACCCAACATAAATTTAAATAAAATGAACAAAATGCAGAGACAAAATATTTTGAACATTTTTCACCGCAAAAAACAAAAAACAAAACTTTACATATTATATCTTAAGCATTTTATACAAAAAAAAAAGTCATTAAACAGCTCACAAAAGCCTTTAAAAATGTAAAGCAATATGTTTATGATGCAGATGATCAGAAAGGTAGAATGTAAAAAATAAAAGCCATATAGCATAATCATTCAGATGATTACAATCAACTTTAAAAACGTATTTTAATTCAATCGTATAAGAAAATGATCCAGGCGTTTTTTTTTGTTTTTTTTTTTTACTTACCTTTCTTAAAGCTAAAACATGTTTCTTGCTACTAAATAGATCCTTTATTTGCTTTTTACAGGAACTTATTTTTCTAAAAAGTAAATCACATTAATTTAAAACCGTTAATCACATAATACAAAACTATTTATTTAAAGTCAGAAAAAAAAAAGTCACAATTAAAAAATTCCACTAAAGTTGCTTTCAGCCTCTAAAGAATTTAGATGCATTAAAAGAATAAAAGGAGAAGATTAAAAACAGATTAATTAATTAAAACAGACGAAATCCAGGAAAGGCGGGTTTTTAAAAGTCAAAAGCTAAAACTTGGTTGTAATGCTCAATTGGGAAATATTTCAATACTTGTAAAGATGTTTTTTAATAGAGCATTTTTAATTCAACTTGGGTCATTCCACATCAGATCACTACACCATCACAGATTTTTATGAAAATTTATTTATATGTAAAGGGTCATAAGATAACACATTCTGCAAAATATGGGATTTTTTGGTTAAATATTTGCCGAGATATGAATTTTTGAAGTTTTTTAATTTTTTTGTGCCACGCCCCTTTTTTGACGTATTTTCTTGAATATCTCATCTCCTAATCAATCAAATGGAACCAAATTTGTTTTCCCCATGTATTTTTTTATGCTAAATCCAAAAATACCAATGAAATTGGTCTAGGACTAATAGTTTTGTAGTTATCGAAAGCATGTAAGCATTTAGAAAAAAATTTAAATGGCCATGTGGGACAACATTTAAAAATTTGAGATTTTAACCCAAGTCTAAATCAGGTCTAAGGTAACTGATAAAAAAAAATCAAGAGGGTGTTTTGCTCCTGAGCTTAGAAAAAAAATCGAAAAGTTGGTACTCTTTTCGAATCGCGTAAATAAAGTATCCAAAAATTATTACTTTGTCACTGCATATTTATTTAGTAAATTCAAGTTATCCCTTGCTTTAGTCATAGCTCTGTAAGTAGTAACTCTCAATTATAACAGGCAATAACCCAGGTAAAAACCCATATTTTCAAACTGAATATAGTTTGAAAATACGGAGATTCAAACAGAAAATTCACCCACGGGTTTCCATCGCCGATGCTAGGAATCGTAGGCCTAATAATCCAAAATGTTATTGAAAAAGTACAGGCCTTTTCATTAACTTCATTTCCTTTAGTAAAAGTGTTTACTGAGGTGTTACTTAAATATTTTCAATAAAAATTAATTTTTTCTGACAATAAAAAATTAAAATACTAAACTCTGTTATTATACAGCGAGTTCTATTAATTTCAAAATCATTAGATAATAGTTATTCAGGACAAAATATTTAAAGCAACCATTTTTTTTTTCTCGTTTTCTTTTTAAAATACGGTTATTTCCGTATTTTTGGTTTTGAATCATACAATTGTACAATCATACAATTTACTTTAGTGAAATTTTGATGGGAAACTCAACCCCTAAAACTGAAAGTGAAAGTATCCGGCCTCAAACAGAAAGTAAGTCATTTCCACCCATTCCACAATTGTATGATTCAAAACCAAATACGGAAATAATCGTATTTTGAAAAGAAAGCGAGAAAAAAAAATGGTTGCTTTAAATATTTTGTCCTGAATAACTATTAGTTAATAAATTTGAAATTAATAGAACTCGCTTTATAATAACAGAGTTTAGTATTTTAGTTTTTTTATTGAAAATATTTTCAGTAACACCTTAGTAAAACACTTTTATTAAAGGAAATGAAGTTAATGCAAAGGCCTGTATTTTTTTTAATAACATTTTGGATTATTAGGCCTACGATTCCTAGCATCGGCGATGGAAATCCGTGGGTGAATTTTTTTTTGAATCCCGTATTTTCAAACTATATTCAGTTTGAAAATATGGGTTTTACCTGGGTTATTAACTGTTAAAAGTGAGAGTTACTGATTACAGAGCTATGACTAAAGCAAGGTATAACTTGAATTTACTAAATAAATATGCAGTGACAAAGTAATAATTTTTGGATATTTCATTTATGCGATTCGAAAAGAGTACCAACTTCGCGATTTTTTTTCTAAGCTCAGGAGCAAAAACCCTCTTGATTTTTTTTTATCAGTTATCTTAGACCTTTTTTAGACTTGGGTTAAAATCTCAAATTTTTAAATGTTGTCCCACATGGCCATTTAAATTTTTTTCTAAATGCTTACATGCTTTCGATAACTACAAAACTATTAGTCCTAGACTAATTTCATTGGTATTTTTGGATTTAGCATAAAAAAAATACATGGGGAAAACAAATTTGGTTCCATTTGATTGATTAGGAGATGAGATATTCAAGAAAATACGTCAAAAAAGGGGCGTTGCACAAAAAAAACAACAAAAATTCAAAAATTCATATCTCGGCAAATATTTAACCAAAAAAAATCCCATATTTTGCAGAATGTGTTATCTTATAACCCTTTACATGCAAATAAATTTTCATAAAAATCTGTGATGGTGTGGTGAACTCATCGGGTGATCTGATGTGGAATGACCCACTTAGAATTTAAATTAAGATTTTGAATTCTTTGTAATAAATTCATTAAGAAGATATTAAGGTTCTTGACAATGTAAAGATAGATAGAATAGAAAATACATGCTTTGAAACGATCTATATGAATTCTTTCTTTCTGCTCATTTACTTGAAAATCATTGAACCAATAATTAAACTAAAAAACTAAACAGTAAGTTTAAATACAGCCAACAAAAACTCTACTATTTTATTATTCTTGACCAAAAAAAAATAAACAACAACCCGATAGTTATTTCTAAGTTCGTTATTCGCATATTTTAATTCGAGTGAATTTTGGTGAAGAGTGACGTTGCAGTAATGAAAATCAGAGATACACGCTTACTAAAAACATTAATTTATAATGATAGATAGAAGGCTACGATTGAAAAATTTTAAAGAAACGCATAATCCCTTACAGAATAAGTTATTTGCATATTGTAAATGAAGCAATAAGAAAACCTTCAAGAAATTATATCAAATGGTTTACTAGATGACAATCCAAAACAACCGTTTCAATCTTCTTGAAGATCGTCAGCCAGGAATACAGGAACCAGTAAACACCAAGATCTCAGGAGAACAAAATCAAGGCTCTACAGTGATTGTATAAATTCAGAAATAATGTAATAATAAAAATTAAAATTACGTGATTCTAAATAACTTGTATTATATTGAGTTTTATTATTTACGAGTTAATTTCATGAGTAATGTAATATAGTATATTACTTACATAATAATATTTTTTTTTATTTCTTAATTAATTAAATTTACAGTACAGTGCCGCTAGGAAGAAGGAATCTCTATCAAACGGATTCTGGAGTTAAGTAAATTTTAGATAATTTTATGATATAATAATAATATAATTTTTATCAGAAATAAAAAATAGAATATTAATCAATAGTAGTAAACATAATTTTAAATGTAATACAATACATTATATAATATAAGACAAAATAAATAAAATGTAATTAATAGTTTAGACATAAATTTGAAAATTTGTAAAGATTTTTGGTATATAAATTATAATAATAAGTAGGCAATGTTATTATTATAATTTATGTAATAAAATTCTTTCAGCAATTTTAATTACATATACAAGAAATATCATATAATCTAATTGAGTTATTTATAAATATTTAAAAATTATAAAACTTCAGTTTTTAATCCTTGTTTATATTTCTAAATATTCAACAACTTAATAAATACATTTGTACAAGAGACATTATTTAAACAATTTCAGTTGTTCTATATTGTGTAATTATACAATAAAGAACAATTACTGAATTGTTGGACATCAACACAATAATTTTTGAACTTGTGAATGTTAAAATATTCATTATATATATCTAACAATGTACTATAGAAATATCTACAAAAAAATATTCAGAAGTATCCTTATAAAATTTCTATCTTAATATTTATAAATAAAAGTAAAGATTTAAGTAATTTTTGTAATGTTTTGAAAAATTGTTTATATTTTAATTGATAGTAAATTTCATTCATATGAAGAATATAATATTTTAATACAATAAAGTGCCGTGCTGGCGTGGCCGTGCGGTCTAGACGGCAGGTCTGCCGTTGCGGCCAGTGTGCCAGTTCCCGGGTTCGAATCCCGGTCGTGGCATGGATGTTTCTTTCTTCTTCTGTTTCTCCTTCTGTCCGTTCCCGTTTCTTTACCCTGGCAGTTGTGAGCTGTCTGAGGGAGGCCTTTGTCCAGCAGTGGGCTGTTAAAGGCTGTTAGATAGATAGATAGATTAGATACAATAAGGTAAGTCGAGGGAAGACGCCACTCTTGACAGTTATTATTTTTTTACTTGAAAACGAGAAATCAAAAAAAATTACTGAAATACCTCAAAATATTGTTCGTTCTTTTAACTGCTAACTGAAAAAAGTATTAATGCACTACAGTAAATGCGACAAATACAAAAATGCCCTTAAATTAAATTCATCAAAAGTGGCATGTTACCCCAATATGCGGGGAAGATACCATACGTCATGAAGTTCACAATTACAAAGAAAAACAAAGTATATTCAGCCAATATTTAATAAGCCATTTTAAAAAATACATTGATCCTAAATTAGACAATTAACACTGAAGAAAACACTTCACACTGCACAATATCAGTTGTCCTTGCTGCAGTTTTCTTGAAGCCATTTTTTTGCATGTTACGCAATGGAACTTGTGTAAAAACTGCTTTTTTAAAATACAAGTAATTAATAAAAATAATTTATTACAAAAATAATTCATTAAATAAATTAACTTAATCATTAAGTTAACTGAATTAATGAATTTTATTACACGAAAATTAAAAACGATTGTCGCTAGAGTTAATATTGAATTGATTCCGTGCTATTTCTTTATTGTATTTTTTTTTGTTTCGTATAAAATAAGTTCAGTAATTTGTGATTTGTATTGTAGAAATTGTATTGGTATGTTTTGTAAAACTTGACTCAATACAGCACTTACGAATTAAGAGTAATAATAACTATTAAGAAATAAAAATATAAAAATTAATAATTTAATAATTCATGGGCATTAAAAAAATGCACGTTTTATAAAATTAATAACAAATAGATGCTTCACATGTCGGATTTTTGATATTTGATAATAATTACATGAAAAATATAATTATAATTTATATTTAAATAGGGTGAAGTATTCGGAAATTGTTACTCTTTAGTATGTTGCATCTTCCCCCGAGCATTGGGGGAAGACGCCACAAAGATTTATTTTTGTTCAGTGGGACCTGTCATGTTGCTTCAACCTACCATTCACTCACAGCGAACCACGTGACAAAAAGGCTATATTGAGGTTGCTGTGATACATCGAGTGCTAAACCTTAAGTATGGTCAACGAAATATTATAACTTGAGTACTGACCAAGTCCAAAGAGTTTAATTTTCAATTTAACCACGATTCAACTCGATGTAAAATTGAAAACTTTCAACAGCAGCCTTCACATAGAATGCTTTTACGCTTGGCCGTAGTTCTGCCATCTAGCTTCTGATAAACGAAATATTACAAAACTTGCGTCTTCCCCAACTTGCATCTTCCCCAGACTTAACTTATATATATATATATATATATTAAAAATTATCAATTAACCATTTTTTTAAAAAGGTTAATTGTTTTCAAATAAATTTATATTTAAATTATTAAGAATGTTATAAATTTTATAATTAATATTTCTTATTCCAAAACTATTATTAATATACGGATATGTTAATTTTATATTACTTTCAGATCTTAAGTTATAGTTTTGTGTATTATTTTTTAAATCCAATATATAATAGTAAAGCTTCAAAATAATATTATAGAGGGAGAAGGTAGGAATATGAGATAGGGTAGTAATGTGAGATACCGTGGTTTCGAAGACCGTACCCTAGTGACATCTATGGAAGCAGTTGGAAATTACTTCTTATAGCGCTTTTGTGTTTTCAAGTTGTCGTCGGCCATTTCAGCGAGTGCTGTGGTTCTAAGTGGGTGTTTGCTGATTGTTGTGCAATTTAAAGTTTTTGTGTTGACTTATTAAATTGTAATTTGCTAGGAAATATTTTGCAATTTACAAGAAACAAATAAAGGTAGGTTATAGTATAAGTATTGCTGTATTGAATAGTCACTGTGAATTAAAAAGCTAACGTATTTTGAATGTGATCTAATGGCGGGAACTAAAAGGGCGGGATGGTTCCAATATGAGACGCTTGATAGGTAGTAATATGAGACTGTCTCATATTACTACCATATTCTAATACCATCAGCTTCGATTTATTTTCAGATGCCAAGAACAAAATTAAAAAAGCAAAATAAAGGCCTAAGAAAGAACTTCCGGGAAGAAGATATGATAAAGGCTATTGAAGCTGTAAAATCGAAGGAATGTGGTTACATGAAAGCAGCCGTGAAATTTAATGTGCCCCGGTCTACTCTTGCACGTTTATGTTCAGAGGTATCTCTAAGGCCCTTATTTCGTTGACAGAATTAATAATAAATTAAATAGTGTAGACCTATATTTAAATAGTTGTTTCACGTCTTTATAGGTGAATGATAATAATACTGCCGAAAGTATAGCTTCTACCAAATTAGGAAGAAAAACCATTTTAGGTGAGTATATATTTAAATGAACACAATATCAAATACGTAGTTTATACACGATTTAACAACACGATTGTAATAAGATTAGTAATTCACGTGTTCCCTAAAATTAACAATCTCCTAATTAAATTATTTTATTTTAGGAGACGAGTTGGAGAATCAATTGGTGAAATACATTCTGGAAATGGAATCGATGTTCTTTGGTTTGACAACCAATGACATTAAGTTTATGGCCTACCAATTAGCCGTGAGAAATGGGAGAAACATCATTTTGGGGAAGAAATGGCAGGAAGAGGCTGGATAGACCATTTTCTGACCCGCCACAAAGACAGGATTTCTTTGAGAAAAACCAACTGGAACATCAGCTGCTAGAGCTCTTGGTTTTACCAAACAAAATGTGGACGCCTTTTTCGATATAAATGATCAGCAATATGATCAGCACCATTTAGCTGCTAATAGCATTTACAACGTGGACGAAACTGGGCTCTCTATCGTTCAGTCCAAAATACCAAAGTCGTTGGACTGAAAGGTAGAAAACAAATAGCTAGTTTGACATCTGCTGAACGAGGCGCATTGGTAACATTGGTGTGTTGTATGAATGCAGCAGGTGATTTTGTGCCTCCTCTAATAATTTTTCCTAGGAAAAATGAAAACAAAATTCTTACGAAGGGGGCACCGCCTGGTTCGGTTAGTGCTTATCATCCATCTGGTTGGATACAAGCACCAATCTTACAAAGTGGTTTGAGCATTTTTTAAATTATGCAAAACCTTCAGAAGACTCCCCAGTCCTACTAATATTGGATGGTCACTACAGCCATACAAGAAATGTTGATGTAATTGAGATGGCCAGAAGGAACTTTGTATCGATTGTGTCCCTCCCACCACATTCGACCCACAAACTTCAGCCTCTAGACAAAACATTCATGGGCTCAATATAATTTTTGTTTTGGAAATAAAAGAAACCGGAAATGAAGAAGGTTAAAGAAACTATTGGGAACATTAGCGCTCCCGGGAACACGGATGCTTCGCTACGAAGCTCGCACTTCGATGCGAACCAATTAAATTAAAAGAGACTGCATTCAGTTTATTCGCCGCTGGAGTAAGTTTTCTGAAATTTGAAATTATTCAATTTTTTCATATTTATTCGACATACAGTTTCTTTTTAGTTTGTCCTTCCAAATTTTGTTAGTAAAGATAAGTTCTAAAACTTTAATTTGAAGAATTTTTAAGCTCAAGTTTTATGTTATTTGTATTAGCCAATATATTAATACCATAATTTAACAAGAAATCAAACAAAGCATAATAAATAAGTATTTTTGTCTTTAAAGGTTGAATTTTAATTTCTTATGTAAATTAGATATTTGAGAATGCCAAGTAAAAAGATTGTTTATAATAATATCTAAATATTTGAATTCATTTACCGAATGATAATTGAACATGATTTATAGCAATTTTTTTTTTATGTAGACATGAATGTGAATGGTAATATATTGTAGTGGTAAAATTTGTTAGTTGTTATAATAATAATAATAATAATAATAATAATAACTTAACAGTTTTAAAACGAAAGTTATGGTTGACTTACATTCAACATTCATATTTTTTGTTTTCTTTCTAAAATTCAGTAACTTTTTTCCTAAGTACATTGAAAGTAACACTTCGTCTGGGAATTATTAGTCTATTGAAAATATTGAACAATTTCAAATTTCAGAAAACTTACTCCAGCGGCGAATCTTTGAATGCAGTCTCTTTAACCTTCTTCATCTCCGGTTTCTTTTCATTTCTGCTAACAAAGCGAGAGGAAATTAACGCGACTTGAAATAAGCTGCGAACTCAAACAAAACCTTATTGCATTTCAACTCTTGCATAACAAAATAAGGAAAACTTATTAGGTTGGTAAATCTTGGTTGCTACGTCGAGATTAAAAAATCTCCAAAATGAAATTGTCTCTTGTTTTCAAGAATCGGATCCATGCATTTAATAAATATTTATAAATGATTGAATATAATATTTAGCATTTAAGAAGAAACCTATATGGAAATTTTAATTTTTTATTTCTGTTTCAAATGATAGCTAATTTGTAAGGAATTAATTTTTTTTTTATGTATTATTCAAAATTCTTCAAAAAATTCTTATTTATTCCTTTTTTTTTTAAGTTAATGAAATCCGTAGAATGTCTTATTGAAATTTATAGTATGTTAAATTCAAATTTTGTAATATGTTGTGCTAAAATTCATATTATGCTACAACAAAATTCATAGTATGTTATTCCAGAATCAATAGTATGTGTTTTTGAATTCCATTGTATATTACATCGAATTTCATAGTATCTTAGAGAAATCCAGAGTATGTCTTACAGAACTCCGTAGTATGTTAATTCGAATAAAATTGCTACATACGAAATTCATACTATGTTATATAACATACAAAACCAATTTGCTAGCATTCCTTACAGACAAATATTCAAAGACATAGTGATAGAAGTAATAAAAACTGTGGCTGTTCTTTCTTCCAGATATGATATTTTTTCTTCAGCCATATGAGATAACAATGTTTTAGTTTTCCCAGAAAAACTTGAGGATTTGCATCAGAAGGACAAAGAGACGATTCGTTTTGTTTTGTTTATTTTCTAGAATCACAGGTTCTTTTTTTGACGTATCCTGCTGGAATTGCACCCGTAAAAAAATCCCCAAATATTTTCAGCATTCTAATCTTGGAAAAAAAAGTTGCATTTACTTTTGGAAGGAAAAGTGATATTGGATTGAACTTCAGGAAGAAAATCTGTAAGCTTTATAATTTGATTCAGGGCATGTTTACGTATAAATAATATATATAATGCAATTGATTTTATTTCTGAACAGTTCTGAGAAAAATGAGAATTATTTCTCATTAAATTAAAAATAAGTGATAATTCAGTAATGTTTCAATTAATAAAAAATGAGTATAGATGTGAAATGTAATTTCTATAGTGAGTTATTTTACTTGAAAAAGTGAGAACATGAATAAAAAAATGATGATAAAGGATTTTATGCTAACGGGTATTCCGCTGCTCACATTGTTCTAAAGTCGTTTTCATGTGCATTTAATAGTGCTTATATGAACAGTAAATGAACAGTAAACTTCAAATTTTAAAGAAAGTGAATGGAAACGTTTCTAAACCTGAAAAGAAGAAAAAATTAAGAATCTAACAAGAGACATTATATTTTATCTTTGTCTGCGCGTAATCAATCCTAAACTATTTGATATTTGGTTACAAAGAAATAATAAAAGGGAAATTAAAAATTTTGCCCCCGAATTCCTTTCCTATGGACTTAAGAAGTTTTTTCAGACACCTTTTATTTATATCTTACTACCAATGTTTGTTAAATGAAGGCAACCTGACTGATTGTAAACTTGTGGTTTCTGTTTAATCTTTGTATACAGTGGTAGAAAAAAGATAGGAACTCGTGTTTTTTGAGCATAATTCTTTCAATCATGAACCATATATGTTAAGACATTACATTAATATCATTGGTAACAATTAGGTCCAAATGTTCACAAGTTACAACCAGAACCTGAAAAAAGGGTGGAAAAATTGATAGAAACTATTTAAAAATATTCTTAATTAGCCTACCCCCGAAGACAATGAGTGAGTCTATTGATATTTGCATATAAGGAAATACTAAGTCAGATAAGAAAGTTCAGATAACCATTAAGTTTATTCAATGAATAACTTTAAAATGGGACATGGCAAACAACTTACCGACGTCGAAAAGGGACAAACTATAGCTTACAAGGAAAATGGGAAATCAAATGCTGAAATATCTCATTTGATTGGAAGGTCCAAACAACAGGGAGCATTTTATATAAACAACCTGGAAAGCTATGATACTAGAAAGAGTACAGGAAGACCTAAGTGTAAAGATCATCGTCGGGTTCTTCGCTTCGCAAGCAACAAATAAATATCGGCCAACGCCATCAAATAATGCATTGTATCATAGGCACAACTGAGAATAAATTTCAACTACCTTAACATGTGCCCCCACCTCAGGCGCCAGAAAATGAAGCAGAAATCATCCCTCACTAAACAACATCAACTTGACCGTCTCGAACTGGCCAGACAAAACTAGACCTGGATTTCAGAGTGGAATTCAGTCGTATGTATCGCTGATAAGAACTTTAGATAATTCCGATAGTTGCAATTGCTATTGGCATAAAGAACTGAAGTGCTTTCAAAACGAGTAATGGTGTGGGGTGCCTTTAACAAAATTGAAATGGTTTTCGTAAATGGCAGCATGAACAGTTCCAAGTATCAAGAAATGTATCAAGAATTACCTCTTCACATTCGGAACCATCATCAGAAGGTAAATTTCAACAGCACAACATCACATGCCATGCTCTGAAATCGACTAAGGAGTGATTAGGTTCAATATCCGAATTTTGAAGTGGCCTGCGAGGAGTCCTGACCTAAACCCTATTGACAATCTATGTAGAATCATCGATAGGAATATTTACATCCATGGACGCCAGTTCGAAAATGTTGAAAGCCTCCGGCAAGCTACTCGTGAAGCTGAGATGACATACCACGAGAAACTTGAAAAAAACTACTAAAGCCTATGAATGCCTGCTTATTTTACGTCATTAACAAAAATGAGGGATGTGGTAAGTACTATTTTCAGTTAGGGCATGAAGTTCCTTTCATTTTTTCCACCCAATGTTCGCAGTTTTTATTGTAACTTGTGAGCCTACTGGAATATTTGGACCAAATTGTACCAATGATGTTAATGTAATGTCTTAATGTATGTATACGTGATTCATTATTAAAAGAATTATACCAAAAAAAAAAAAAAACACGAGTCCCTATATTTTAAATCACTTTTTTAATAACAAAAATAAATATTAAGAAGAAATTATTACGAGTTCCTATCTTTTTTTTCCCACTACCGTATAAAAAGCAAAACTCACTGACTGACTGTCTGATTCACTCACTCACTCATCAATGCATAGCAGAAACTGTTGAACCTAGGAACTTGAAATTTAGGTTCTCCTAATGACGTAGCCGCTCACTAAGAAAGGGTTTTTGGAAATACCACCTCAAAAGGATGTAAACTTTCTTGAAGGATATGTAGATCTTGGTTACTGTTTGAGTCGGAAACACGAAATTTGACATTAGTGCTCTTTATCAAAATCAAAAGACAGCTATTCGATGGATTTCAATATTGACGTCTTGAAAGGTGTAAACGGGAGGGGCAAATTTTCAAGTATACGCCTATCTCGGAAACTGCATAAACTAGTAACATGAAACTCGGGAAAACCACTCTTAAAAAAAAAAAAAAGAAGAAATGCATGTTCAACGGTTTTTCAATGAAAAAAAAAAATACCCGAAGGGTGAACGGAAAGAGAAAACGGGGATGGAAAACGCATATCTCAGAAACCGGATAAGCTAAAAATGTTAAGCTCGAGAAAAATACTGTTTTTAGAAAATAAAGAAATATAAGGTCAACGGTTTTTCTAAAATTAAAAATACCCGAAGTGTGAATAGAAAGGAGGAACCGGAGAACTTTAATATCTTAGATTAAATTTGATATCCTTGAAGGGTACGCATATCTTGGAAACTGTTTAAGCTAGAAACTTCAAACTCGGGAAACATACTCTTCTTACAAAATAAGAAAATACATATTCAAATGTTTTTCGCAAAACAAAATTACCCGAAGGGTGAACAGAGGGTGTGGGTTTCTATAATAAGGTAGGTGTACTCACTGACTCATCCACAGCCGAAACTGCTAAACATTACAACTTTAAATTTCAAGGTTAATTTTAGAAACGTTTTCTCAGGTTAAACGTTTTATCAGGGTTTAACAATTTTTTTCCTTAAGGGGTGGAGAAGGGCAAAAAGGCGAAGAAAATTTTTTTTTAACGCGCGAAGTACGGGTATTTTTCTTAGTGTCTAAATATGACAGTATTCAAGATAATTAGTATAGCGTTCAAATCATAATATCCTGCTTCCAGATCTTCATAAATTAACGTTCTCCTTTTTTTCTTCTTGTTTTCAGAAACTTTCCAAACTTAATTTCTTCTCCAACTTCAACGTTCGTTGTTTCTCCAAACATCGACTTTAATGAAATTCCTGAATTCATTTCGTGGACCATCTTTCACTCGACGGGACGCTCCACCGGTCGATGAACCACTACAAACAAACTCCCGTAGAACCTGCGTTGCTTCATAAAGATTAACTTGTGTCCATTAATAAAGCAGAAGCGTCTTAGCACGTGAGGTGGCGTCACGTGTTGCACTGAAATGCTTTCCCACGCATATCCTATCATTCCTTTAGTAAATGAAACCTCTCTAAAGCATTCTTCAACTTCTGTTTCTTTTTGTTACCAAGGCTTTTCTTAACAAAGAAAAAGAAATATTGTCTTGAACGTAATTATTCCGCAATATGCTGGACTCCTCCACGTGACTCGACTACTAAAGACTCCATTTCCTGCGGCCAATATTAGGAATTTATTTCAGCCTCAACTCATTGATAAAGAAACACGTCTCCATATTTCTATCAATGTTTTTTTTTTTCTTCTAGATTTTTTTTTAGGATAAGAAAAATATCTGTAACGTAATATTGGAAGAATATTTGTATTAATATATGCGTATATTGACAAATTTTAATCCAAGAAATGAAGCCGACGCACAAGTGTACAAGAATAAAAACTATTTAATAAAAACGACAGTTTCAGATACATGATGGGAGTATCCTTCCTCAAGCATATACATATATATGCGTATATATGTAAATATTATTATAGATATTCTTTCAATATTACATTACAGATATTTTCCTATTTTTCTTTTTTTTGATATATTTTTATTTGGAAGAAATACAAACATCAAATTACATTTAGATTTCATTTTTTAAGATATTACGACTTAATATAACAATAATAGCAAAATTCTATTAAATAATAATGTTTAGAAAAAAGTATAGAAATCCATCATATAAAATTTAATAACTAAATATACATAAATAGACATTTTATAATTATAAAAAAATAAATAAATGAAATCATTCAGAATTTCATTTTTATCTTGACATACACATACACACACAAAATATATATGTATACAGTATAAGATTTCTGAAATTTAATTGATTTTTACATTACCAGAATGTTAATTAGGAATTTTATTTAGCAACCTCGCATGGGTGCACCGAAAGTATAGGCTCCGATGTTTCTGTGGCCAATCAGGAGGAGCTGAGTCTTCCACCTTTAATACGATCGAACCACTTGTAACTCCTGGAAAATAATCCTGATCCCGATTTTTATAGAGGATTTGAGAGAAATAACTCGGACTCTGAATGAATTACCGATATCTATAAGTTATCACTGGATTGTTCATGAGTGAAGAACATCTGCTGCAGTAATTAAAACTCGAATTTGTGCATTTATAGGAATAATAATTGTTCGGTTATTAGGTTTGGTTCGGTTCACATTATGATAATAGCAATCTAAAATGTAAAATCAATTTTATGAACGTTTTCTTTTTTACAGAAAGCAAAGGTAGATAAATTACTTTTGTGTTGCTCATCTTAAATATGTGTATTCGTTGATTATTTAATACATTTTTCATTATGGAAATATACACAAAATTGAATGTGTGGTTGTCCCAACTATCCGGTTGTTTCACATGAAATAGCCGTTTCTACATTGGCTGAAAGAACAGGATGTCAAATCACAGGAAAGTAAAAATATTTAATCTCCATTACTTGCAATACATCTGTCCCAACAAATACAAAGTATTTTAATGCGATTCTCATAAAAGGTTGGTAGTCTGGTCTCCAAAAAGTCATTGATTACAGCTTAAAGTCTGTCTCAAGTCGTGAATATCTACAGTAATATCTACAATATTTACAGTAATATTTACAGTAAATTCAGAAATAATGTAATAATAAAGATTAAAATTACGTTATACTAAATAACTTGTATTATAATGAGTTTTTATTATTTATGAGTTAACTACATGAGTAATGTAATATAATAATATATTACTTACATAATAATAATATTTTTTTCTTAATTATTTAAATTTACAGTCCCGCTAGGGAGATGAAATCTCTATCAAACGGGTTCTGGAGATAAGTAAATTTTAAATAATTTTATGATATTAATATAATTTTTATCAGAAATAAAAAAAAAGAATATTAATCATAATAGTAAACATAATTTAGTACATAATTTAGTAAACATAACATCGTCGATGAAATCTCTCTTCCTCTAGCTCACTTATTCAATATGTCAGCCACAGAAGGCATCTTCCCTTTCTCCTTCAAAGAAGCTAAAATTATTCCACAATGGAAATCAGGTGACGTGAACGATTTAGCCAACTTTCGTCCTATATCTATAATTAACACGTTCTCAAAAGTCTTTGAAAAGTTTCTTCTTAATAAGTTATCTACATTCATATCTCAGAAAAAACTATTTGCTCAACTACAATACGGTTTCAAATATCGAAAAAATACTGAAACAGCTCTAATACATTTAACAGAATTCATCACAAATCAAATGGCTTCAAAGCAAATCGTTTCTTGATCTCAAGAAAGCTTTTGATTTGATTAATATTGACATCTTACTTATTAAATTAGAGCACTTCGATATTAGAGGTCCTCCATTGTCATGGCTAGCTTCTTATCTAACTAATCGCCAATATCAATTAACCCTAAATGGTTAATACTCCTCCTCCTGGTTTTCTACATCCAAAGGCTTATCGCAAGGTTCCATTCTATTTCCCCTTCTCTTCAATCTATTTGTTAATAATCTCGTTCTCACTTCTCCTGCTAACAAATGCATCTTCTATGCGGATGACGGAACTCTTCTCTTTGCTAATAAAAGTTAAAAGTATAAATTAAAGGATCTCAAGGAAAATGTTCAACAATCACTCCATCACCTTGAATCTTGGTTGTCTTTAAATGATCTGAAATTAAATACATCGAATACAGTATGTATGTTTTTCCATAAAAAAATAACAAACAAAATCCTTTGCAAAGAGAATTTTTCTGTCACTTATAAAAACTTTGCCCTTCAGGAGGTGCATTCCTTCAAATATTTAAGTATCTTCCTTACACAGAATCTTTCATGGAAGTTACATACCCGCAACAAATTTCTTCTAAAATCTCTAAAACTTGGGCATTATTAAAAAAATAAACTTTCTACCGACTCAAATACTTCTAAATCTTTACCGGTCCTTAATCCACTCAAAATCTCTGCTGTGATATTGCAATATGGGTCACCGCTTCTAAATTTTATCAAAACATGATTCTTAAGGTACAAAAACACTTCCTGAGATTTTTGGACGGAAAGCCAATGCAATACTCGACTAAATCTCTTTGGCGTAAATATAAAGTTATCTTCTTCTATGACCTCTATAACTTACAGTTAGCTGTCTTCACTTATAAATTACTTAATAAAAATCTCTCTTCTTCTATCACACTAACTACTAATCCAAAATCGCATCCTTGCATTACAGGAATCTCTTTAACTCTATTCATTCCAAGAATCTCATCAAACTACCAAAAAAAAAGCTGTTAGCTATTCTGCTCCTTCTCAGTGGAATAAAATTCCCCACAATATTCGTAAGAGTCCCAATTTAAAATAAGTCAAAAGAAAACTAAAACTTCACCTGTCTACACTAACATAACTTTCCACAATTTTACAATTGTCATTCTTACCTTCTCCTCTCTCCAATTCATAAGTTAATTCCTTACCTTTCCGTTGTCAAGTCACAAATGTCTACTCTCACCAGATGTCATCCAACCCTTTCCTTTTCTCTCCGTTATTTCGCTATTTCTCTTAGTATTCTCGTTACTTTCCATCTATTTGAGCTAGGCTTAACCTCTTATCCGAACATTGCTGTTCATGAATTACATGAAATTATTTGCCTATATTTTTCATTATTTCAGTGATTTTATGAAGATTGTATATATCACAAGATCTAAACTCTACAATTGTTTAATTTTTTCAAACTTTTATTGCAAATTAATTGTTCCTTTTTATCCCCATTATATTATATTTTATTAGTTTCAATGGATTTTATATTTTGCTCTTTTTTCTCTCTATTACATGTAACCAGTAATGCTCTTTGTATTATATTTTATTTTATTTTTCTTGCCTGTAATTGACTCCCTGCCTGCCTTCTCGACGGGACTACCCAAGACACAGGGAAGTCACACACATATCTATTACGTATTAGCAAACTTTTGTAAGGCAAATAAATTATTATTAATTATTAATTATTAATAATTTTAAATGTAATACAATACATTATGTAATATAATACAAAATACAGTAGAGTCCCGATTATCCGAGTTAATGTGGACCAAGACTAACTCGGATAACCGAAAAACTCGGTTAAACAGAAAATTATAAAAAAAATAAATCGTCTAGGTTTAAATGTATATTTTAACAAATACAAAAGTTATACAGATACACCACATACAATTCATATTGAAAGAGTTCTTTTACTTAAAAAAGTCCTTAATTGTCTTTTGTTTTACATTACTTTGGCGTTTTTCTGCAGCAATGTTTCGGCATCTTTTTAAGGATAACCCAGGATTGTTGGTGTCGAAACCATTCCCCGATTCCAGGTAGGGGGTCATAGCACTAGACGAACGAAGATTAATTTGCGAAAAAAAAATCCTAGAAATATTTGATAGCTCGGTTAAAGCAGAAACTCGGATAATCGGGGCACGGATAATCGGGGTTTTACTGTAAATAAAATGTAATTAATAGTTTAGACATAATTTTGAAAATTTGTAAACATTTTTGTTATATAAATTATAACAATAAATATAACATAAATATTATAATAATAGCAATATATAGTTATTATTATAATTTATACAATAAAATTCTTTCAGCAGTTTTAATTCCATATACAAGAAATATCATATAATCTAATTCAGTTATTGACAAAAACTTCAGTTTTTATCCTTGTTTATATTTCTAAATATTCAACAACTTAATTAATACATTTGTACAAGAGACATTATTTAAACAATTTCAGTTGTTCTTTATTGTATAATTATACAATAAAGGTATAATTATACAATAAAGAAAAATTACTGAATTGTTGGACATGAACACAATAATTTTTGAACTTGCGAATATTAAAATATTCATTTTATATACAGGGTGACCGAAATGTAGATTTTCAGTTAAAGTATCATATACACGTAGGCAATTGATTTCAAAATATAAGCATGTTTTAAGCATTAAGAATTAATTATTTAATCTCTCAGATGTTCAAAATGTCCTCCTTCAACATTGGAACATTCTTCAAACCTTTTGAGGACACTCCGACACACAGTACGACATAAAGTTCGATTTTTATCAATTTCTATAAATGCATCATGAATGTAATGTCAAATGGGGATTTTCATCGGCCCAGTATACACAGTGATGCCTGTTCACATGACCAGATAATTTGAATCAAGCCTCATCGGACCAGATAATCTTATCCAAAGAGTCTGATTGTTCTCCAGCAAATTGCTGACGCATCATTTCGCAAAATTGCAACCGGCGACTGAGTCATCCTCCAAAAGACCATGTACTAGTCGTGGTCGGTAAGGTTTTAATTTTAATTTATGCATTAAGCGTTGTAATGATGTTCTTGGTATGGATAGTTCTGCAGACGCACGACAAGTAGATTTCTTTAGACTGTTCACAAATGTCATAGCCACTAACATCTCATTTTCATCTGTAATAGAAGTCTTGGGACGTCCAGATTTCGGTGCATTACTCACTGAACAAGTTTCATCAACTTTCTTCCTTATGCGGTAAATTATTTGGCGTGACGGTGGAGATGTGTGAAAAGCTTCTTGACATGCTGTACGTACTTTCTCAGCATTTTCAGACTTCCAATACTGCTTCAATATCCATTTCCTTTGTTCTTCATTCAGATTATATGCCATTACCTAGAGCAGTGTTTTTCAACCGGGGTGCCGCGGCACCCCGGTTTGGGTGCCGCAAAGTTTAGGCATTTTCTTGGAAATTTACTGGAGTTTAGTTCAAAATAACTCATTGTCAGTTCTATTTTGCTTCGAGATATCTAGTAAGCAAAGAAGCGATGACTAATCGCATGTTAATGTAATGTTCTACGTTACGTGTACGCAAAAAATTCATCTGATTCTCCCCCCCTATTTAGATTCTAGATTCGCCGCTTGGCAAGGGTGTCACGATTTTTTATTTTTCAATCAGGGGTGCCACTCAATGAAAAAGGTTGAAAAACACTGACCTAGAGAATACAAAAATTTATAAAATAAAAGGTCTCTTTACGAAAAATTTACTAAAAATTAACTGTAAACCTACTTTTCGGCCACTCTGTACATGTATCTCAATATCTAACAATGTATTATATAAATATCTACAAAAAAAATATTCATAATATCCTTATCAAATTTCTATCTTCATATTTATAAGATAGTAAAGTAAAAGATTTAAGTAATTTTTGAAATGTTTTGAAAAATTGTTTATATGTTAATTAATAATAATTTTCCGTCATATGAAGAATATAATACAGTAGAACCTCATTATAACGGACTAATAGGGGCTGAAGGTTGTCCGGTTTATAACAAATTATTCTTACAGGGTGTAATGCAGCAGTACATCAATGTATATCAATGACAGTAGAATAGTTAGCTATAAAAAGTGTTTATTATATATCAAATAAAAAACAGCCTTCAACATAGTAGGCTGAATTATAAAAGATGCGTACCTATATACTGCATTAATCTTTAGAACAAGAAGGTCCTGGTTCATATTGATTGCTTACATTCATTGGTTTGAAAAAATAATTTATTTTCTGCTGGATTTGTTTGCTGCTTATTTCTTCAGTTAATAATTGACGGAGGTGCCGTAAGTGTTCATAATATGCAAACACATTTTCAAACACATATGGTTGGAAATGTAAAACTCGTCAGATAAAAATAAGCATCCTTTAGATTATTATTGCAATTTTTTTTAAAACTGTCCGTTATAAGCGACGTCCGTTATAATAGGGTCCGTTATAATGAGGTTCTACTGTATTTTAATCCAATATATGCAATGAGAAAATCTTATATGTATATACACTACCCTACACTAATGGACCAGACACTGCGCATTACTGGAAACACGTGAAAATGTACCTGATTTAGTAGCGGGATGGGACCCATGTGCTGAAATTACATTAGCCACCCTGCGGGGCACGCTTTCCACAAGGTTTTGATACAGAGCTATGGGTATTTTTATCCATTCCTGCTTCAAGAACATGGCCAGTGCAGCTGTAGATGTTGGACGTGGTTCCCTGGTCCCCAATCGATGCTCAAACTCGGCACATAAATGGTCGATTGGATTTAGATCAGGATTCTGAACAGGCCATTTAAGCCGCTTTACAGCCACTCTGTATACGACTGCTGGACAGAGGCTGAAATATGGCATGAGCATTGTCGTCCTGAAAGTAACAATCGTCATTTCCAAGCATTTGCCAGAGAGAAGGAACAACCCGATTGTCCAAAATGTCCTTGTAGCCATCGGAGTTCAAAATTCCCGCACCAATATCCAATGGTCCCAGGCCATACCAAGAGAAACACCCCCACAGCATGATTCCCCTACCACCCAACTCCACAGTTGGAACGATGCACTCGGGTAAAAGACATTCGCCTAGCATTCGCCACACCCAAACACATCCATCCGACTGGAAGAGAGTGTAACGTGACTCATCACTCCATAAAATTGTTTTCCACTGCTCTACAGTCCAGTTGCAACGCTGCAAACACCACTTGAATCTGGCGGCTCTGTTGAATGGCGAGATCTGTGGTTAATGTGCGGCAACACATCCATGGATGTTAATGGCGTTCAATTCCTTCCGCAACGTATTCTGATGAACCGTAACCCCTGATGACTGTCGAAACTCACTGTTTATGATTCGGAGGGTTTTTTTGGGTTCTTACGAACCTCGTGCTTCAGGACACATCGATCGTGTTCGGTCAGGTTCCGGGACGACCAACGCGTGCAGTTCGAGCCCCAACGTCCGTATTCTTCCACTTCTTGACGACATCACCAACATTTGAACGTGGCTGTGATAATTTCACCGAAATTGCACGAATAGACTTGGTAGCAATGTGACAGCCAGCAATAACGCTTCTTTCAAAGCCACTACATTCCATGCGTTTCGGCGTATTCTTCGCATTATTCGACACTCCTACAGACGTTTCAGTAGCAACTGTCTGAATGGACTTTGCCTGATCACGTGCGCGCATGCACTTTGACAATCTCGTTTGATTTTATGTAAATAGCTAGTGTCCTGTCCATTACTGTAGGGTAGTGTGTATATATATATATATATATATATAATTTTCTCGTGTTGCAAAATTCGTGTGTAATATTCAAACCACGTGTAGGTGCATGGCTAAGGATCAATATATATCATAATAAGGATCACGGCTAGGTGATCCTAAAGTGAGCCTTTCCGAGAGAACATATCCTTTGCGACACCATGCGAAATGTTTTGCAGGCGAGCCCACACACTGATCTGGGGATGCTATTTGCGTTTGTTTCAATTTTATTCGGTGCTATGCAGTATTTGGGTAATTATTTACCGTACAATAAATAAAAACTAACAAAATAGAGAAAAACAAATTTCGGAATAACGGTTGTAAACTGACGCACATAGTATAAACATTTACAACTACAGTAGTTGAATTAATTAATTAATTTAATTACATCTACAGTGGGTGACCATCACATTAGGATCACAATATTTTTGCAAATGTTTATATTTAAATTTCGCATATTAATCGCTAAATGTGTTATTATTTCTAATTATATGATGAGTACATCCTATTCTTAGTAAAGTTTTCACATAAAATTGTTAGTAGGCAACACTGGTTGCCCTGTCAGCTGTCAAAATCAAACTACCAGTAAGTAACTTTTGAGGTTATTATTGGCAGGTGTGTTTTCTTAAAGTTTGTGTTGTTTTTTATTATTACTTATTAATAATACTGTATTTATTTATTATTATTTTTTAATTATTATTTAATATTGTAAAAATAAAATTCACCTTAAGAAATGTGTGAAATTTGATTGGTTTTTATTTTATTTTAATTAAATAATAAACTAAGTATGGAAACATAAGCTTTGAAATTCACTTTTTTATCAGACTTTTGTAAAAAAATATCCAAACTCAATAAATGTAAAAAAAAAAAAAAAAGACTGGTCCTAATGTGATGGCCACCCGCTGTAGATATAATTAAATTAATAAATTAATTCAACTACTGTAGTTTTAAATGTTTATACTATGTACGTCAGTTTACAACAGTTATTCCAAAATTTGTTTTTCTCTATTTTGTTATGTTTTATTTTATTGTAAATAATTACCCAATACTGCATAACACCGAATAAAATTGAAACAAACACGAATATCACCCCACGATCAATGTGTGGGCTCGTCTGCAAAACATTTCTTATGGTGTCGCAAAGGAAAGGCTCACTTTAGGACCACCTAGCGCCACAAGGGGCGTTTCCGAACATGGGTTCATTAGGAATATATTGATCCTTAGTCGTGCCCCTACACGTGGTTTGAATATTACACACGAATTTTGCAACACCCTATATATATATATATATATATACATACAGTAAAACCTCGTTAAGTGGTCACCCGGATAAGTCGTCACTCCGTTAAGTCGTCGTTTTCCTTTGGTCCCGACAAGGTCTCATACACAATAATGTAAAATAACCCTCCTTTACCCGTCACCATTTAATTCTACTCCGGATAACTCGTCACCCTCAAAAATGGCCAAAAGCATCGTTCATCTCCATTTTGCATACCATCGTGTTGTCTTTTCAGTCCCGCCCCTTTACTTTAAGAAGACCAAGCCTTTACGGGGAATTTTCAACCACGCCTGTCACTTCATTCCTTTCCTACCCCTTCGGGTTTTTGGAATCTCGCTGCTAATCATTCAAAGCACACTTCTCGCTGCGACTCTGTCGAGTGTAGATGTTTTTCTTGACCGCTCCTAAGTGAGACTTCATTTCATAACGAGTAAGCCCGCTATAAGGGCTATTTTTTCTCTTGCAATTTCATGCTTCGATTACGTTTTACATGCCAGGGAAACGAAAACTTACCTCGTTATCTTTTAAAGAAAAAAAAGACTTAATTGCACTTTTTTAAAAATCAAATATTTCGAAAACAGCTTTTGCCAAAGAACACCATATTCCCAGGACTACATTAAACGATATTCTTTCATCGAAACAAGTAATTGAAGAAGCTGACTGCAAAGACAAAAGAAAGAAAATGAGGAAATCGAAGTTTGACGAGATCGAGGAGGTTTTAGTTCGATGGCTAAAACATGCCAGATCGCAAAATGTGCCGATTTCTGCCGTGATTCTCAAAGAAAAAGATGGAAATTGCTAAAGAGTTGAACATTGAAGATTTCGGCGGTAGGAATGGTTGGCTGGAACGTTTCAAAGACAGACATTGCCTTTCTTTTAAAACGATTAAAATATGGTAACCATAAAAAGTGTGTTTTTGTTTTATTATTTTCCATTCATTCATTTGCTTATATTGATTTCTGAAAATCTTGTTTTTCTCACCGAATCCTACAGCAATTCATGAAAATAATGTATTTTAGTGTTTTTTTGCTGTTTTTTTTTTTCCAAAATTCCCACTTCACCTAAGTCGTTACTCCGCTTAAGTCGTCAAAAATGTTTGGTCCCTTGACAATATATATAGATGGTGTTCCAAAATATATATACGGTATATTAAAATTTTTCAATTAAACATTTTTTTTAAATTTCTTTTTACTAATTTACTAATATATTTTAACTAATATATAATAATAATGTAAATAAATAAATAATATTACCATTTTTACTAAGGTATAATAGTAACGCTTCAAAATAACATCACAATATAATTTTTGCTTTAGAAATAAAAGAAACCGGAAATGAAGAAGGTTAAAGAGACTGCATTCAGTTTATTCACCGCTGGAGTAAGTTTTCTTGTTCCGTTTTCAATAATTTTTGATGAGCAATGCCAATTTGATCAAAGTAGTAACCGGAAGTGATGGTTTGACTCTCCACAAGCACCTTCAGTTCATTTCTATTAAAAAGTTTCTCGAGTCTTCCACCAGGTTCATTTTGGAGGTCCATTTATTCGGAATGAAATTTTTAAACCAGTGGTGAACGGTTCGTTCAGAAGTTCCATCCTTTCCAAAGGCTAATTTAATGTTTCGAGTAGCTTCGCAGCAGAATGATTCAGTTTAAACTCATAATGTAAAATTATCCGTATTTCTTTGGTATCCATAATTAAATGATACCATAATTTATTCCCCAGTTATTCATTCTTTAAGCACGACATCATGCTTTCAGAACAACCATGAAACCAGCTTTCTTATGGCATTTTCATTCTATCGAAGAGGGAAGTAGGCGTCAAACTTGATAACTGCGAAAACGGCCATTTCATATGAAATAACCTGATATTTCCCAAAATTTCCCATAGGTATTACCTAGGACAGTGGCTTCTAACTTTTTAAAGCGACGCAAATTAGGGCTACGGAAGGTATAAGATATAGGGTCTCCAGATGATATTAAGAAAAATATCAAAAAAGTAAAATAAGTAAATAAACAATAAATTAAAATAAAAGAAATATTAGTTAAAAATTAGTACAAACTGGTGATTTTTAAATATGTTTTTCTTCGAAATAACAATAATAGGTTTGAATATTTCATAATATTTCGATAATAGTGGATTATTTAGGATCAAATCAAATTCCCTTCTAACACTCACGTTAATGAACGTAATTATTAAGGACGTATTATTGTCGTTCCGGCATGGCCTTGTGGTCTAGACGGTGGTCCGTGAGGAATCTGGGTTCGAATCCCGGCTGGGGTTTGGGTATTTCATTCTTTCTTCTTCCGTGTTTCTTTCGTTTCCGCGGGTGTTAAAGCTAGTTCGCTCCCTCTGGTGCACCCTGGGTTATGCTAAAAAAACTTAAGTTTTTAATTACATCATTATGCAAAAGCTATTCTATAATTTTATAAATATTTAATGTGCAGTTAAAAACAAAATAAAACCGCCCAAAAAAGTAAAGCACTATGTACAATTAAAACCACACACTCCAAAAATTTACTAGTACTTTTCAAGTCCCCTTCTCATTAGGACTTTTTATCAAGTGTGCCCTCAATTCCCATAATCTAATCCAGGAGAAGGGAGGATTAGATTATGGGAATTGGGGGCACACTTGATAAAGTCCTAATGAGAAGGGGACTTGAAAAGTACTAGTAAATTTTTGGAGTGAGTTCTAATTGTAATTGTACATAGTGCTTTAATGGTTGGCGGTTTTGTTATCAATTTTATACATGTTTATATTAGAACTTATTAACAAATAGTTTATGAAATAGGTACAATTCTGTTTCTATAAATTATTCAAAGTAATGTCTCATACTGAAGTGTAGAATTACAAGAAGAAGAATATTTACGAATAAACTAATAGTAAAATACGGAAGAGTCATTTTAATCTGATTTCTTTTTGTAATGAAATTACGTCTAAAAGAAAAAGGTAGGAAAGGAAATTAAAAGGTAATGATGCACCTTTTAATTCTATTTAAATCAAAGAAAGATTACTTAAATATATCCAAAGGAAAAAAAATATAAATTTTTATTTATTCGCTATGAAAATATACTATTATGCATAAAAAAATAAAAGTCTAATGAGAAACTAAGGAAGCTCATTTTAATTGTTTCTTTAAAGTGTATGTGCGTATAACATATTGGAATGTTCTTCGAGAATATACTACTATGGATTGACCGATGATTCGTATGAAATGTATCTTGATATTCTAACAAAATAATTACTTGAAATTACAAGTAATCTTTTGCATTTAAATTTCAGTTCACTATAAGAAAAATTCTTGCTCTTTCATTTCTGAAATCTCCTTGAAATTCTAAGGCTTTATATTTTTTCATTGAAACATTTAAAAGTGTGTTGAAATCGACGAAGAAAGTTTCGAAGAATAATTCTCTTACAAATCGATGTCACATGATAGCACTTGTACTTCTCAGCACAGAGATCTAAGAACTGAATACTTCATCGAAGTACTATTGTCAAGGCAACCAGAAAATGGTTGCCAAGAAAATGGAATCTGACTCCTTTGAAGACGTACGTCATGTAATTCTTTATTCTCGATTTCATTTCATGCTTGAAAATCATGCAAGAATAAATCTCGTTATTCAAAAATAAGAAATAGATCTTCTTCATTGACAGAAATGGAATGTTGACAACAAAGAGACTAAAAGAATTGAAATTGAATATTAGGAATCAATCATATCAGATATTCTGAGAATATTTGGAAATAAACGAATGTGTAAAGAAAATAAATTAATCTTAAAACTTGAACATAACATCTCAAGAATTTATAAATAAGATTATGGAAATCAAAAAATGAATACATAAGGAAACCGTTCAATTACGAAAAAGTACTGTAAAACTTCATTTTATTTTTGAAATGTTTTAATTAAACTATGTTAGAATAAACATGTGAAATAAGATAAATGTTACACAAAACTGTTTCATTTCAGCCATCTTGATTAAGTCAATTGTTTTGTAATCATCCTATTAATAGGCAAAAGTTGTACGGATCTTTGTAAATTTGTAAATTTGTAATTTGAAATAACAAATCGCAGTGCAGCGTTGGAACACGTCAGGCATGACATCACGCCCATGTTTAAAGATGGCGTCTCGAATATTCTTCCTACTTCACTGCGACGGATCGCGATTACACAATTATTATCAGCATATTGAAATTTTCTTTTCCACATAAATGAAGTTTACACTGAAATGCATGAAGTTCATGCGTCAAAATTTATCAGAGAGTTTGTAAAACCTCGGTTTTTACATAATTTTGGCTGTGTAGCCACTCGCTCATTAATCAACAAGTAGGGGACAATGAAGAAGCACGTGCCGTCATTGTTGTCCAGAGTATTAGCTGTGTTGTATTAGCTGTTGGACATTCGTTATTGTTATTGTTATTGTTGAAACTCGTATATCAATTTTTTATTTTCTTTTATTTTAACAAAATTTGGCTTAGTCATTCAAATTATATGTGGGCTCTTGCAGAAGTCATGGCTTTTAAAAAATGAGCTTAGAACATCTTTTTCAATCTTGTGTTTTTCAAAAATTTCAGGGTATTTTAAAAATGTGGCATTTGTTTTACTTCCGTTAATATTGCCTCAATTTCGACGAGCCTATTCTTTTAGGGCAGCAGGTTGCCATTATGTTTCATAATGAGAAACCGCAGCGCTAGCCACTACAAAAGTGGTAAATCAATTTTTTATTTTTTTTTATTTTAACGATATTATAATATTATTTTAACCAATAAGCCGATATTCAAATTACATATGGGCTGTTATGGAAGTCATGGCTTCTAAAAAAATTAGCTTAGAACATATTTTTCAATCTTGTGTTTTTCAAAAATGTGGAATTTGTTTTACTTCACGGGTCGCAACTAGTTCCCAATAATTAATAGTTGTCGAAATAAAATATTCCAAGTAATTATTTAACTGCTATTAAATATCAAATTATCAAAACAGTCGATATCCTTTTATCGGTAACACAATAGCTCGGAATAATATATCTACAGAAACAGGCTATCAAATTTTAAAAAGAAAATCCATGCTTCGAATAGGAACTTCCTGCTTCCATGTCTGATGCAAGACTTCCAGACATGGAAGCAAGAAGTTTCTATTCGAAACATGAATTTAATTTTTAAAGTTATGTTTCTATAGATATTTTATTCCGAGTTATTGTGTTACATGTATCAAGACACCAACTGTTTTGATAATAGCAGTTAAATAATTATTTAGAATGTCTTATTTCGACAACTGTTAATTATTGGTAATTAAAATAATTGACATAAGCAATCAAATGAAACATTTGTGTAAACTATTTTATTATGTCTGTTTTTAACCAATATTCGAAAAGTAGTCTTTTTGTTTTTATATGTCATTCTTCTAATGAAATTTAAATGAATGGATTTTTTTGCCATCATTTCACAAATAACTCTCTAACTTTAGTAGGAAAATTACCCGTTTGACCTCCAATGGAGAAATTTGCTGATGAAGTTGACAAAATTAATATTGAAGAGAATTAAAAACAAAACACCGAATTTTTCGAAGTTTAACGATTGATAGTAATTCTTTAATAATTTACTGTCATCGGCACGTGCTCTGATTTGGGTAAAATCCATTGCTTTTACGCAACTTAAGTAATTATTTGCTAATTTAATTAATTTTCTGAAAATGGAAAATTTAAAAAAACTGTTTATATTCAGTAGATATTTTATAATATGAAAATTCGGAGAATTAATGAAAAAAGGCAACGTAATAATATACATTTACTTAATGTCTTGCTTTAAGTAGGAACTTTCCTTTTATTCTAACTTATTAATTTATTTTAACGGATTCAACGATACAAGTGAGGAATAACACTTTGTCATTATGAATAGATGGTCGATAGATCGAAATATAATTGTTACGAAAGAGCTTTGGACACAGTATGTTCCAAATAGTCGTGACTTATACATGTAATGGACGTAGCTAAGATCTTACTCGAGGGATGGGGGTAGGATGCGATATAAAACATTAACTTGAAGCATTTTACAAAATAGAAAATTTATTCATTTACAAACATTTTAACAATAGAAGAAAAAGAAAAGTGTATGACTTCAGTTTTTGGTTAAAATACGTAGAGTCTGTTTCACAGGTAAGCGCTACCTACAAGATAAATTTGAAAATAGAATATTTTTTGTATTGATTTATCCAGCAAATAGTTTACCTGAAACTTATCAGCGAGTTGGGAAATAGGCACTTGGTTAAGTCTATGATTAAATCTTTAGACTAAAGCCAGTCGTATTCAGCAAATCTTCTTAAAATTTTTTGCTCCAGCTCCTTTTTTTTTCAGAACTAATTTTCTATGTACTCTCAACATACATAGACGCAGTGGCGTATCAACGCCTTTGGGGGCCCGGGGCGGGAGTTGTAGATGGGGCCCCCTAGACTTGCTTTTACAACCAAAAAAAAAAAAAAAAAGGAAATCTTGTGTGGAGGGGGCCCCCTAGTCTTGCTTTTACAACCAAAAAAAAAAAAAAAAGGAAATAAGCTGCTTGGTGGGGCCCCCTAGGCTGGCTGATGGGGGCCTCTCCCAGGTGGGGGCCCGGGGCGGACCGCCCCCCCCCCCTTGGTACGCCACTGCATAGACGTATCTTCTGCTAGATGTGATCCTTGTCTTAATTATATGTGATCCTCTAGATATACTGTAACTTATAATCAGTTCAGTTTATTTTGATTTTCCTAATTTGACAAGCCCCCCGCCCCTGACTATGCCCATGAACTTATAACTTATTTTTCGTTTTGGAATTGTATTATTTTCATGAAAACTATCTGATAAAAGCCGTGTAGTTAACTGACTATAGCTATTATTATGGAAAGAAAAGTACCAAGTAAATCTAAAAATGTGTGTCTAAAGTTACAGTATATTTTTTCACTTTAATTAATGCAGTGTAATGAAAAGTCGTTGTTATTATCCTGATAAAAATAGTAAAGAAAATTGTTAATCAATTTTCAAATAAAAAACGGGGCATCTCCTAGGGATCCGTACCCCCCACCCCCACCCCCCGTACCCCCGCCGACCTTCATGGAAAGAAGAAACGAAAATAAACTGTTGACATATTGTCCCTTTTCTGGAGAATCACCCACACCCAAATTCCATTCCAAATGTAATTCCACAGAGAGAACTGCCATTCCATCTCGAATTATGTCAATTTAAGTTGCTTGTGACAAGAACTTTACTCTAATATCCGACATTTACTTTGTGTTATCTTACCATATGTGAAGCTGAGAGGTCATTCTCAGCCCCAAGAGAATAAAAGCTTACTTAAGGAATAGAATAAGTAATGAGTTTGTCACTGATGTCTATACATTATCCTTTACAGCAGAGGATGTATTAGATGTAGTGGCACGAGAGGAGAAAAGAGCAAAACTATCTGTCAATAGTTATGTGTAATGTTATCATTTGTTATGTGTAATGATATGTGAATTTTATCAGTAAAATCCATAATTTGTAAATAAATAAACATAAAAACAATAATGTCCAATTTATTATTCCAAGCTAAATAACCTGCTAAATTGTATAAATATTATTGTGTGTAAATAATGAAATTCAAAGAGCCGTACTATGGCTGTAGATTTTAGTATTAAGATCATTTTAGTTTTCAAACTTCATTTAAAGAAAGCAAGGTCATTTAAAAAAATTTAATGTAATGGACCCCTCCCTCCTTAATAAAATCTTGGCTATGTCGCTCAAATACAGCCAGCCCTCGTTTTACGACGGTTCAATTTACGACGATTCAGACGGTTTAGAATTTAGGTCAAAATGAGGAAAAATATATTTTAAAAAATTAAAAATGCGAAAAAAGAAAAATTAAAATTTCTTGAGCGAAAATGCAGCCATAAACAGTGAACGCAGTCGAATTTAACAGCTGTGCTTAGGCTCCGCTCACTATCTGGCTCCTATCCTCATTTCGCTCAGTTATCCCTCAGCAATTAATAAAATTTCAAAAAAAAGTATCCATTTCGGTAAATGGATGTATTCTAACACACTTACGCTTCTAATAATTAAGTTATTATTTATTATTATTTTATGAAAGGCCTATGAAAGTACGTAAATATTTTACATTAATTTTAGTCGTAAAAACTTATATTAACATGGTTTAATTAAATAAAAACAACATATTTTTGGATGTGTTGAATGCATCCCCCTTGTTTACATTATATAATGGGTTCATTTTACATCGATTCAATTTACTGTAGGAATGCAACATCGGCGTTAAACGAGGGCTATCTGTAGTTAAAAAAATATTTAAAATGTTTCATTAAATAAAACCGTACAATTAGCCCTTTACATTTCTCATATTAATGATAAAAATAATAAAGATATAAGCTTACAGAATAAAAATATTATCAGACAGGTGAAAGATAGTAAAGTTTTCTCATTCTTTCCACTGTCTCTTGTTCATAATCTGACGCCCACTTCCAAACTAGAAAGGATAAGGTTGCTGAAAGTCTTCACCTTCTTAAACTTAGCAAAGCAATTCTCTGTCTTTTAAATTTTTAATGCAATGTTCTTTGATTAAAATGACTTCCTCCTAATCAAAAGCCATGTTTAGAGGCGTCAATTTTGCCATCTGTTGAATGCAGAGACGAGTATGAAACAACCAATCCCAGCTTCCGAGAATAAAGGCAAGTGAATTTATCGATGTAAATTTTATTCTGCAGCAAATAAAATTTATTATGAATTTCGTATTAATTGAATAAAATATGAACTTTCAAACGAATATTAATTAACTGATAATTAAATTATTTTTAGCTTCTAATTGAAATTTTAGGAATTATTTCTAATTGAAATAAAGGTTTATAAAGTTTGAGCAGAGTTTATGCTATAAATAGAGCTTGAATTTGCTTTTAAACTCACAACTTCGAAGTTAATTTTGCATTCATGAAATTCATTTTAATAAATAAATTCCATTGTTTCCTAATTCAGTCTTTTTTTTTTTCAGTCAAATTAGACCGAGTTTTTGTAAATATTCAGACAAATAGTTAACCCCAAATATGATCAATAAGTTTTTTTTTTACGCCTAATTATTACTACTTTTTTGTACGTTTATTATCACTTTTTTAATTTCAGTTAAAGATATATAAAATTTAATTCCCGGTTTTTTTTATTCGTTAAATTTTGTAATTAATAGAGAAATAATATTTAATTTGCTTTCCTTTCTCATTCCTTATTTTTCGGCGAATTCTTATAGAAAAATAATTCTTATTTATTCTTGTGAAAATGAAGATCTATTATAAAAATAAAAATTATTAAAATCAAAATATAGATGGCATAACAGTTTTATATCGTATATACATATGTATAGACTCTGTCCGGCCACTTTATCGGGTACACCGCATGAATGTTTGGACTCGTCGTATCTCACAACAACTTTTCAAGCCGGTGGGGGCAGTGTCATAACGTAGGGGATGTTTCCATGGCATTCGTTGGGTTTGGGTTCATTCATGCCTCTAGAGGCACATCAGGATGCTAGGGCAATGCCGTAGCTAGAGGATTGGGGGCCCCGGGGCAACAAGTGATTATGGTTTCGTAAAAAAAAAATCCCTCTTCGTTCGGGGGCCCCCTTTGCTCGGGGGCCCCGGGGCACTGCCCCGGCTGCCCCGGTGGTAGCTACGGCCCTGTGCTAGAGCGTACCTAAATATCGTAGCTGACCAAGTGCAACCGTACATGTTAACAGTTTATTCTCATGCAGATGGCTACTTCCAGCAGGATAATGAGCAGGTGCACAAAATCCGCATCATTGTGGGATGGTTTGAGGATTATGACGATGACTTTTCCTTGAAGCAGTGGCCCGCTCAGTCAACAGGATCTCAGCCCGAATGAAAATTTGTGGGATGAGATGGAACGGACTGTTCACTCCATGTCTACATCTCCATCAAATCTTCCATCACCACACATTCATGTCTGCATGGTACACAATACCTCATCAATGTTTTCAGCATCTTGTGGAATCCATCCCTCGACGAATTCAGGCTGTTTTGAGGATTAAAGGAGGCACAACACGCATACTAGCTAGGTGTACCTAATAAAGTATGGACAGTGTATTACAGTGTCTCAGAGTAAAGATCAATAGAGTAATATCATCAGTCATTCTAAGAAAAAAAGTTTATATGAATACGTTTCCTCTTCCGTTGTGAGCTATTTTATTGTCGTGTTATTATGTGTTCTATTTTATTGTTAATTGGAAGAAATACATGTAAGGAAGGAAAAAAAAAAGACAACCGTTTTTCAGTAAAATAGAAATACAAAATAAAGTTTGTAGTAATAAAATAAGTGATTTGGAGAATAAAGAAAAACAAACAATTCAAAAATCATCCAAAAAGTAAAGTAAAATGTATTTTTTTTTAATACAGAATTCGAATAGTACTCGTATTGATTTCCAATATATCTGCTGTCTTCTTGACTTATTCTTTTAATGCCCATTATACCTATATATTTGGCTCAT
Organism: Thereuonema tuberculata; assembly: GCA_023159025.1. Lineage (NCBI taxonomy): Eukaryota > Metazoa > Arthropoda > Chilopoda > Scutigeromorpha > Scutigeridae > Thereuonema > Thereuonema tuberculata. Next base: position 71,595,107 of record JAFIDM010000001.1, read on the forward strand.
AATACCAAAACCAATAGATATCTTCCTTTTAACAACATATTTAATGTGCGTAAATCACAATAACATCACAATAAGGACATATGTTATTATGATTATGTGCGTTTATGTTCTTATTGTGAAGATATTATATTATATAAAAGTATTATTCTGTCTGTCATTGTCTTAAGACTTTACGTTTTTCCAATTTTGTGACCAAACTATAAGAGATAGATTGGTCTTGTAAATGGATAAAATGTAGAGCTTTTTAAGACAAACCAAATGCTACAAAATCTTTCTAAAAAAGTTTTTGGTTTCCAAGATGGCGCCTTTTAAAGGGTCAAATTTTGACTTTTTCTCAATTTAAACGAAAAGTATAAAAGTTGGAAGAAAACATTATGTTGAGAAAATGTTGGTATTTGAAAGTTCTATCGAACGGTATATCAGTCATTAACAAACGTTTCTGCGTTTGGAAGATACATGCAGAAATGAAGTGTTTTTGAGACAACTCCCCATGTGAGTGCCACCACGCAATGCAACTGAGTTAAGCGGAGAAGCCCACAACGAGCTGGGAAGTCGTGTATTCTCCGATCTCCATATTAATTTGCTAAATAAATAAAGTTGTTGTTTTTTTTTTAATGCTATACATGCAAGGGTTCCGGAGCGAAGCGACGGTACCCGTCTAGTCTTTCTTATAAAACATCTTTTCACATATTACTGTAATTCAGGTAAGAAACAACTTTGAAGTTTATTTTGATAACAAAGAAGAGAGACACAGACACATTTTGACTTAAAATTACATCTTAAAACTCTTTTCTATCTTTTTTTCGCCTTCGAATTCTGTAATAATGTAGCTACCAACAGTAGCTCCCGCTTATAGCACTATCCCGTTCTTTACGCTCCTTTCATGCGGTCCCTGGAATTTTCTATATAACTCTGTATACTTTTACCCTCTTATAACGCTTCAAATCCCGCTTGTAGCGCTTTTTTATATCGGAAATTTTGTATCGAAAAGAAATGTAACACTGTAACGAATCTTTTCTTTCCCTGGTAGGAGGGAATCTTTGAACTCTTTGAAGTGCGGGTCTGTGATACAGTAAGTTAGTGCAAAATGTCGAAGCGGAAATCCATTTCTATAAGTGAAAAATTGCAAATTCTTCGTAAGTACGACGAGAATTCTACACTAAATCAGAAGGTTTTCGCAGAATCTAAGAATTCCCTGATCCAGTCTGAGAACAATAATAAAAAATAAGAATGGAATTATCAATTCAGCGAAGGATGATTGCAAACGTAAAAAAGTAGTGTGGAAAATGTGAAGATGCCGAGGAAATTCTAATTGAATGGATTCATCAGTCCCGTGATGCATCAGTGCCATTAAGTGACCCAATCATTCAAGAAAAGGCGCGTGAAATAGCGGGCAGTGCACTAAAACTGATCCGAAAATATATTTGTATTGCTCCTAGTGGAATATTAATTGATGTTAATAGTTTCTTGAACCGCATTGAAAATGTCATAATTTATAACAGTAGCATACACACACGGCAAACCACAATCAAAGATTTTTTTAATAGGAAATAAGCTCACATTTGCACTATATCTATTTCAGAATCAAGTATCTTTCCTGTAAAATGGTGTCTAAATGTTTCCCCATCATATAAATCATTCCCCGTTTATAGCGCTATCCCGCTTATTACGCTTGTAGGTCACGGTCCCTTGACGAGCGTAATAACGGGGTTTTACTGTATTTGATTCGATTGATGATTTGATTTGAAATTTTTTTTTTTTTTTTTAATGTTTATCAGACCTATTTAGGTGTACTTCTTACCTGTACACCTGTAATATAGGTTCTGAGCGTTTAATCTAAAGGATCATTTTCCACCAAAAAAGAAAAACGAATTACCAACCATATCTAAAGGTTAATTTATCTAAAGAATAATTATTATTTTTGACTCATAACGCCGAAAGGCATTTAAAACTCATCTTTGTGTAATCTAAATACTGCGCTAAGTTGTGAACGAAGCTTATACGGCAAAAATGGTTTTGAGTTTCAAAATCAGCGTAAAAAACTGAGTAAGTATGCCAAGTTTCATTAAAATCGGTGCAGTGGTAACAAAATTATTTGGTTTTGAACGTATGTTTTGTTAGAATTTAATTTCAGTTAAAATTTCATGGAAACAACATGGAATGACAAAATGAACTAATATTTCATTCAATTTGAGTACCCTTGATTCAATGGTACCATTGAGAACCTTGGATCTATCTTAATAGCTTAATTACAGACAGACAGACAGACAGACAGACAGTCGAAATTAGCAAATTATATAAGTTGATGCTACGAAAAAAATTGCGAATTCCTAAACAATTAGTAATAATTAAAAACACAATTATAACTATATTTTTAATTGTTTCGATGATAATTTATGAAGGAATTTACTTATTCTTTCTTTTTGCAAGCGCGGAATCAACAAAACATAAAACAGAAATCTAATATGTCCAACATTTCGAATTATTAAAAATATCGATATTGATATTACATGATAATATTACATTGATATTACAAGTTGATTTCTTAAAACATAATCACAAAAGTTTCACATCTTTTGAATTACTATTTTACTGACGAGGGATGGTAATTCGCAACAGCTCCATTGTGGGATTCTTACAAGATCTGTAATTGGTGAAAGTCAGTAAAGCAATTAAAACCACGAAGTCAATCCTGTTTTCTTTTAATTTTTAGTCTTGTCTTACATCTTTCTTTATTGTAATGTATTAGGTCGAGATATAAAAAACTTCCTTTTTCGTATATGAATTTATTTTTCACAATATCATAATCTATTACATATTCGCCCATTACTTGCAATGAACAGTTGCTAATTTTTAAAGAGCTTTTTGATTCTTTTTGTGTAGAATTCTGATGTGAAAAAGTTCTTGACGAACTCTCGAACCTGATTAGGAATAAGATCACGTGAGAACGGTGGATGATGTAGACCAGATCAGCCAAACTCCATATTTTTCTTTGTTACTCTTCTTTATGAGGCTTTGCATTGTTATGGAGAAGAAAAACATATTTTTCAGATTAACTAGTAGGGGGGGGGGGGGCGTTTTTGGAGCAAACTTTGATGGATATGCTGCATCCACTAGAGCTACAGTAGCCACATAATCTGCAGTAACTGCTTTATTACAATTTAATAGCTCAAAATGAATAATCCCTCAATAAATACATAACATTATTTATCTGCCTTGATGCGACTTTGGAGATAATTATATCCTTGTCAATCCACTGCCTGGTCCATACAATATTATTGTACACGATCCATTTTTTCATGCGAATAATGATTTTATCAAGAAACGGATCATTTCTCTGTAAGGTATATGCGCCCAATAAGCCCCACGTTCCAAATAAGGCCCATCCTTCATTTTATTAATGGAACGTTGACAATTTCACAAGATTAGTTACGTTTCTGACAGCTCCTGACCTATAACGTCTAGATCAGAAACTACATCAGTTGAAGTGAAAGATTCCTTCATATTTGTTACAATTGAATAGTGAACGTCGTCCGAAGCTGTTGTCATTACTATTCCAACGTAATTTGATATATCTTCTGCATTTTTTGGCAACTTAGCATATATAAACAAGTTGTATGTCATTTTGAAGCATTATAGTAATAAGTTACTCTATTCATATTTTCCAGTTAATGTGCGTTTAAATACTTTTAGTAAAACAATGAAAGAAAGCATGGGTTAACAGGGAGCTCCAAATAAGACCCTGCACTGATGAACTAAATAAGGCTCATAGGCCTTATTTAAAACATAAATTTTCTTACATGTTTTTCTTATTATGAGCCTCATAAGCAACGTAATCTTTACTTCAAGTGAGTTCCTTTGCTCTTTCCGAACTCACTGGGAGAAAAGGAGCTGGAGAAACAGCTTTACAACCCCAGTCTGCATTCCCATTGCTCGACATTAACAGCAATCATTTCAAGTTAAGGCATTAACAAGGAAAAGAGTTTCAAACAAAAGGATTCAGGTGATTCAAGCTCCATAACAACTGTTAACTTCAAGACGAATCTAATGACTTTTCTTTTGAATCTAGTGATGATGGAGAGAGATTAGAAATTTCATTTAAAGATATTCGTCAAACCCCGAAGAAACAAAATACAAACAAGAGACGAATTGCTCTTAATTGCCGGGCAGTTGAGATAACTAAAGTGTTACTTCAAGACAACTAGAAGAATAAATCAGTTAAAGTTGCAAAAGGACAAACAAAGGAGAGCGAAAACAATAAGAATACGTACTGACATCCTCGTGAAGGTTTGGCATAAAGAAGCTAAGAAAAAGAAAAGCCCTCAATCTTCCGTGAAAGATCATCTTGAAGCTGAATCACAAACAGTGAGAAAAGAAAGCTGCATTCTTATGCAAAGAAGATCGAATCGTTGATATGAGACTGTTTTTCATGAAGAGTGGGTTGCACTTACGGAAAAAGTCAAAATATCTATTTTTTTTTTTAATGTGATTTTTAGGCTACTTAGTTTTAAATATAATTATTATATTTTACTTGGTTTAAATACATTTAATTGATTTCTGTTTTTTTTTTCCATTTATTTTTTTATTCATTTACACTGGATGTTATTTGGAATACGGGGCTCCAAATAAGGCTCATCAATTACATTTTGAAAATTGCTTTATTACAGAAAAATTTTCCAGTATCCTTAATTCTGAATTGAATTTTTCATAAGAGCACACCTTAAAGTAACTTTCAATTCCGTTTCAGAGTTTCTTGCAGTAAAAATACAAAAAATCTTTGAACATTAGGTGTTCCTTATTTGGCGCAGATACCTTAGTGATGAAGACTTAGCGTCGTCTCTAAACGATCTGCTTTGTTATTTAGGCTAAGACCATTTGGAATCCAAACATCCACTTTGCTGACTTTTGAGCATTTTTTCCAAGTGATGGCATATAGTGAATTGTGATATGTTTAATTTATCAGTTAATTCCCAAGTACTTTGAATTCCAACAATGCTTTTAAAACATCATCATCAAAATCAAATGAGTCTTGGTCTTCAATGATTTATCTCCAGAATGAAACTTCACGAACCAGTTTCGCAATATCCGGTTAGCTATTGTGTCCTCGCTGTAAAAACTGTACATTTTGTCAGTAGTCTCTGGAAAACTTTCCCACTATTTGAACTCCCACATCATTAAGTGATGAGTCTGCATTTTCAATCTCTCCATTTGATTAAATAGAGATTTATTACTTTAATGCGCTTTGTAAGCTGTTACTGTTAATACTTATTAACTCCAAACAAACTTGTCATTTGCGTCTTTAATGAGTCATTAAAGTTTATTGTCGAGGGCGAAAATTTGTTACAATTTAATCAAGTATATTTATAGTTGGAAAAGAAATGCATTCAATAAATAGTTCTTTAAACGGTTTTAAGTTCGCTTTTAGATAACTTCAAATTCTGAATAATTGTTAAAAAAAAAAATTGGAGGGCAATAATTTATATATATATTCAACAGGCGGTTTCTTCGTAATTTGAAATGTAACTGAAGATATTATTTTATTTGACCATTGCACTACATCAGATAAAAAATATATCATTCGTTGACAACAGCTTGAAAGGATAGAACCATTGTAAAAAAAACCTTAATTTTTATCATGAATTTAATCATTTTAAAGCATACCTTGATTTGTTTTCTGATAAAAGATTAACGTGCGTTAAAAAATTTGCATTTAGTAGAATAAGAAGTCACCAAACACACCAAAATTTGTTAAAAAAGTTTATGTAATAAAAAGATTTTAAAAATACATTACAGTAAAACCAGGTCGAGAGCTTTCGGAATCTGTCATTCCCTTGTCAATCCTTGGACAAGGGAATCGCACATATTTCGAAAGCTCTCGACCTGGTTTTACTGTAATGTATTTTTAAAATATTTTTATTACATAAACTTTTTTTAACAAATTTTGGTATGTTTGGTGACTTCTTATTCTACCTTGATTACGATAAGAAACTCATTCTCGATTAGGGTTTCTTAGTTTGGTTGCAATGTTTTTCTATGAGACTTGTGTCACGTTTACGTGCAAGTTTCTTTTGAGAATCCAAACCTTGAAATTTTTAAAACTATGTTTTATAAGTTATCCATTGTATGTAAATATGCATGCATATTTTTCGAGAAGATTCGTTCAGTCATTCAAAAGTTTTTGGAGGTATGCACAGACAGAACATACAAAAGTTTTAGTGCCTAATTTTCTTGATGAAAATATGCTAAAATGGAGAGAGAAAAAATTGTTCCTAATATTAATAACTTACATTGCAAATTTCCTCGAAGACATTTCCTCGAATTCTATTTAAGACATGTTTTATGTTTTTTGTTTGTGAATGCTTTTGTCTAATGAAGAAAAATTAAAAAGCAACTAAAATTTTACGTAACTGATTTCATTGAAGAATTGTAATATTACTTGGGATTCATCCAATCACGGATTTTTTTTTTAAATCATTCTGAACTGATGAAGGCGAACCACCGCAACGTTTTCATATTTGTAGCATTAAAATGATACGTACTATTTTTTAATAAGAGATTTTTCAACTGAGTTTTCTATTCGGTATTCACGGGAAAAAAAAAGGTAGAAAATGCTGGATTTATTTCTTTTATCAGTCGCTTTGGAATAAGGGGTTATTTCTCCCCGCGGTAAGCTAGTAATTATATTGCAGTTGTTTTTCAAATTAAGGTATTAAATTTTTACGGTATTTTATAAATCACAGTGACAGCGAAGTTCACGGCGTCTACTTTTAATCACCGAGACGCTTCCACTGACATATGATAATAATCCACATTTATGTTCGAAAATCGATTTTAATAAAATCAACTATTTGAAGCGATGTAAGTAATTTCTTACGTATTTTTTTTAGAAAATGGAATATTTGCTTGTCATAAGCGGCATATTTCTTTGTCAGGTCTTATAAATTTTACAAAAATTTGGAGACTTGCTTTCAAAACTTTTAAAAAAATAATAAAGAAAACAGAAATAAGAAAGAAATTAAGCTTAAGTTCTTTCAGTAACTTCTTTTTATTTATTTTATTATCCAAAGATATGTTAACAAAAAAAATCCTGAACAGTTATTTGCCTTTTAAAATGTTTTTGTTTTGAATTCCAATTAAAGAAAGAATACTGTATTTAAAATTTATATTTTATTCAATTAAGAGTTTATTATTTGTACATTTAATTAATCTTTTTTTAATTAGCTTAATTTCCATTTCAGTAAACTATCAGAATAGAAACTTTTCACATAATTTGAATGTTCTTAAAGCAAATGTTTCTGTTTAAAACTAATTTCTTTTCTTTTCTAATTTAAAAACTTTTCTTCAGCCCAATATTTAATGTACTTTCTGAACTAATTTCATTTACTAAATTCACATAATTAGAAGCTAATCTAGATTAAGACCGAGATAGCCGCATTTTAAAGATGAAAATTTCATTAAGGAGAAGTTGGAAAAGAAGAAAAATTAACTTTTTTTTTTCTTTTTTTATAATCCATAGAGGAAATGAAGGTCACTCTAAAGGTTATTCGAAATTCGTTCTTAGAAAGAGCTTTTAGTTGTTCCAGAAATAGTATTTCAAGGTTTCTTTTTATTAATGATATTTGTATAATTTAATTGTTCTCTGATTCTTGGAAACCTATTTGCTAAGAAGGTGGCAAAACATTGGGCCGAACTAGAAACGAGGCTTTTATTATCTTGTGCAAATCCCCATTATACATATGTTAGCTTATTCCCACAAGTCAACGAAATCAATAAGAATCTCCGTGTCGTTTTATAATAACACTCCAATAGCTTTTGAACCATGAATTCTTGAAATTTGGACTGCCCATATAAGAACAAGAGACAATCTTACTTTTGTATTTACAGAATTTTCCTTGGGAATCCGTTTGGAAAAATTTACGCAAGAAGATGACAAAAGTTCCCCCAGAAAAGCAATAGTGACTTGTAGCAATGCCTATTCATCTACTCAGTAATCCACTTATATTTAGGCAGATGTTATCAAAAGTAATTGGATTTAAATACCTTGTGTTGGTATTTAATTGTCAGCCAATGGAAAATTTCCAAATTTATGTTCGGGTCATATTGTTTCCTCAACTACAAAAATATTTTAAACGCAATAATTTACAGGAAGTAGACTAAGTTATTTCAGGAATTTCTTGTTTTTCTGAATCTACTTTTCTTATCTAATGACAGTCTACTTTTACAAATGGCGCAGAAACTTTTAAAAAATGTGTTGTCTAAAGCAGCGATTCTCAAAGGGTGTGGCGCGAGAATAAACAACAAAAAGTATTTTTATTAAAACGGGAAAATAATAGTAAATGTTAAAATAGGCATTAAATATTTTCAACAATGTTATTTATTAACACAAGAGGAACAAATAAATGAATACAAACTGAAATGGTTATAATTACTGACTTGTGAGTCGCTAATTATCTGATTTTTATAATTCAATGAGAAACATGGGCTTGTTTACAATTGTTCAATACGGGATGGAATACCGAATGCCGTGGGATGTTAGGAAGAACGTTTAGTGTGTCGCCGGATTTTTTCCAAATACCTAAGTGTGCCGTGAAGCAAAAAACATTGAGAAACACTGGTCTACAGTTCCTTTGATATCGTTTCCTAGGTTAAATTTTCTATTCAAATTTTCACAAGCATTCGCCATTTCAAGATAATTGATTGTTCTCAATGTCATATTTATAGTAAGAGCATTGTAGGAAGTCATCGTTACAAGAGTTATATTTTTTCAGTTACCTCACCAGTTATAGAACAGCTTTTATAAAAATACAAATTTAGTAGATAGACATGCTCAATCAAATCAAACTCATATTTCTGTTTTGCACTACTCAAAAATGACTAAGTTCAAAATATAAAAGAATTCTAGGTAAAATCTGCTTAATATTTTTAATGCTGAAGTTGAATAAGAATCGAAAGACTTCTTTATTTCTTCTTTTTCATTTCCGGGCATCCGGGAAATTTTGTTTGTTTCTTCATGCGAAGTTAATCGAAATACTCTTCCATTAGTTGGTTTGTACAGATTACAATAAAAGAAGACGATTCCATCATTTACTCTTTGTGATTCATCAGACCAAAGTCTTTGTAGAAGTTTTCTTTATCTCTGATGTTTCCAGTTTGATGTTGAGTCGAATTCAAAATACAAAAGACCTTCCAAAATACAAACATGGATAAGGAATGTAAACAAGTTCGATTTCTTTCAGAGAAAACAGTGCGGTTATTTTTTTTAGACTAATTATTTATAAAATAACCACATCTCATGGATCTACATTAAAAACATTATATAACTTTAAATGTTTCGCTTTTTTTTTTCAAGCCTTATCAAAAAATGTAATATTAGAATATAAAATTAATACTAAATATTATATAAATCGTATTAATATAATAAAGGAATCTTGTGCTACTTACATAATATGAATAAAAACAATGGAAATAATTATTACATATTACAAAAAGTAAATGTCTCACAATACTTATTGCATCACAATGTCAAGAAAATAATGTGCATTACTTTTAAGGTTTTTTTTAATAAACATTCATTAAGAAATAATAGGATGTATCAGTTCAAGTCGGTCAATTTTGTATACAGTAGCAACAATCAAATGATCTGGTCAATTTTGCCTTTTCACTAGCGCTTCGGCGGTGATGTGTTGGTTCTCTTCGATAGTGATTGTGGTGTTTTGTTGCAATAGAACCAGTGTCTTCAATTTTTTTCTTTATTGCTGTCATTGTTTCACGTTTTGGAAAAAAACCATATTCCTCATCAAATAAACTACTGGCTGCAGAAATGTTGCCCTTGAACCTATAAATAAATTTCATTAATGAAGATTTTTATTTTAACGTCAACCGGAACGCGCCACTTTACCTGCATGTCATTGTAAATTATCTCACGGTCACTAACGCTCTTCAATGTCACGAGGTACTCGTACTGATGTCAGGTGCACGCCTACTATTGTACACAGGTGAAGCATTCTGTTTCCTGCCTTGTGTTAATATACTGTTATTCTTGTGAAAACAATTAAACTGCTCTCGAAAATGGCTTCCAGGAAGAAGTCACCGGGTTGACCGAGTACAATTGATACACCCTGTATATTGCTTTTTAGTTAAAAAAAATTAAACCACAATAATACTATAATAATTCCATAATAAAAAATGGTTGATGTATTCAAACTTTATTATTATTGTTTTCTATTCATAATTTCAGTTTTATATTTGATTAACAAGGACTTGGCTTAAAATTCAATTCCAAAATTGTTATTTTTTACTTTTTTTTACTTCAATGCATATTAATTGTTGTTACTAATGTTTCAGTGAATATTATTCTTTGGAATGTTTATTGCGTAATGTCTTGAATATTGCTCTCTTTTCCCTTGGCTTGGGAAACCATTGAAAAAGTACAATCTTGATTGAAACTTTTTAGGACAGTCGCGATGGTGACAAGCTATAAGTTTTTGGTATTTTTCAACAAAAAAAAACAACCTATTGCATTTCTTCTGTGTTGCAATGATTAATTAAAAAGCAACACTTATGCTGAATATTTGAATTCAAAGAATATGAAATCCTACTATTTAAACAATTCCTTAGTTTGAATTCCCTTGCCTGCTAGGAATTGTGATTGTTCATTTATAGTTAAACATTCATTTATAGCTTTGGGAAAAAATTCAGTTCCTAAAATTTCTACTATTTTTCGTAAATATTATGTAATTTATTTTTCATTGTTTTTAAAGTCGTCAAAACAATACAAAGGAAAAATCTATTTTCCACAGTCTTTTCCCAAGTACAAACAATCTAGTGAATTCTTTTACAAGATTGTTTATTTTCTTCTGTTTGTTCTCTTACCATAAACGCATATTCTTGGCTGCACAAAGTCCGAATTATGAAATATGCATGTGGTGGTAGTACTTGAATTTTTATCAGTTTATTTAGGTTTATTTAAGTAGTACAACATTCCAAAGTTTGAGAACCGCTGCTCTAACTAATATTAAGAATTAAATTAATAAAACGATTTACAACAATTCTTAATTAAAAAATGAAATTTAAAAAATTAATCTTATTATGTATATATAATAATAATAAGCTTAATGATTTATGTATTTAATTATTCATAATTATTTTAAATATGATACTTAACGCCTATAAGTTAGCAATTATATAATTATTTTTTTATGCTTTCTATCTCTCTCTCTCTGTCTTTTCATTCTATTTTTTGTTTCCTCTATTTCTTCCCACTCACTTTTTCAGATCTTAGGAATCAAATTTCCAAATTAATATTTATAACATTATAAAGCTTATTTTATTCTTATTTAATTATATCTCCGGATTCCCATTTGTCCAGTGTCCAGATACTTTAACTGAGCATCCGCCCATTGTCTTTAGATTAATAAAATAAGATAAAATAAAAAATTAAAAAAAAAAATATTAAATTTAAATTTAAAAATGAGAAAATTATAACAATAATTATAATTTAATAAAATTGTCAAAAATTCCAAACATTGCTCATTGTAATGAAAAGTAAAGTAACAGAAAATATACTGTTATTAGAAAAACTTTTCTAAATTTATGTAGAGTAGAGCAAAACGTTTAACTGAAAAAGACATTTTGATGTATTAAATTACTAAAAAAGAAATTTAGTGATTAAAATAAATAAATAAGTATTGTTGCTTTAACATAAATACAATTGCCAAGATTTTGTAATGGCTAACTTTTGAGAAGGAGACTCAGAAGCCAGATATAAATCATGGAATATTTCAAAGAGCAAAAAAAAAAAAGGAGGTTTTCTGTACTAAAACAAAATCGGTTTACGACTGTCACATCTGTAATGGAGGGGGAAAAAAACCTTGTTAACTCATCACCACGAAGAAATCATTTCCTCTTTAATACAAATATACTTAGGAATTTTTTTCGAACAAAGCTAAAAAATAAAAAAATAATAATAATATCGCTTTCCAGAACTAATGAGGTTCATCCATCATCCTGCTAGAAGTAATGTGACAGTTCGTCTGGAGTTACTTCGTGCTAAGGACATCCATTTGGAGAAGAAGAAACTTTTCAGTTGTAATAGTTCTAATTCAGCAATATTTCACCATAACGAAAATAACAGCTGAATTCTGTTATGAACGTCCAATTTTTCCAAAACCAAATAGGATTCGCAGATGAAATGTGTCTAAGAAACTGTAATTTAGACAATTTCAGCAATTGTCTATCACTGAAAATATCTTTGTATTGTAATTACAATGCGGTAGTATGAAATTTCTTTCATTTTGATTAGCAGTAATGTATTGGGTTGGCCAAAAAGTTCGTTCGGTTTTTAGTTAAAAATAAAAGACAATTATTTCATTTTCACCAATAATTTTATTGAACAACGTCTTGTTTGTTCCACTACCTTCTGCCATCTTTCAAGAAACTTTATAATCCATCTTACCAAAACTTTTTATTTTTTTTGAATCCGATGCCCACCCACCTTTAACTCCGGAGTAAGAAACTCGGTACACTTTTGACAGAGGGCTGGATGAGCCCTAGGGTCCGTCTGGAGGAGAAATACCAATGGAAAAAATCTCCGTCCATAGCCTGGAATTGAACCCTTGGCCCCTTCAGTCCGCCTTCCAGCGCCTAAAATACTAAGTATACAATCCATATAAGAAAACATTGGTGTTTTTTTTTTGCTGTCTACTCCGAAACAAGACAGAAATACAAATAAGGTGTCAAATGTTAGATATACTACTGAGGATACCTATATTTCATTTTTCATCGACGTGAGTCAACCGTAAGCCAAGTGAGATAAGGTCAAAGGCTAAACCGTTTCAATTTTGATATATATATTTACTTGACAGATTTGCTAGTTAAGTATTAAGTAAAACTAAGCAATAAAAAACTTTAATAAAACGTCATAGAAATGGTAGAAAAATGAAATTATACGAGTTATTCCACTGCCTTTGATCATTTAGATCCACATTCTGAATAAAATACAGAACTTTCTGTTAGTCTTTTCCACTTTTCTGAAAGAACGATAAAAAAAACCAGAACCTGAATAAAGGCTGAATAAACGAAACTATTCAAACATTGAATAGATTGATTTACTGATTCAATAAAAACGCTCAACTTCTTTAAGTTATGAATGTCCATTAACCAGAACTGAACTCAACATTTTGATTAAAAAGAGAAGAGAATTTCTTTGAAGTATCAAAAAACGAAAACACTAACAAATCACTTCCAGTTTTTGCTCATTCTTTTCTGTCAAATGCAAGATTCTAATAAAAGATACCCCACCTTCTAAAAGAATAGTAGTTAAGAAAAAGGAAGAGAATTTCCAATGTTAGTGTCTGATAATTGGCAGCATATTTAAAAAGAATCAAATCTCCATTCATTCTTTAAATAAAGTTAGATTTGGCGCTGACTGAAAGAAACATTTAAAATATCTTGACATATTCAAGTGGAAACTTTCTCTTTTAACCCTTGATAAAATATTGATTAATTGCAAGTGTTTTTTTCTTCTTTTTTTAATTATAGAAATTTTTATTAAGTAAATGTCGGTAATGACAGAGCCTATGCACAATCATTTGATTAATTAAGTATATTAATTAATAAATAAAAATAAATAATAAAAATAAATAATAAACATACATACTAAACATACTTACTAGAATTAGAGTCTTTCGATTTTCTCAACGAAAATCATTTTCAACTGGAACGGAGTACGAATTTCATTAAACATTTTGCATTTAATTCTAAACTCTTTTAGCCAATTTCATTTTACTTTTTATTGAAATAAAATAATAATCCTTAAATAAATTGAACATTTATTTTATCTACATCCATTTACAATATTTTTTTTTTTTATCAGTTTGGTTAATTTTTGAATCTTTTGTAAAAGAGCTGCTTGAAGTATATTGAGTAGTTTTCAACTATTTAATTATTTTTTTAATTGGATTTTATTTTCTATTGTATTGAATTAATCATATTAGATAATGAAATTTCAAAAAATGAGTGCAAATATTTCCATAGTGTGGAGTATTGTTTTATTAAAGCTTTTCTTTTTGTTTTCTACTTTCCGAAGTACGTTTTATCAAAACAAATTAATAATAATAATAAAAATAGTGATAATAAAGCTCTCTTAGACATCTTAAGATAGATGGATAATTTTAAAAGTTAAGCGATTTTATTTTAATCATTTAAATAATTAGAAGAGAAGTACAAATATTTTTAGTTTAGAACCGCAAGTAATCAGTATTTGTAACAATATTTAGTTTATAAAAATAAAAATAAAAAAATGTAATAAAAATGAAAAATATAATGATTTTTTTTTCTTTTAACGAGTTTTAAAATCTTTTTCACAATTGAATATTTTTTTCTTTTTCTTTTTTAATTTTCTATTGTAGTGATAACGATGCTAATTTATCCAAAGAACAAGATTTTATAGGTTCCAAACTTGAAGATATTAAATTTTAAATATTTATTATCAATCCCCCAATATTCCAAACAACAACATAAAATCCAACCAGAGCAAACAAAAGAGCAAGTAAATAATCCAGCAGACCCCACCCCCCCCCCCCCCCCCCCAAAAAAAAAAAAGACGACATTACAGAATTTTTCTCTTGATCCTTCGCGAACTCCTGTGGGTTTGCAAACATTTCTGTAGCTAACATTAACTTTACTGCAAATCTCTTTGAGAAAGTAGAACTATTTAACATGGATTACCTTAAATAAATATAGAATTTGAACTTTTATGAAGAAACGAAGGCCAATTTGCCTATTTTTTTTTTTAATTATTAATTAATTAATTTTCGAATAAAAAAGAATGAAAAATTTTAGTAAAAAAAAAAAGGTTTAAAGATACAAGCAGAATTTTAAAATATTTTCATTCTACACATGAATAAGATTTACTTGAAAACCAGGAAAGCCACCGCTAATACAAGAGAACAAAGCTTTGCAATTAATAAATTTTAAATTGAGGCTAAACTTAATTAATTAATAACATTAAGCTAATACTAATTTAGTTGACTTACAGAAATTATAACTAATCGGAATTAGCGTTATTCAAATAAAAATTCTTAAATGTAGAGGCTCTTCTTTTTTCCAACAATGAGATCGCGTGTGATTAGATTATATAATGTGGCCGACATCATTTAATTATTAAAAACTCCGGAAGATCGTTTGTAGGCTTGGAAAAATACATTTCATTCAGAAATTCACTTTGCCCTCTTGTAGTGAGAAAATCAGCTCAGGATTATTCCTCAAATATTTTTCTTTATAATCAATAATAACTGAAAAAAGATTTAGACAATACAAATGAATAAAAGAAATCCATTTAGGACTAAACAAGTTAAAGTACAACCGGCTTCGTCCTTTCAACGAGTCGTCAAAGTTCCGTTGGTCGGAGCGAAACCAGTTGTATTTTAACTCGTATAAATGTGTTTTTATTATTCATGTGTGTTGGCCAAATATTTTTCTCCAGTAATCTTTAACACACGTTAAATTTAATCATCAATAACAAATTGAGAATGGCATAATTTGCACACTTGATAGACACGTTCTTTATTGTTTGTTTGTTTTTTTTTTTCCTTTTTTTTCCTAATTCGATTTTTTTTTAACTATTGGGAATGTATAAGCCTCGAACATTTTGCTTTCAATGAACTGTCAATATTTGCATTAACCAAACATTTTCGACAAACAGAAACTTTCAAGTAGTTTCGTTTTTTGTTGACACTGGAGTCATTTCCACTTTATCAATTTGAAAGTCAAACGTTACTGATCTAAAAAAAATAATAGAAGGATAAAAGTATATATAAATGCAATTGATAGGACTCAAGAATTTAGAGTGGTTGAGATGTTTTTATTGTAGTACTAAAGACAAAAACCGATCTTTGATCTTATTGGACTAAAGTCATCAGTCACATGTCTTTACTATCTGGGTAAATGTGTTTTGTATTTTGAAGGAGAAACTAAAACTTCTAGTTTTCATTAATGTCGAACGCAGAATTAAGGTTTCCATTTACCAACTAAAGATTTAATAGATTAATTTAAATAAAAGATTTAGCGAATATGTTATTCAGTAACAATACATTTATTTCTTTGCTGCTCTAGGCTTTTAAATCGTTTTCATTAAAAAAAATAATAAATTAATAAAATAAACAGCGGGAAGTAATAAGGAAAATAGATATTATACAAATCATAAATGAAACTATCTGAAAAAAATCCGACACTGCTTTTTGTTCAATATCACAAAGCAATTAAAATTTGAATTTAAATTCATTTATGATGGAAAGTAACGATTTCCAAACTATGCAAACAAAGAAACCATTTCGAAATAAACATTATTTTTGACTGTTAGCCGAATCTCGTGGAAAATACTACAAATTAAATTTCTGTGGTCATTGGCTAAAATGCTATTAATCCTATGATCTTACAAGAACTACAAAGGAATCTAGAAGAAACCAAATGAATAAGATACAATAAACCTTCTCAAATCCGGCCTAATGTGGCGCCCAGTAGGCCGGATTACAGAAAAACCGGACTACCGAGAGTCTTCTTAAAATAACTCAATAGCTGAATTTTTCTGAAGACATAATGCCAGGTTTAATTAATTTAACCCCATTTTCAAAATTTTGCACTCAAATGTTAAATACAAATAAAAAGTGTATTTTGTAATTTCAGTAGTCTTATTTATTGTTTACAGTACAATGACGCAAATGCATTAAACTACATTTTAACAATATGCGTACTGTAAATGTCGGAACTCAACACGGACTCGCTGCGCGCCGGCCGAGTTGACTCAAAATAGGGAAACGAATTTAGTTGTTAAAAAAAAAAAAATACTCAGGACCAGGCCGGATTACCGTGGGGCCGGATTTGAGAGGTTTTACTGTAATCTTTATTATCTACTGAGAATTATTTGTTTTAAATTTCTTCTCTTTCACTTTAAATTAAAACTGTTACTTTTCTTAGAATCCACACTAAAAATAATAAATATTACATAACTCAAATTTTCGGAAAATTTCCTTATTCCTTTTTTAAGCTATTTATAAATAAAGACTATGATAACAAAAGAGAAACAAGATATGAGATATTATCGATTAAAACAAGCATCTTTACAATAGAATAACATCTTTGTATTTTAATAATACTAAACCATAAATCATTTAACAAACCAAAAAAAATGATCATAAAGTCATTAAGCATAATTAGTAAACTAATTCTTTGAATACAAGAGACTTAATATAAGTAACAGATTTAATAAGTATTTTTCTAGCTAATGGTTTGACAAAAGATTATTTGCTTGAATCATCCAAATCTGTTACATTCAAGAAATTAGTTTATTAATTATGTTTAGTTACTTTATGATCATTTTTTTGGTTTGTTAAATGGTTTTTACCGATATGGCTTAATATTATTAAAATTCAAAAATGTCATTCCATTGTTGAGATATGAGTTTATTTGTTTTAATCAATAGTATGTCATATCATGTTTCTCTTTTGTTATCTTAGTCTTTATTTATAAATAGCTTGAAAAGGAATAAGGAAATTTTCCGAAAATTTACAACTTGTAGTATTTATTATTCTAATTATTTATTATTTTAATAAATAATTTGAAGAACTTTGTGTGCTGAATACATAATACGAGGAGGGGTGAACTAAGAAATAGGCATATGTTGTTTCTTTTCTTTTTATTTTGTGAAATAGAAAATATCTTGTTTTTAAGTAGCATAATACAAATTGGTTGAACATTAAAAAATCTATATTTTATCTTACCTTGATGTAGTAGTAGCCTTTCAGAACCAGTCCTCGACACGAAATAGTCGAAATGTAATTTCACTCGAAAATGTTGGCGGTCTGCTAATAACTCACTTCAACACTAGATGGCATGTCAATGCAAACTACTTTAGTGCAGTACCGCCATCTCTTTATGTTTATGAAGAATTAAATAGGTGGCGTTAAAGGTATACATGGCGTTATATGGCTCAGGTACCTTAGATAATTCTTACAAGAGACTATTCCATTTTTTTATCAAATCAAAGCTTACATTAAAATACCATCTTAATGATTTTACGTCAGGTCCTACTCATGGATTAGTTAAGAAGTATAATTATATTTGGCCTAATGACGGAAATAATTCTTCCTAGACGGATAAATTACTGGAGTTACGCACTGAAAGGAAGAAGATAATGAATCCTCACTTCACTCTAATTTTACCAACCAGTGTGGTGTTAGACTCTGGTGGAGCCATATCTTCTTCCTCTGCAGCTTTCCCATTTTAGATGGGGTCGCTATGTTTGATGAGCTTCTTCCATCGTTTCCTATCTAGCGCCCACTCTCTCCATATCCCTTTGGCTTTGAGGTCTTCTTCAACCAAGTCTAGCCATCGTTTCTTAGGACGTCCTCTCCTTCACTTCCCTTATATCTCCATCTTCATTACTCGGTGCCCCACATAATTATATTGTGGAGCCATATGATATTGTAATTTGTAAATTTTTGATTACAGAGCTTTTTACTCACAAAATTATACATTAAAATAAAATTATTACAGATTGATGATCCAAGCTTAAATTGTGCTCAGATTGAGATTAGATCTGGCTGCGTCCTTGTTACTCTAATTAAATCCATCCTTGTTGATTTTATATTTATTTATTTCAGAAAGTGATATTGATCACAGACTTAGCTTCAGAAGAAGAGCAAACCACTCACAAATTGTTTGGTTGAGTTCAAAATCAACATCTCTTCAGAAAAATATCAGTGGTCTGGCAAGGAAGTACCAATTATACCCAAAGAATACTTGTGGCTTGTTGTTTTCAATGGAGTGCTTCTTGTATCTTTGTTGGATTGCAATCTAAACAGCGACAAAGACATTAGCGAGGAATGCTAATGAAAAGCAGATAAAAGAATTGTTTAGCACAGACAACATTCTTCCAAAGGGCAACGGGGATGATTATATTCAGCGGATTTACCCAACTCTAATCTTGTTAGGTTGTCTTGTGGATTGTTCAATTAATGGGATCGCTCTTGGGAAGCACACAGAGGAGGGGGAGGAGTGGAGTGAGTAACTGCTTAAGTCTGTTGTTGATAAAGCAACACTAATCTTTAAATTACTGGAAAAAAAAATGCATCCCTTCAAAGGACTATTTAACCAAGAAGTATACACCCATTTACGTATTTTCATTATTGAAATCCTTTTTCTTTACGTGTAATTTTTTTTCAAGGGGATCTGCAAGAATTCTAGTTTTTGTTACTTCAGTACCCAATGCCCTATTTCCTTATTATTCTCAATAATATTAAGTAATCTTAATATTAACATAGCGAAGTAATAAAACCATGCATTGTTACATAATAGAAACTAAATTTTGACTATAGAAAGTGACCCCTTTTAACATTTGCAACCATTCAGGCTTTTTTTTCACACGAGATCACTCCGAAGCAGTGTAAGAACTTACGACTTCTTTTACTTACTATCTTTACTTTATTAGTTGGAGTTTCATATAGGAATTACTACGAATATTTAGAACAATTAGAATCTTGTTTATCAAAATGTATCTCAATATTTTGATAAATAAATATGACAACATTTGTAGAAGCCGACTCTAAGGGGGGGTGGAGGGGTCGAGCGTTTTGTATTTCCAATAATTTTCAGTAGTGCTGGGTCTCTCCAATATCGAATATTCATAATAATAATCTTTACTGGGATAATTATCTAAATGTAGATTTCTTTCATTTTTCTTTACGAGATTAGATTAGATTAGATTAGATTAGAAGTTTTTTACTATATTTTTATTACTACAGTAAAACCCCGTTATTACGCTCCCGCTTATAGTACTATCCCGTTCTTTACGCTCCTTTCATACGGTCCCTGGAGTTTTCTATGTAACTCTGTATACTTTTACCCTCTTATAACGCTTCAAATCCCGCTTGTAGCGCTTGTTTTATATCGGAAATTTTGTATCGAAAAGAAATGTAACACTATAAAGATTCTTTTCTTTCCCTGGTAGGAGGGAATCTTTGAACTCTTTGAAATGCGGGTCTGTGATACAGTAAGTTAGTGCAAAATTTCGAAGCGGAAATCCCTTTCTATAAGTGATAAATTGGAAATTCTCCGTAAGTACGACGAGAATTCTACACTAAGTCAGAAGGATTCTAGGAATCTCTAGGAATTCCCTCATCCAGTCTGAGAACAATAATAAAAAATAAGAATGGAATTACCAATGCAGCGAAGGGTGGTTGCAAACGTAAAAAAGTAAAGTGTGGAAAATATTAAGATGCCGAGGAAATTCTAATTGAATGGATTCATCAGTCCCGTGATGCATCAGTGCCATTAAGTGGCCCAATCATTCAAGAAAAGACGCATGAAATAGCGGACAGTGCACTAAATCTGCTCCGAAAATATATTAGTGTTGCTCCTAGTGGTGTATCAATTGATGTTAATAGTTACTTGAACCGCATTGAAAATGTCGTAATTCATAACAGTAGCACACACACACGACAAACCACAATCAAAGATTTTTTTAATAGGAAATAAGCTCACATTTGCACTATATCTATTGCAGAATCAAGTATCTTTCCTGTAAAATGGTGTCTAAATGTTTCACCATCTCATAAATCATTTCCCGTCTATAGCGCTATCACGCTTATTACGCTTGTAGTTCATGGTCCCTTGACGAGCGTAATAACGGGGTTTTACTGTATATCATATAGTAAAGTTGGGAGATGACACATGGGGAGAAATGACACATGTAATGTAACTTCAAGAAGGGTTCGCAGTAGACTGCAGCGGATCACATGACCAAACCCCAAGGCCAGTGTGAGCTTCAATGTGTGTTTGTGCTGAATTGATATATGAGATTTTATTGAGTTTTTCATCCAATGATATAGCCAGGTTTATGCTCGAATTTTCGTTGACTTTGCGAATTTGTTTAGTTAACAGCCTTTTTTTTTTAAGGCATCTTTCGCTATAATTCACTGTGTAAACATATAAATAGAGTAAGCAAGGTTATGTACCGGTCACGGTTATGTCTTGGGTCCCATTTCGTGGAAATGGAGGTGTGTTATCTGTCCCATCACTTGGGGAGAGATAACACACCTAAAAAATAGCACCTGTATTTGTGCACAGTCGAAGTTTTGCTTTGAAAGGAGTCATAAACATCTTCATTAATTATCCAATTATTAGTACTTATGTTACTAATAAACTTCTTTATTTACCAGACTCTTTCACCATTCTTCACAATATTTCGAAAAACTAATCGTTTTTCTTTATCAAGTTGACAAATAAAAAAGGAAAAGAAAAAGAAATACACTATTTCTTTCTCTAAAATATTTTGGAATGAAAATTAAATTAAAACAATCATGAATCATAACAATCATAGGACGTACCGTTTCATATACGTTACAGAACTCATGCATTTTGGATGAAGTCTTGAATTAATTGATATGCAACCATTTTGCTTCAGAGAAACTATTTTACAGTATATTTTTCAGTTCCGCACTATGGGTAAACACAAGTCATATTTGGTTTGTTTCATCAGGTCCAGTTTTTGAGAAATTATGATTTTACGGAATTTCTTGAAATGCTTATTGATGACAAAATTCACTGTATATGTATAGGCTACATACATAATTAAACTACAATTATAATTTTTGACATTACTGAACTATAAAATATTATAATAAAATATAAAATTTACAATTCATATAATTGCATGTGCCTTTTTTTATACTTAGTACCCAAAACATATAAAAATAATGTATTTTTATATTGATATTTTAATTAATGACATTATTACTTATAATAAGTCCTTTTACCACCACTTCATATTAAACTTGGAATCAAGAAGCAATTTGTTACCAGTCTTGGCAATGAAAGCAACATAACTCATCAAATTTCATGACCGTCATGAATGAAACAGAAAAATCTGCATGGTTGTCTTTTAAGTGCATGACTGAAAACTTTCTAGGAAACAAAAAAGCTGAAAATTACGAAGAACTTGTTGATGAAATTTTAACAAACTTCAAAACACTGGGTTCCAAAATGAGTGTGGGTCATTCCATGTGAAATTAACCAAAAAAATAATAATTTTGGACCTTAGTGTTCCAGATTTTGATATCTTTCCTCACATCAACTTATCTACTAAAAAGTATGAAAAATGCAAATTTTCACATTTTTTGGGCTTATAATTTTTGGGTTATTGAATTTCAAAGAATAAAAAATTGCTTGATTTTGGCTTTGTTTTGAAATTTTCAAAACACTGTAACTCAAGAACCGTTCAACCTATAGAGCTGAAACTGGAGTCATTTTGTTCAGTTTTTAATGGCCTTTAATTTGATATACAACAAAAGTATCTTAATTTCAAATTAAAATTTTTCAAAATTTTTAAAAACCGGTTTTTAAAAAAACTCAAAAACACCCCTTTTGATTTTTTTGAAAAAAATATATGTTATTTATATTGCTAATACCTATTTTTGTGCCAAATTTCGTAATGGGACAGCCAGGGGATCATATGGAAATAAAATTTGAAGTGTCTTAGTCTATGAAAAAAATGAGAATGCGACTAGCAACCAGAATAAGTTCTTATCGTTCGTTATATCAAATTAAGGGCCATTAAAAACTGAACAAAATGACACCAATTTCATCTGTGTAGGTTGAACGGTTCTTGAGTTACAGTGTTTTGAAGATATCAAAATACAGCCAAAATCAAGCAATTTTTTAGTTTTTGAAATTCAATAACTCAAAAACTGTTAGCCCAAATATCTGAAAATTTGCATTTTTTATACTCTCTATAGATATTATCAGTGTGCAAAAAATCATCAATTTCTGAGGTGTCAAGGTTCAAACCATTGGTTGATTTGACATGGAATGACCCATGTTAAACTTCATTTTCTACAGTCTTATCAATTATTTCTCTGAAAATCTTGATGCTATGAGTGAGGAGCATGGTAAAAGGTTTCATCAAGATATCAAAACATTGGAAACGAGATGTCAGGGCAAGTGTAATGAATCTATGTTGGCGGATTACTGTTGGTGCATAAAAAGGGGGTCTTCTGAGAGTCACCGCAGAGCATCAAAGTGGCGAAAGATTTCGAGAGACAACTAAACAATCAGCAGAATCAATGTAAGTTTTTTATACTAGTTAGTTAAGGTTTTTCACTTGTCTTGACACTTTTCATAACTCAGATTATCCCATTAATTGTTTTTTATTTTAATTATGAAGTTCGCCAATTTCTTGTTTTTTGAGTTTAAGGTAGCAAATTACAAAAAAAGCCAGACCTGATACAAAAATTTTGAATGCAGATTCGGATTCAGGATAGTTGAGTTTACTAAAATCAGTTGTTTTTTCTCGTGAAGCAGACTGAAAGTGTTATTAAACTCATATCAGTGTTATTAAACTCATCTTGAGAGAATAAATACAGTCTCCTGATACTAATAAACTTCTTTGTTTACCAGACTCTTTCATCATTCTTCACAATATTTCGAAAAACTAATCGTTTTTCTTTATCAAGTTGACAAATAAAAAAGGAAAAGAAAAAGAAATACACTATTTATTTCTCAAAAATATTTTGGAATGAAAATTAAATTAAAACAATCATGAATCATAACAATCATGGCACGTACCGTGTCATATATATACATTACACAAATCATGCATTATTAACGCAATAAACAATTTTAAAAAAATATTGTTAAAATATTGTTTAAACTATTGTTTTAAAAGAATATTTATTTTTAGCATACTTCAGCCCAAGATTACATACTAATATTACAAATAGAGGCCAATAAGAATTTCAGTGTAATTTATATATTAATTGTGTATGGTTGTATTTGAATATATTACTTGTAAATACAGATATTATATACATATGTAATCTCATAAATTATTATTTATCACATTGTCTTAAAAGTTGTCTCATATGCACATACTGTATTTACTGATTTATTGTATTTAAATATTAATTATAGATTTTTATCAGTTTATAACTTCTTAAAACTCAATAAACTTGTGTACTTAGTTAAATGTTTAATATGCCACCTTACCATGTTCTGAAACTTTTAATCATAGAAGTCATAATTTAGCTTATAATCGGCAATTTAAGCATTTCAGTATATCTCTTAATCAAAATTATTGTATCAAATGTAACTAGTAACTGAATTATGTCAATATTTTAAAATATCAATATCAACTGTAGCACCTGTTGATACAAAGCTGTACAAATACTTCTTTACAGGACTATAGATTCAAACTGAAATAAAATGAATGAATAAACTGAATGAATGAATGAATATAATTTTTAAACGCTGGGAAAAACTGTTTAGTGATTCAAATTATGAATATATTTAAATGACAGCAACAATGTATTGCTTTCTTAACACAGTCCTATCTTGAACTGAAATAGCTGTTTCCTTTTGTGTTTCTCCGACCGTAATTTAACCAAAATCATTAACAGTAAAGATATCTTTTTGAAATTTACAAATGCAAATTTAATGCAATAACTTTGTTTTGCAAATGCTAATAATCTTACTAATATGTTTGAAACAATGTTAGTTTTCCCGAATACTTACATCTTAAACTGGATAATTAATTCCAACGAAATACACTTTTATGGCAGAATTTCAGATTTCTTAATATAACGACATTCCTACATTTTCAGAATTCTTTCATTTAACTGCTTCTTTCATTTGATTGTTCTACAAATTATTACTCAAAAGAAAGGATACTGTTTTTAAAATTGCCTGAAAGAGAATAACTAGGCTTTTACGAAAAACAATAAATAAATAAATAAATAACAGTATTTGATAGCTTACGTAACTGCATCCTGTGTCTTAGATGCTATTTTTAATGAGCTTCTTAGCAGTATCAATAGAATAGCTATTTTACAAGTAATTCAAATGTTTCTGTATTAATCAACTTCCTTTTCCTTTTTTTTTTTTTTCAAATACAAAACTTAAAAACAAAGCAAACTTCTTAAATTGTTTTGTTTTAATTAGCCATTTTGTGCTAAAATAACAAACAAAGAAATTAAATGATATTGATTATCAAAAAAAAAAAATCTCAACCATTTCAACCAGCCTTCTAAAACAAACAAAATAGTTATAGGAGAAAACAAAAGATCAAAATTCAAAAGATTTGAAAATTAAAGATTTGTTAATGCTAATGAAAAAGAAGAAAAAGAAACCCTAATGGAATCACACAGTCAGGAAAAGATCATCAAAGGGATTATTCAAGATTATACAACTAATGGAAAATGGACTTTTTCGTGAGCTTACTTACAAGGGAATTAAAGATTGAACACAAAGCTGCTCAGAAACATTTTATCGTAAATTCCTTCACAAAAACAGCGGTACATTAGTTTTGATAATATTGAAAAGAAATAGATATAGAATAGATATGTAACGACCTTTGGCGAACCAGATATAAAAAATATGAATTATATTTATGGATGAGATTCTAAAAGATTTTCAATGAGATTTTCAAAATTTAGAAAGAATCTGTGACGTGAAACTAATACAGTCGGACCTGATATAAGGTCACCCCTTGGGACCTCGCGAAAGTGACCTTATAAGCGGGTTGACCTTATAACCGATTCATATGCATTTGGCAATAAATAAGCATTATATAAATACAGTATAATTCTTTGTAAAATTTAATGTGTACAAAAATATCAATTTATTAGGTTATATTTTTTTAATTTAGTTGAGCCAATTAAAATTAATGGAATCAGAAAGAAATTATTTTTTAAAAATTTTAATTCGGAATAAAGTTGTATACAAATAGTACTAGTATGCTCAAGCAAAGTACTGATGTACAACTAACTACTTAAAATAATCTATAATACAGGACTGTTGCGATTTTGGTTTCATCTTTTATACAATGTTTTCTAAGTTTTGTAGTTTCTGAAAATGTTCTTCAGCTCCTTCATGGCTCGTAAAAAAAGTCTTACAACATTTAATGCTCTGAGTGCTTCTGCTTGTGTCACCGCTTCACTTTCAGTATTACTGCCGTTATCCTCATTGTCTAATGCATTGGAATCTAAAACTTGCGAAACAATTTCGGAAATCGAAGCTTGAGAAGTGGTAGCAATTTCATCATCAATTCTCACATATTCAATGTCCCCTACTATAGCACAGCCGCGATTTCTGAGATCTTGTATTAACACAGGTAAACGAATATCGTCTTCATCATCTTTTTTCCTATAATTTGAGGGGATGAAATGCTTTGTGAAAAAGCTGTCCCCTCCGTCAGTAGGAGAAATGACGCCGATAAAATATCGTACTATGGAAAAATTCTTGGAATTGAATCAGTGTGGCACTGAAATCACAGACAAAAGTGACCTTATATGCGATTACGGTATTTAAGAACTCACCATATATATCCGATAATCCATATCAAAGAATTCCTATTCACTGAGCCGGGACTTTAGAAGGGTGACCTTATATGCGGGTGATATCGAGGTCCTTATATCGAGGTCCGACTGTATATTGGAAATCAGATAAGCAATTACTCAGAATAATCGAAGCAGAGGACCAATTCCAATTAATAAAATATCAATTTCAGGATTGTTGATAATTAAAGAAAATATAGGATTCAACTCGAGATCTTTTCAACAAAATTTCAAGGATAAGTCAAAGGTGTAGCACATTTATATAACGAATTATTGAAAAAGAAAATATAATGAGGGAAATTTTAAGTTGGCTAAAGAACTCCATTTTGTATCTATGCTGAAAATTGAATCTGACTCCAAAGAAAGAAACTAGAGAAGCCGATTGTATAGAAAAGGCAGAGAGAGATGTTTACGTATAAGTATTAAAAAAGCTAAAAACTTGGAAAAAAAAATTCAAAAAGACAAATGTTGACAAATTTAGAATGGTAAAAATACATTTCCAGTTTACTTTTCTATTTCGAGTTAAAATATTGTCATTAAGTGAAAATATGACTGATAAAAGCAGAAACATAATTACTTAATAGTAGGGTTATGAATAAATAAATAAAGGGGTTTCAAAAAGTTGTAAAAAAAAGTAATAAAAGTAGTGATTCCTAAACAATGTGATAAAAATATATTTAAAAAGGCAATATACTACACGATCAAATTATTATGACTCCCCCCCCGCCCAGATGGAATATCCCATATTCAATTGTCATTTGAACAGATAATTTATTAATACAGTGGAACCTCACTATTCGTACACAATCCGTTCCAGGAAGCAGTTCGAATGGCGATTCGTACGAATGGCGAATCATTTTTTCACATAAGATTTAATGTAAATTGGATTAATCCGTTCCAGACCCACAGATGATTGCTTATTTAAACCTTTGTAATAATATTTTAAGCATAAAATACATAAAAACTATGAAAACGATATGGTTGATTTCGCTATGCCATACTGAGTTGCCAGGTCAGAGACACGAGTTCTTTTTTCAATTCAATTGTCCTTCTCACTGCTTAGTCTTGATTGAATCAGTAATCTTTTTTGGACCCATGGCTGCACTATTTTTAATAAAAATAACAATAAAATAGCACAAAGTTTCACGAAGCTTGCGTGGATGATGCGTAAGGTACGGAAGCTGGCACGGGACTGAGCTGAAGCGACCGCGTGGCGCGGCCAGTAACAAGGTCACGCTGTCCGAATCGCGGGGCAAGCGTACGAATGGCGAGATGAATTTTACTTGAAAAGTTGGACAAATAACGAGTTGCAAGAGTAGAGAGGCGGACGAATGGCGGGGTTCCACTGTACATAAATATCAGAGGAACAGATATTGCTGTATCAGTGTTGATACACAGTGTGAAAATTGAAAAAAACTGGTGATTGACAGATTTAACTTGGGATGATCGTTGGCTGCCGCCTGAAAGAGTCTAGTATTTCCGAGATATCATCACTGGAATCTCATGTCGCTGTTGTTAGCTGTACATAGGGACTGCCAACAACCAACTGATACCGCCAACAACCGTATGACCACAGAACAAATAACCAAAACATAGAATAAATGACCATAGAACAAATAACCAGAACATAGAATAAATGATCATAGAACAAATAACCATGGAACCTTCCTGGTGTGTTGCACATCATCATCTTGGAGACAAGATGGAGACAAATGTGTTCCAAAAGGATAATGCGCCATTTTGAAATGACAGGTTGTGCAAGAATGGTTCGTCGATTACGAGGATGAAATCAGCTTACGACGAATCCGAGGACTGGCCTGCTTGTTTCCCTGAAGAAAGCAGTTTTGCGATTATGTGGATAGAAAAAAATCGCCGTTTCGAATGCTGCCTATATACAGCAGGCACTATCAACAAACTGATATGCCGTACTTCCAGATACCTTCCGAAATCTCATTAAAGTTCTACTTCGAAGTTCTAGTGCTGTATTGGCCGAGAAAAGTATCATGCTATCAGATTGGTAGTTTGCTCACACAGTAGTGCTGCAGCTTACATAACAAGTGTTATAAAACGAGATCAAAGTAATTTCGTGAATTTATTTCGTATGATAAATAACTGATTCAAAAAGGAAAAGAATACAGTAAAATTTTAAAATATTCATTCCCTGCAGAACTTGTAGATGAATAAAAAATTTTTTTAATTTTTTTGGGAAATTATTAAAACAAACATACAAACAAACAAATAGAGATAATATAAAAATTATTTTACATAAAAAAATTGAACTTTTTACACTATTTGGACAAATAATACTTACTATTCATTGTCATTAATGAAATATTTTCGAGAATAAAATTTCAGATATTAAAAGAGTTATGAATAGCTATTACAACTTTCTTACAAATTTTTTAGCATTAGAGTCAAAAATTTAATGAAAATTCACAAATTGAGAAACGGAATAAAATAATTCGTCCTCTTTTATAAGAACAACAAATATGAATACAGTGGAAAATTTTCACTAAATTCATCTAATTTGGAACATCTGGGAAAGACAGGTAGATAGATAGATAGATAGACGGATTAACTGCGCAAGAAAGAGATAAGATTTTGTAAATCATTACATCGTGATGCTACATTACTCATTACTACAAGAATATCTAGT
Organism: Thereuonema tuberculata; assembly: GCA_023159025.1. Taxonomy (NCBI): domain Eukaryota; kingdom Metazoa; phylum Arthropoda; class Chilopoda; order Scutigeromorpha; family Scutigeridae; genus Thereuonema; species Thereuonema tuberculata. The sequence continues at coordinate 71,624,147 of JAFIDM010000001.1, forward strand.
TTTCTGGTCAATCTAGTTATGACTTTCTTAACTAGATTGACCAGAAAACTAGATATTCTTGTAATAATGAGTAATGTAGCATCACGATGTAATGATTTACAAAATCTTATCTATTTCTATTTTTAATTATTTATTGACGTAATTTCTTTTTCTATAAATTTTGATAAACTTATAAAAAATTTAAATTACTGAAAGTAAAATAAAGCTGAGCTACTGTTAAAATACATAAACGAAGAACAAATCAATTTTATGGCTCCTCCTCCTTTCTAAGCATTAACCTAAATTTCATTTGAATTGCTGTCAAATCTATACACAGTCGGACCCCGATTTAACGAATTCATCGGGACCGAAAATTTTCTTCGTTAAATCGGGGTTTATTCGTAATATCGGGGTCCAAAATAAAAAATTTCTGCACTTATCTTATGGAACAGCCCTATTAAGCAACTACATAAAAATATCCGTTAATTAGAAATTGTTCACTTTTTATTCAGCAGCTAATAATACAGCGAATAATAACGCACTAGCTAATTTGAAATTTTAAAGTATGTACTGACTGTGAGTAATGTTTGACAATTTCTTTGATTCCTGACTCGAAAAAGTTCTTTTTCGACTTTATGGAGAGAAGAAAATACAGCGTCATTTATATCCTGCTGAATTAGGTATGTTTAGGTATGTTTAACCAAACCAACAAAAAAATTTTTTTTATTCGGCTGTTGAAATAATTCGTTAATTCGGGGGTTTTTATTCGTTAAATAGGTGTTTTTGCCTTCATTTTAATCAGGGAAAAAGAAAAATTCGTTAAATCGCGAAATTCGGTAAATAGGGGTTCGTTAAATCGGGGTCCGACTGTATATAAAAATGAATGTATCTTTCTTTGTTTCTTTGTTTCTTTGTCCTTTATACACTCCTAGGCCCTTTGACCTACCTGGACCAAACTTTGCAGAATTACTCTTTAGGACACTGCGGGAAAGATAGGCTACCTTAGAACCCCAAAAAGGGGTTGAAAAGGGGTAAAAGCCCTGAAAAACCCAATATCCACAAATGGTGGTGAAAATAAGAACTACACAAATATTGTGTAAAGTGCAAAATTCGCTCTCCTATGGGGGGGCAGGGACACCACACTTGGGTGGGAGGAAGCCAACACAAAGGCTGAAGTGTCCCACCCCGACCGATACCGGGACCTTATATTTAGGGCCCCTTCTCGGGCCCCCAAGTCAATTGCAAATAAGGAAAAATTCGCTCTCCTATGGGGGGCAGGGACACCCCATTTGGGTGGGGGGATGGCGACACATGGGCCTAAGTGTCCCACCCCGATCGACACCGGGACCTTATATTTAGGGCCCCTTCTCGGGCCCCCCAAGTCAATTGCAAAAAATGGAAAAATTCTCTCTCCTATTTGGGGCAGGGACACCACATTTGGGTGGGAGGAAGCCAACACAAAGGCTGAAGTGTCCCACCCCCGACCGACACCGGGACCTTATATTTAGGGCCCCTTCTCGGGCCCCCCAAGTCAATTGCAAATAAGGAAAAATTCGCTTTCCTATGGGAGGCAGGGACACCACATTTGGGTGGGGTGATGCGACACAAGGGCCTAAGTGTCCCACCCCCGATCGACATCGGGACCTTATATTTAGGGCCCCTTCTCGGGGCCCCTAAGTCAATTGGAAAAAGAGAAAAATTCGCTCTCCTATGGGGGACAGGTCCACCACACTTGGATGGGGATGGCGACACAAGGGCCTAAGTGTCCCACCCCCGATCGACACTGGGACCTTATATTTACGGCCCCTTCTCACGAGCCCTTTCTTTCTTTGAGTGGCATTGCAACGCATGCCGGGTACAGCTAGTATATTATATAAGCTATAAAGTCGTATTTTATGATATTTAATCTCTTCTGTAAAGAACTATAAATTTTGATTATAATCTCTTAATGCCAGGTAAAATTACTTTGTTTACCTAAATACATTTTTGCTTTTCCATATGGTTGTAATCATGCAAGCAACATACAAATACATACCGTTTTTTTCCTGATGCATTAAATCATTTTAACTTTTTAAATTTGCATTCAAAACAGAAGATTAATCGTACAAATAATAATCTATATCTTTACTGTACGCTAATTCATGCCGTTGGTTCGCTAAAACGAATTTTAACTGATTTCCGTGTGTTTGAGGTTGGGGAAGGGGTAAAGTGGATGCTTTTCTGAGGGTAGCGGTGGATGTGTATTTAAGGGGGAAGGATTGTTGTTGTGTGTATGTGAGAGAATATCTGCTATTGAGAATTTTATGAGCACAGTAATAAAAAAATAATTAACCGGTGTCCATCAAACTTCATATTTAAGAGTTTAGTGTTATTGATTTTGGAATACATCGTCCCATATTATGGGCCATTTTACAAAGGCCAAAACACTTATAAATAACTTAAAAATATGAGTCTTAAATTTTATATTTGAGAGTTAAATATTATTGAACATTCCTGATTAAATGATAGTATTTTGTGATCTCCGCTTATGCACACTTCAAATAAGGGCTATATACCATTTTCTGAAGTAACTAAAAAGAAGAGTGCACTGATTAACATCAAAGTTTGTAATTGAGAGTTAAATATTACTGTCCAGCTTTGATTAGATTTTGGTTTTTAAAAATCCTGGTTAAGGGCAATTCACAACTAGGGCTTTTAGTAATTATACTGTTCCTTTTAGTAATTCAAAGAATACACTAATACACTGATTTTACATTTGAAAGTTTAGAAGTAATGCAAACGTCTTTATTAAATATCGGTATAACATAATTAAAGATCTAAATACCATGCATTCACTACATTCAAATAATAATGCACTGATTTACATAAATTTCATATCTAAAAGTTTAACTTTACTGCGTATATCTCACCTATTTTAATTTTCACCTATTTTGTAAACCTATTCTAAGATCCACATTTCTTAAGCTCCAAATGCATGCCCTTTTGTAGCTCAATTACAATTTTTAAATTAATGTTTGATATTAGAGCATATCTTTGTGTAAGGATGGGTGATTAAATTTTAGCTTTTCTACGCTACAGTTAAGCTATTTTATTTTGAACCAGAACTTCCTGACTTAAATAGGCATTTTATTTTTAAAACAAAAACAAATACAAAATAAAATAAATGAGGAAGAGGATGATTTTTGTTGTGGATGAAGAAATTTGTAATTTAGTATAGAAAGCTTGACTTAAAGTGGAATCTTAGCGTGTTAATTAATTTTTGAACTTAGGATAAGACGTATCCTCTGAAAACTCTTATCAAGCTTTCAATAGAACTAATGAAATTTAAATTTAAACGTTTAAAGAAGTAAACAATAAAAATTCGTATAAGTTATTTTTAAATGTGCCCATTTAGATTCCAACTATTCTTTTCTTTTGAAAGAAAATCGGTAGATCAATAAAATAAACAAGAGGACAACTGATGCCAGAGATTGTTTTCCTTTGAATCACAAATTTATCTGTTTTCTATTCCAAGTGATTTTTTTTTTCATTTATCCAATCAAGCTGAAGTCTAACTTCATGCTGTACTTCCTTTCCGGAATTGAATTTGCTGATGATGTTCACTTCGTTTTGCCGATTGTGACCGGATGTTCGCTTTCCATCAAAGACCGGAATTCCAATTTAAAACCGTATATCGAAAGTTTTCAACCTGTCTTCGTAGGTTGGCTGCAATATGGAAGGAAGTAGGAGAAAAACTTTACTACTAAGTTATTGAATTTCACTTATTGAAGGGAGTAAGAAATTAATTTACCCAGTTTCCTTAATTTTTGTAATGAAGAAGTTTTGAAAAAAATAAACATGTTAATATATGCTTTCGATCCGTAGTAATTGCGATATAAAGAGGAATTTCGTAATATCTTGAGACAACAAAAAATTTTTTTTCAAATTTTGCTATGTTTTTCATCTGTCCTACATTTATTTAAGTAGGTTTAAAAATAAAACCTTTGTAATCCTAAATGAAACAAACTATCTGGAAGATCTTGCATTGTTTCACTATCTTAAATGCATTATTTAGTAATAAACAAAGATTTATGTCAAGTTCAAAAATTTTCTTCATCTTAAGATTTCCTATGAAACACCCTGTAAGAAGAACATTTGACTTAGATTCAGCAGACAGCCCCAAACAGCATCAATTTTATGGACAGTACAGCTTACCGTCTTCAGTCCAAAGATACACAAATGCCTTTGTATAGACCAAACTGGAGGGCAATCTCCATAAGAACTTGTTAAACTTATGAAACTGTACATTGACAAGAATTCTACGTCTATAAATTGAATACTACAATGAAGATACAAAGCAAAAGGAATGGCATACAAATATTCTTTTTTTTCTGAGTCAGTCTTTGAGATGATTCTACTTCGAAAATGAGACAACAATGTAGTAACTCTCTTACCTGTGATTTATTGAGTTTCCTCTTTAATCAGCAAGTTTTAATTTCAGCTACTTTCTAATAATACTTCAATGAAGTATCGAAATGCCAAAATTCTTTTTAACATATATTTTTTTTTTTAATTTGCACATACTACTACTACTACTACTGTTCGTTTTCGAAAGCGAGAACCAAAACTGGCGGACGATTCTACTCCGCAAAGGGGTGATACGCTATGGGCACTTTCCTAAGACCTGTTCTTCTTTTAGTACCTGATATTTTTGCAATAGTATTTATTCTTTCCATAATTCTTTCCCGAAAAGCGCAAATAGAACGCAGCTACTAGTAAACTAACACTATAAAAAGTAAACAACCCCTCTTTGTTTCTCGTCACACCTATTTTGATGAAATCGAAGGAGATCTGACGCATGCGCAAAAGCGTTGAAGGCTCTCTTGAACAAAACCGAACAGTCCTTGTAATATTATTATTATTATACATGTGTTTATCTCAGACAAAGTCCGGAAGCCTTGTAGGCGGAGAAATTCATCTCAAGCCATCTGCTGTAGAAACGCCGTTTTATACGCCGTTCAATGAAGGGGTATGGGAAACCATTCTGAAGAAGTAATTGTCGAATTGTATTCAGTTCTGTATCAAATACTTGGATACTGGATGTATATCTGAATGCTCTTCTTACGAATATGGATATTAAATTAATCTTAAAGGAGAGTGGTGAATAAGAACAATAATTCATGGTAATTCCTGAAAATGTAGGTTTTCTATATACTAAAGTACTGAAGTGTTAAATATTTCATTAGATCGCGCAATTAGGACATCTAAGAACGGAATAGTAGCATTTGTTTCTCTTTCAACATCCATTTTTATGTTGGAATGTACACTGGAAAAAATATCACATATGTCATCGATCACTTCGTTATCTGCGTATGCAATGATGTCATCTATGTAACGGTAAAATAATGGTATCTGTATTTGACAATTATCTATTAACAACGTCAATAGATGTAACAACGTCATCCACATTACCCTTGGAACTGTGAGAAATACACCTGATGCATAACGAGATATTAAAGAAAGTCCTTATAATGGCAATTTATTGTATTAACCTCACTTGAAAATGGATACTCAACCTGTATCAGAAACTATAGTTGTATTTAAATTTGTGTATTAAATTGAATAATTCTCAAGTATTCACGTGTACCGGCTTTTATTTATGTTAAAAACAAAACAAAAAAAAAACAGACACTACAAGATCTACAAACTTCTCTCTTGGCCTGCGAAGTCGAACTGTATCCTATATACAATACACTTGGGATATGATGAGTTATGTGTCCTAAAGCAGATTGCATTCATCAAACACACTGAGAATCTGGCTGAATAACAGAGGCAGATATATCTGTTATCGATTATCTTCTTTAAACAAAACGTTTTTTTATGCTGAAATTTTAATTATTTGTTTATTTCGTACATCTAAATAATTCTACAAAATTTCATATATTTAACTTGAATAGAATCCAGTTAGATTTAACTCCAATAGTATTAACTTTTATGATCAGAAGTGTATAAAGCAATGTAAAGGTATAAGCTCATAGAAACTAAAAGAAACTTCAGAGAAAGAAGGAAAAGTAAACCGAATCCTGAAGTTTGATCATTATCATGTATATACATTCAATGCAAATGAAGGAAAAAGATATTCTTTAGTTCCATTTTCTGTCTTGTTTCTTCTAATCCTTCTTCAATATTAAACCAGAGACAAACTTTCAATATAGAATAATAATAAGAAAAGAGTAAGAAACATCTGAAACTGCACAAATTCGTAAGAATTGTTTGCTTTTGATAATGACTCAATGCGTTAAAAGTAAACAAGTCGTCCTTATTAGGACTCATCAGCCAGATTTAGCTTTGATAATGGAACTCAGAATGCGTCGATACCTATGATCCCGCCTCGCCGTTAGGAAAGTGGGACCCGGTCGAGAGCAAACAATTAAAGCAAAAACGCTGTAACCATCACAGCAAAATTACCTCGGCCAGCATTGAGCTCGGCTCGAAAGGCATTTAATAAAGGCATAAGGCCCAACGAAAATTCGAAAATTTAATAATAAAGAAGGTTTAACGTGCATAAATGTAATATGAAAAGAGTAAGAAACATCTGAAACTGCACAAATTCGTAAGAATTGTTTGCTTTTAACGCATTGAGTCATTATCAAAAGCAATCTGGGATTCGATTTCATCAAAGCTAAATCTGGCTGATGAGTCCTAATAAGGACGAGATAGCTATCCCAGATTGCTTTTGATAATGACTCAATGTGTTAAAAGCAAACAATTCTTACGAATTTGTGCAGTTTCAGATGTTTCTTACTCTTTTCATATTACATTTATGCACGTTAAACCTTCTTTATTAAGAATAATTATAATTTCATGTCTTTGTTTTTCTTCCTCATAGGATCTCATCAGTGCTACTTTCCGATGTTAGTTCTTTCGACTTTCATTCAATAATAATAATAATAATGTCCTTGACAAGGATTTCTTTAAGAATTTATAATAAAGTTCGTAAGAAGTTCTTAGAGATTGATGGAAAAAGGATTTCGATAGTTACGGAATATTAACCAAAGCACAGGATACTAAAAAAATATTCTGTATAAAGAAATTGGACGAGTAAGAAGGAAATTTGAAAATAACGATAACAAATTAAAATCAAACAAGCTAAATATCTCTAACTTAAGCATTACTTTATGAATCGTCTGTTTATTTTCTCACAGCTCTAAAATTAAGATAAAATAAATGCTTATAGTCATCTAACAATATAGGCTACACAGATCTCACGTACAGTAAGTAATATACGGTACCTCATCCAAAATAACAAATTAATTCCAAGGTAAATTTTTCAGAAATTTTTCAGATAAGGAATCAAGTTTTGTTATATGGAGGTTGAGTAAATAAATTGCAAGATTAGCATAAATTTGTTGGTACAGAAATATTAATTTAGCTAAATCACATACAGAGAGACTTAAACTATGAAACACCTAAATTGACACTAGAGGGAAAGATAGAGGGAAAGAGAGGCGTTGGAAGAAGATGAAGAAAATGGATGGATGATCTGCGTGATTGGACTGGACTTGACGCACAGCACATTATATATGTCTCAAAAGATAGAGAGATGTGGTACATGTTGATCACCAACCTCTCTATGGGAGAAGGCACCTAAAGAAGAAGAAGTGAGTTAAATACAAGAAGTGAAGAAATTTTAATTGTAATTTTGAGGATTTGAAATGACGGATTCTTGTATTTTACTAAAACATAACACACGAAAAATATCAAGGAACACCGAAAAACAATTAGCGCATTTTTTAAAGAAAGATAACTATGACAAAATTATATAAAATAGTTTTTCCTAATATAAGAAATTCTTTTTGATGATCATAAAATTTTAGCTGAAAGGAAAAATCTGAAAGAAAATTTTTAACTGAATTTTCTTTGTTGTTGTTGCTGAAGAAGTTAAGAGAAATTATCATAGGGAATAAAATATTGTCTGAATTTAGAAGTCTTTCCAAAATTAACGATTTTTCTGAAAAAGCAGGTAATAATGTTTTTTCTTATTACTTTTCTGCGAGAGATTAATAATGAAACTAAATTAAAAACCATTTTTTACACAGATTACGTATTAAATTTAATACGTATTGAGTAAAATACATAACATGACACTTTATTTTCGTTGTACTTTGAATAAAGAGAAACATTTTCAAGTTTGCCATTAGACGTTTTTGTTATCGTAACTATTTTTTATCATGACTACTGATCAAGGGTAGTTGTTTCTTCCCTGTAAGTTTCAGCTGCTTTGGAATCCGTTTCTATGGAAAGTTAGCCCGAAGCGTTGTTGTGTAAAATGTTTTGTTATTTTCGTTCCACAGGGAAAACAAAGGTTTGGCGGACAACTAAAGTATTGGATTCCAATCTCTGGGAAATGTAAAGATTCGTTTGTTTGTGATTTTCTTAGAAAGACCGAAGAATGCTTTGCAAGCCAGAAGAAATTAAGATAAAGAGCTAAAAAAAAAAAACCAAATGAATGAAGTGGTAAAATGTAGACAAACATGCAAAACATGATCATTAAATATTCCGTGGGAAAAGTGAGAAGAAAACAACGTTGTGCTACGAATTTTAATTACAAATTTCCTTTGTTGAATTATCGACAGAATCCGGGACGAGGGAACTTAGAAAACATTTATATTCACGCTGATGTAGTTTATGCTGTATTTAATGAAAAAAAACTTCTAATGTTTGCGTTTTTAGTATAAATTAAGATTTATGTTTAATCTATATTACTAAGATCTTTTATTGTGGGTTTCGTGATGGTGGACGATCCGCGCTGGGCAGGTTTTCTCGAGGTTCTCCCATTTCTCCTGCACTTCTCCCACCATACTTTCTCAGTCTTTCTCTCCATCTGTCCACATTTCCGTGGGATAGTACAATAGATCTCCGGTCGCAGTGCTTGGCTTCTCTGCCACCCACATTCACTACATAACATAACATAAGATCTTTTATTTCTCTGTCTGTCTGTCCGGCGCAACTTTCTGTGAGAATCGAAAATAGAAATAATTTTTATTTTCACAATGAAACGTCCGCGACAGGAATCGAACCTACAACCTTCTAATCCGAAGTCAAACGTGCTATCCATTAGGCCACCTGAACTATATCTCATTTTATATTGTTTTTTGACTTATGTGTCTTTCCCATTCACCCCTATTTAATGAATGTATTTTATCCTTCTTTTTTTTTTTTGAATCTCAAGATTGTTTATTCCTTTCCGATCCGTCTGTTATTTCTAATTCGAAAATGACAATTAGAACTATAATTGCCAAAACGCAGCAATATTTTAAATATAATATTATTACTTAATCAAATTCAATGTGATATTGAAAAACAAGCGCATGTACACTGGAGATGTTGGAATACAAAAGAGTCAAGAAAGAAAGAAGCTCTATTTCTTTTAGGTAATGATACTGAAATATCACTTTTGTAACACAAAAACCATCACTATTTGTTACTCAAAATCCACTGAAAGTTGCAATTAGAATAAAAAAAAGAAAGTCAAGAATGAAAGAAGCACTATTTCTATTAGGTAGAATATTGAAAAATCACTATTTTTAACTCAAAAACCGTTGCAATTTGTATTTCAAAAACCATCACTGTTTATAACTCAAAAAACCACTGAAAAGTATCAATTAGAAAAAAAAAAAGAAAGTCAAGAATGAAAGAAGCACTATTTCTATTAGGTAGAATATCCATTCACTTTGACAAGAAGGCAATTTCCGATCAGACCTACTTATGCGATGTTTATCAATAAAACTCAAGGACAGACTCTAAATAAATTTGCCATCTATTTGGAGAACGAATCTATTTCATCAGAATTTGGTTATCTTCACTCGAAAGAATAGTCACGATCAATTCATCGCCAAGTGTATCGTGTATAAGCTATTGAATTGAAAAAAAATATCAATTTAAAAAAAAAAAAAAAAAAAAAAAAAAAAAAAAAAAAAAAGAAGCACTATTTCTATTAGGTAGAATTCTGAAAAATCACTATTTGTTACTCAAAAACCATCATTATTTATAACTCAAAAACCATTATAAAGTATCAATTGAAATAAAAAAAAAAGAGACTCAAGAAAGAAAGAAGCACTATTTCTATTAAGTAGAATACTGAAAAATCACTAATTGTAACTTAAAAACCAATACTATTTGTAACTCAAAAGCCACTGAAAAGTATATCTATATTACTAAAATCTTTTATTTCTCTGTCTGTCTGGTGCAATTATTGTAATTTATGAAAATAGAAATAATTTCTACAAGTTACCTACTGGAATCGAACAAGCAACCTTCTGCTCCGAAGTTAGACGTCTTAGCCATTAGACGACGAGGACTACATTCTAATCTCTATAAAAAATAAAAATATATCATAGATATATGATTCACACGCTGGTTCTAAAAGCAGTCGTGGATTGAGAGAATATAGACATCAAAAATTAAATTAAAAAAAAATTAAAAATTTTAGTTTTTGTAATTTGTGCGTGTGTTTTTTTTTTAATAAATAAAACGTTGCTTTCCGTTATATACGCGAGGCTTCCGGAGCGAAGCGACGGGTAGGCGACTAGTTTGTAGCTAAAAGACATTAATTATTAGGATTAACTACTAATGATTAATCATTTAATTCTTCTAAAAAAATACGCAGAAATTAATTCTGATTAAACAATGGTTATGTAAAGAATTAATTATTCTTGAATTAATTATCTCTAGAACCTTACATTTCTCTCATTTAATTCTTAAATTAATGGTTAATTAACTAATGGTAAATAATGATTTATGATTTATAGGTATTTGAAACTGCATTTGGTTTAGTCAAACATATCAAATTAAAATTTAAAAAAAAATGACCAAAAGTATATTTTGCTTTGCATCCTTTTTCATTTCTTTCTGTGCATTGGAACTTATGAACTACCTCCGAACGTAAATTTTTAACAAGGGAGAATTAATTCCTTTATATTAAAATAGTAATTCTTCTTAAGCTTTGAAATTAAATCAGGAATCAGAATCTTGCAATGGAATTTCGAGTTAACTGGTGAAAAATATTTACAAGAGCAAATCAATCCGATAGCGACTGGGGAACTGTGGTAAAGAGAATTACGATTTATCGTTTAATCACTTAAACCAACTAATTAATGGCTCTTAATTGGCAAGAGATAAAAGTAATCTGATAATCACTTCATTTGCCTTGGAGATTTAATTTAACATTCGTCCCCTCAACACTCCTACAGCTTTGGCAGATCCAAACTTGACAAATGCAATCAGTTATAAGCCCTCATTTTTAAAAATTTCTTATTTTATATCCTAGCTGAGAAACAAAAAATATTTTTCACTTAAAAACATTTTTTTTTTTAAAAATAAATGTTTTTCACTTATCAATTACTCTAAAGAATTATTGTTTTTCTTATTATTTTTATTATTTTGAAATTTTTTTCGGAAATTACTTGTTGAAGATTTAAATTTCAAGAAAATAACGAATAGATAACCTCTATTGTAAAGAGTTTAAGTTTTAACACAGAGAACTACTTTGCTTATTTGAAATTTAATTTAAATTCCTTAAATTGACAGACAAAAGTGGTTGATATGAAATTCTGATTGATGTTCAGAAGTTAAAACTTTAAACGAGAATGATACATTTACGCTGAAGCACATTCACATCCACTTCGTGGTTTAAGTTTCTTGGTCACTGTTAAGAAAGTTGATGTAGTAGTCTATAAATTTACAGGTTATTAAAAACAATAAGAAAAAATAACATACGATGCCCTTCTAAATATCTTTTCTCGAATGGTTTATTTCGGAAATTGTAGGAACTTCATACAGTTTTAGAAACTAGAGAAACTTAGTGCGTGAGTGGTGAATTAAGCCATTTTGCTGATATTTGTTTGATGAAACAGCGTTCATCATCCAGTTTTACAAAACACCATTAGGACAGAGTTGTAATAGGAGTTGGTCTTAATCCTGAAAAAAGCAAGAATTACATAATGTTCATTAGTATGTTCAATAATTTGCTAAAAAATTTGTTTCATCTTTCAGCTAACCTATTAATAAAAATATTGAATAATGAGTGAGGTGATATAAATTGCAAGTTAGAAAATTTATACTGAGATATACTTTATTAGATATATCTGACAGCATGAATTTGTATTGACATGGAATCTACAAGACGGTGGAAGCATTGTGATGAAATGTTGTACCTGTAGACCTGTCTATGATATTGGGAGTGGACGAACAATCCATAGCATGTATAAAATATACAAAACATTTACAACATTGGGGGATTAATCATTCTTATTCTTTTTATTTACGTTTTATATTCTTTTTTAAAAGTAATCATTAAAACTGTGAATTTTTTCTGCAAAAAAAGCCATCAAGATAACTTGGTAGCCTAGATCAGAGGCTCTCAAGATATAATGAAAGAAATAACAAGAAACCGTTCAGTCATTAACAGCATCTAAAGAAAGCATGAATCTAGTATCTAGTATCTTTTAAGTTCATTCCATAGTGAATGAAGTTGGAAAATTGCCTTAGGCGAGATAAGCATTCCAAGGAAAGAAAAATATGTTCCAAGCCAAATATAAAAAAAGAGGCAAGTCCCCTAGCTTTTTTTTTTGGGGGGGGGGAGTTCATGGTGATTTCTGTATCTTACGAAATTCTTTTCAAAACTTAAGGCGATTTGAAAGAAAACTATGTAGGAATTTGATGAAGTGTTACTTTTTTCAGTTTTTTCACTCAGATACCACTTTATAAATACAATTGTCTCCTAACGTATTGCGCTTTCTTACACAACCTGAATTCGTTAACGATTGTATCATGAAGTTGCTGTAAAATGAACGGAGACGAACATCCCTTTCTAACTCATTATAAAGATAATTGCAGGTTACTAAAATCACGAAAACTCAAGTTTCTAGGACTATTCTATTCTCTCTCGGGCCATATGGAAAAGGCATATTATCATGTAGGAAGTATCCAAATAAATATCCGAAATAAAATAAATATCCAAATAAAAATAAACTTTGGCCAGCGATGAATTTGAGTTATCTGGCCTTCAGACAATCGTGGATATCAGAGGACCAATATATGCCGTTCTCCGCTCCATTTGAATTCTTAAATCAACCGTATTGTTGCATTAAACACAAACGATATACTGTATAGACTGATTTTTTTTTTCCTCGAACTTTTAGTCTTCCGTCAGCATGATGTAAAAGAAACGTTAATTTATCAGATAAGATAACTTTTTGTCCATTGGTCAAGGTCATTGTTGATGTTCCCGTAGCCTACTTATAGGAGGGTATTCTTTTGTTATTCGACGAGAACATCGTCGTTTAAATGGATGATGATCATTGGTTATACTCCAATCGAGACACGGTACAATGCGGGGTGCGTTCCGTGATTATATTTTACATACTAAATTTATTCTGATGTGGTTCGTCCGTCTGTTAGCTTGCAGTGTCTCGTCCTACATAAATGGAAATTTTGCAAAACTGTATTTGTCAATCTTTTATTTTATTACTGATACGTACATATCGTTTCACCTTGAGAGTAACTGTCATTTTTTTTAATGACACAGGTTGACAACATTTAATGATACACATTTACTTTAAATGGATACAAATACTTCTTTATTTTTAAGACATTCTGTGTTGTTCCAGTCCCGATGCATCGATTAAGTGTAGAACATCGTGACTATCAACAACACGAACAAGACAGTTCTGAAAAGCTCATTAAAGTATTATTAACAGAGAAATAGTAAAAGAAAAATTGATACCAGTTTGAAAAAGGGGTAAAGGAAGGTTTTCTTATAATTTGCAATAACGTGCATTTATCGGTTGTAGTTATTTAGTTCAACCTTAAAAGTAATCAATGAATTCTCCATTTTAATTACTGAGCAGTTATTTTATACTATGTTTAAAAGTTGAGTTCCTATATTTTACTTAATTTGTTTTTTTTCGATTGCATAGGCGGAGGTTTGTAACCACAGTCATATATATTGTAGAGAAATAAGACATAAAATGCAAAATAAAGCAATTTTTTGATTTGATCTAAGCAAATTTTTCCGCTTCGTCAATGATAAAAATATAAATCACTTTATCCTCAGAAGCTATTAAAAGTTAGATTAATTAATGTGAATTTCCTTTCAGTTTAACTTTATACAATATCTATTCTAAAGAGCCTTAGACCAAAAGAATCATTCTAACTTTACATTGTAAGTTGGCAACAAGAACTTGTAATCAAATATTTCTTCTGCGAACATAATTGTCAAGCAATAAAGAACATCCTATTCTAAGAAAACTAATAATCAAACTCCAAACTTCATCAAATGAAACTTCGATATTTCATCCTTTATTTCGAAGACTTTATCAAGATCTCTTTTTAAAAAAACTTAAATAACAAAAAAATAAATATAAAGGAAGGAGAAAAACCTTTTTTTCTCAATCCTAACAAAACAAGATAATAACAAAATCTCTTTAACGAGACCTTACAACGTGAAGTTAACAATTAAAAATCAAATTTAATAATGTACGTGAAATTAATAATTAAAACAAATTTAACAATCAAAACAAATAAAGATTCATGAATAAACATGTGAATAATGTCAAATAAGCTTTAAAATGCCTTTCAATCTTTTGTTTTTCATCAATGACTTCCTATATATATTTAAAGAAACCTTATTAACCCTTAGAGACCTATTCTTACTGAAACATATGCTACAATTTATCAAACAAGACTGTAAGGCGAATATTTTATACTCATCTTTAACATTGTAAATTAAATGTACTACAGGGTCTGGATTATGATCATTATCCAGACAATGATCTGCCCATTCTGAAATTTTCTTATTTCCACTCCGGTAAGCACGAACGTGCTCGTCGACCCGTTCTTTAGCCGTCCTCCCTGTACTTCCTATATAATACAATCTCTACACTCTAAAGCGTACACTACACCCATGTTTTTTAATGATCTGTCATCTTTTTTCTTATTATTTTTGAATAGTACATTATCCTTATAATAAATTAAATTTATCCCAGTCTCTTTGCAAGCTTTTTTTAAATATTTATGAACCTTTAAACCAATTGGTAATGTGATACATTTTCTAAACTCATCTTTATTCTTTAAGTCTTTACCTCTCTTGTTAAATCTTCTTTCCTTGAAGAATTCTTTAAAAGTTGAATCGATGAATTCTGATGGGCATTCATTTGATGAAGTTTGCAGTTTGATTATTAGTTTTCTTAGATGATAATGAAGATATAGAGATGGTCGAACATCCCATTCTTTTAGTAGGAATTAGTTGTATAGATAAAATTTCAAAAATATTCTGAAATAGTTTCAAGAAAGTCCAAAGCAATTCTAGATGAATCAAAACATCACAATTTATAAATCCCCGCTATTATTTTAAATTTAATTACAACAAATGCTTGTCAAAGGAATTTCGAGAGACGCTTTTGAAAGATGAGTTATTAGTTATATTGGATGGCCAGAAAAAAAATAGCAAAAAAACTTGATATTTCAGAGTTGAACAACTTTAATAATCCAAATCTTACCAAATTTGAATTGTTGAAGTTATTATACTAAATTAAGTAAGTTTTTTTTAGGGCCGAAAAACCCGATGTAAAACTACAGTAGATAGTTTTAAAAAAATCAGGAATATACAATGAATGTTACTTTGAGCAGTTTGTCGTGTTTGCCATCCACTTCGAGTTCTTTATATAGTCAGATAACGGATATACACATTCAAGCGAATACTTGCAATGTTTACTTTTAAATACAAATATTAAACACCTAAAAATTCATTTTATTTAATTCTTGATAAAGTTTGGAAGAAAGATCTGAATGTAAATATCTGAGTCTTGGGACTATTTCGACCTCGTCTTTTTATCTTGTTTTCCTGTCTGTTAAGTTATTTGATTGAAGTAAAGCAAGAATGTCAGTGAATTCTGAGAATTTCCAGTCAAGAACATTGTTCGTCATTTGTGAAGCTGTTTTCCTGGATTCCCAAACTTTTAATTTGTACATTCAACATCGCAATAAAACAAAATAATAAAATCGTTCAAACAACAGTTTTGTGTTTACTCTTGGAAGTGCTTTCAGACATCAAGAATTTCCAAAAGTATCACTCGAAGTTCTTTCAAGAAGTATTTGATGATTAAATCTGCTTGAAACATTGCTTAATAAGAACAAAGTAAATGATTAGAAGGATGTTATAAAGCTGCAAGTGACATCCAGAAGCAATTCAATAGCATCTTAAATAAAAGGCATTTTTTAAAAAGAACAATTTTCCAAATGTTTCTTTTTCCCCTCAATTAATATGGCACTTGAATGACAGGGACTCTTGATTACGGCAACTCAAAGTTCCTTACAAAAGCTTAAGATTCAGAAGATTTGAAGAGATTTCCGGTTAAACCAAGCAAACAGGGCCGAACCAAAACCCATTGTCATTCGAAAATCGGTCTTGAGAGATAGTGCCGAGCGACAAACGTCTTTCGTTCTTGCACAAATTGTTTTTTTTTTTTTTTTTAAAAACTTCTATTAAATTTATTGGCCTTTTGAATGAAATATTCATTCAGACACTTTTCTGCACGACCAACTCACAACCAATTACAAGTATTGGACACATATCAGTTGTAGTGACATATCACTGTATGTCTCTACTTCATCTGAACGGAGAACAACTACAAAATAATTGTAACAGTATCGAGATTATCTTTCGAAAAGAAATAAAGTTAACGCTTAAATACTTTAATTTTACGCGGCAGAATATAGCAAGGAATATTTATAAACAAGATTTTTTCAGAGCATTGGCTGTGTTCGCATGGAATTCTGGGATCGCAGATTACTCGCTAGTAAAGAATTAAGAATTAATCCTAACAAACGGAAGAAATTCAAAAATAAAATGCCTCAGGATGGATATTGCTAAAATTCTCTGAATTTCTGAATGTACATTTTGTTGCATTAAAAGCTTCAATAATTACCAAATTCATAATCAACTTTAAAAAATCTTTTCTCTGATTGATTCACAGAGTAATAACAGACATAATATCATACAATATCGTTCGAAACTCTTTCAAAATGTTTTCTACCATACTTTGATGCAATGAATTAATATATTTTAGCGTTATTTCTTTCGAATATTGATCATGTTATTGCAATAATAGATTTGTGATAGTATTCAGTGCAGTTGAATTGAGAATTAACAGCCGAGCAAAATCACCAGTGAGGTGCTTTAATCTTCACTTGGATTGGCCACTAGCGTAGATTGGCAACAATCCATTTCTATCTGTTGGTCGAAAGACTAAGGTCGTAAAAGCATGTGTGATGGAACTGGACATTCAATGTCAACTGGACAAGTCAGCTGAACCCTTAGGAAAGGTCGTTCAATACATGAATTATATACCATGTTACTATAAGCAAATAAACCAATATTTTAATAGTTTACGAACTAACATAGTTACTTACAAAAGGATTCACAAAAAACACTGCCGTTTCATTATTTCTCTTAGATTAAGTCACAAGTGATGCGAAAGGAGAATTATATGATTCAGGCAGAAAAGTACGCCAATAAAAAAGTTTACTTTGTATACTTTTGTTTCTTACGCAAATAATACGCAATATATAAGGAATTTGTAACTTGTCAAGTAGTTCATTATGATGTCGATATAAATTTTTTGGTATTCTGCTGAAGCTGTTAACTATTCTAAACAAAGCTTCAAGAATCAACTGTTTAAATATATTTTAGATAAACTTAAACGACTAATTAACTTCAAAAACGTGTTATGTATACTTGGGAAAAAATAATTAGAAAATAAGTAAACCATATAAACTATTGTGCTCTGGCTTAATGTTGGAGATATGCAGTGCAACTTAAGGAGATATGCAGTGCAACCTCATCCTTAAATTCAAGGATTTTTTCAAAGAACATGCACTAGTTACAAAACCAATACCTTGAATTACTGCACAGAAAGTCCTACCATAACACCTCAGAGCAAACAATATATCCCTTGCATTTGAAATAATTTGAAGACTATAATACGATTGTATCCAATTGAAAAATAGCTTTGAAACATTTATCAAAGAGAAATAATTTATCTAAAAACCTATGAGCAAAAACTATTTAGCAGACATTGATATTTTTACAAACGGATCCAAAGCTGCAAATGGCATAATAGCAAAAAGGAGAAAACTCAAAACTATTTTACCAACTATTTTTGACTTTAAAATCTCCTTTAATTTTTTTATTTTATTTGGGGACTATTTCAAAGGCAGAATGGAGCAATTCTGTAGGTCTTGCTGTGGGTAAGAAATTATCTGTAAGTAAAAGTACATACAGGATGTACCAAAGCTCTGTAAAAATTTTAATGTAAAATAGGAAGCACCAAGACAAACACTTTTCGTCTACGACTCTGACGGCAAACTTCGGCTCTAAAGGCTGCTATTTCTCGGCGCTGCAATAGCTAGAGAGGCGACGTGGGAATGAAACATAGTCTTGTGTTTGCTGAGGCATTCATAAATCGGACACTTTATTTGTAACATGCGACGTTTCACGATGCTAACAGTCTGACATGCATCTGGAGCTGCCGATGGAAGAGCTGCTTTGAGATTGTACCGACAGCGCTTCCCAAACAAACGTGTGCCAAGCCACCAAACATTTTGCTGAAATTTTCGAGGACTTTCTTTGAATAAACATGTTGTTCACACTCGTTTCCATTCATTTAGGTTTGTCATGGTGTTCTACATCTCTCTAGTCGATTGCAGCTCAGCTAAACAGCTCCTCTGCCACAGAAGGCTGACGTCAGCGGACATACATTCATAAACGAAAACGAATTGTCTTGTGCTCTTTATCTCCCATTAAAATTTGTACAGAGAGTTTCTGATACACCCTGTATAGTGACTCAAAATCTGTACTATTAAAAAAACGAAAGATTACCACAGATTCTGAGAATAATCTACATTTTGCGAAATTCACCAAATCAAGTAAAATCACACAACTGGCTACACTGGAATAAAGTGGAATGACTAAACAGACAAGTATGTAAAGTAAGCAGCAACATGAAGAACTGTCCCATGACATTCTTATCTTACTCTTATAGAAACAACGAATTTTTTTTATAGAATTGCAGAATACAATTTGGGAAAACAGCATAAAGGAGAAAACTACAAAATAATTTTTGACTCTCTCAGATCTCCTTAAATCTCTCATACCAGAAATGTTAACTGACTATGATAATATTAATACTTTTTTTTTTTAAGTCGGTATGCACCGAAGTGCAACTGCGAAACCTCGCAGGTCCGTGGTCTATGGCGCTCTAGCGTTGCCATTATGGCGAAACCCTAGAAGGAGCCATAGAATCCTGGGACAGATACTGAAGTGGTTTCCTGTGGCCTTCCTCAGGAAATCATTAAGGAATAAACCGGAAGAGAAAGATGAAGAAGTAGACAAACACAGGAAAGGAAATTTTTTCAAACATCCATACCGATGAAGGGATTCGAACCCAGGTTCCGACACATCGGCCTTATGGCAGACCGTCGTCTAGACCACTAAACCCTGCAGGAACGGCATTAACACCTATCTTGAGAAGCATAATTTAGCCACAGTATCTTTTGCTCTTTTGAAATATTGGCACTATTCAACATATCAATTTATCTTTTATGAAAATTAGTGATATTTATTATTACAAAATGAAATTTAGGTACTCTGTACTATCGGGACTTATTTTTTATAATCGATGGATTTTATAAATGGAAAGTATTTGTCTTTCCGTCGTATTTCCCAACGAATCATCCTGGATAGGATCTCACCTCAATTAACTTAACCTAGTGTTAAGGTTTTTTTTTTTTTTCTGTTTTATTTTCAAACAATATCAGATAATACGTAAGTCTCTATTTTTATTACATATTTCGAGGGTTAATGATTTAAAATACACACCAGAAATCGATTTTTTAAAAATGAGTCCCGATTAGTACGTAAGCATCTAAATTTAATAACATTAAGAAAGAAAGGAAGGAATTGTAATAAATAAATGTACCACTTCGAAGAATACTACACAACTAACAAATAGATGTAATTACTACTTAATTATTAGTTATATAATATTTTTATAAAGTAATTAAAAATAATTGATCTTTTTTTCCTGAAATATCTGCTATTTTTTGTGCTAAAAGACAGGGCCGCGCCTAGCGGGGTGCAAGGGGTGCATGGCACCCGCGAGGCATGTCTTGGGGGACGGCAGGCGGCAACTAATTTAGTTTATTAGGGGCGGCAACTTCTGCCTGGCACCCTAGCGCCAACATACCTTGGCGCGGCCCTGCTAGAGATCCAAAAGACAAGGCTATTTTATTCCAATTACATATGTATTAGAAGTTCCAGTTTTAGCATATAACTTGCCTTTTCAAACTTTTTACAGTCGTAAATGATATGCTGTTCTGTCTCTGTCATTACAGAGTTAAAAGAACAAAAAGCACTAATATTTTTATTATATTTTATCAGTTTTATTTCCATGACCTGCTAAAATTTACTTCATTGAAAATAAATAAATAAAGGCAATTACAGTGTAAATTTATACTTAAAACAGCTTTTACAAATGTATAAAAGAAAGGTATAAGTAATTTAGCTTCAAAAAGTCTAAGATTCACGCTCTATATTTTTCTGTCAGTAATCAAATATCAAGTTCGTATTCAAAAGTGAAAAGGAACAAAAAGAGTAAAAATGTAAAAAAAAAAAAAAATTTCTAGAAGCGAAACTCTTAAGGTATTAGTAAGAATTGCATCAAAAAACCCAGTTTGTCTCCTCTTCAAAAGACAGTGAATATTTGTAAAATATTTAATCGAATGATGAACTATTTTGTCCTCAGCATTTAAAAATTTGAAGAAACATGTAAGCAATTAGTGAATTCAATCGAGAAAAATACGTTTTGGTTGAAATTCTCTCAAAAGATAAATAAAGCCAAAAGAAAGGTCTAACTTAAAAGTTTTAAGCACTAAATATGCCAAAGTAATAATTAATTAACTGTTTAGCTTTAATATGAAAATTCTGACTACAGCTTAATCCTTAGTTAATCCTTGACCCGAATGTATATGTTGGATAAGAAATGTTTAGCTTTAAAATAAAAGCCTTCGAATACAAATTTTCTTGGAATGGAAATTTTAGCTACTCATCCATTAGTAGAGATAATTTAATTTAATCTAGATAAATATTTAACAGTACACATTAAAAGACCTTCATTATTCATTTGAACAAGTTTAATTCAGTTTGTATTTTGGTTGTTATAGTTTCGTCGAAGGTTTGAATCAATTCAAGAACCCTTCATGTGAAGAACTGAAGGAATCCATTTTACACTTCGAGAATTCATAATTGAGAATAAATTGAGGTATTTACATTAATAGAAGCAAGAACTAAAAAAAGAGAACGATTTTACCAAGCGGATTTTACCAAAGCCTACCAATAAATTGACTACAGCCATTCATTCGCGAATTTCCAGTTAGCCTAATATTAATTTCTATAAACTATGCTGGCCGTGCTGGCGTGGCCGCGCGGTCTCGGCGGCGGTCTGTCGTTGTGGCCAGTGCGCCAGTACCTGGGTTCGAATCCCGGTAGTGGCTTGGATGTCTGAATTTCCTTTCCTGTGTTGTAAACCTCTTCTTCACTTTCTCTTCGGTCTGACGTCATTCCGTAATGGCGTCCTGGGGGCAGGCAACGGGAAACCACCCACAGTATCTTTCCTCAGGTGTTTCTGGGAGATCCATGTGACCTCCATAGAACTGGACCTGTCTTCGGACAGAAAACTATGGATGGATGGAAACTATGCTGATACAAATTCAAGTTATAGTTAAAATAGTTAGTATTAGGTTAAAATTCTGAACTTAAAATAAATCTTCATTAAAGCTTTAAGGTGAGATTGAATTTAGTATTATTTTTTTCCTTACAGGGTGTTCAAAAAGTTACAGTACCTTCAGTTCTTCAATGTCGAATTCTGTTCTAGTGATTATATTAATTTGGAAGGATTCTTGATGAACCTAAACTGCTTTAAGGCAAACTTAATGAATAAAGGTCATATAATTTTTAAAAGCGATCACAATCTGTTTATCATTTCATACAAAATGATTGGATACATAGTTGATATCTAATCAAACTAATAGTTCAAGTACAAGGATGAATTGACTGACGCGGAAAGAAATCTCCCTAAAAAGAATGAAGAAAATAGAAAGACAATTAACAAACTTATGTCTCACAATATTAACTTTGTCCTTAGCATTAAATCAGCTAATCAGAATTGCAAATAAAATATTGTTTCGGTAAGTAATTCAGTTCAAAATGATGGTTTCTGTTTCCCCAGGATAATCTATTACTTTTGAATAGTTCTAATTTCCAGTAAATTCATTCAAAATTCAACTTCCAAGGAATTCTACCATGAAACCATTCTGAATTATCCTACGAATCTCCAAAAATTGAAATGGCTTTAAAAGTTTAAATTCCATTTGTAGAACAAAACAAAAAGCACTCTGGGTTTCCAAATTTATTTTCCATTTATTGACATTTCTGAAAAGTAATAGCAATAAAAGCTAATGTTAGCTGAAGGAGAACTCTTGAAGTTCTTCGGCTTCTTTCAATCTTTTTTATTGAAAAGGAATCGTATCTGATTTCGATATGAGCTCCCTAGCAACACAACTGCAAAGGTTTTGTTTGTAAATTCTTTCTACTGATTTAAAGTTCGTTAAAAATAGCTTTAAAAAGTAATGTCTATCCAACAATTGCTGACATTTGGCGAGAAAGAAGCCAGTCAAGTTCTCTGTCTTCAATTGTCCAGTTTCTTATGCAAACACAAATAAGTAATCTTTTAGCCAAACTCAATAGAAACCAGTTGGGCTTGATGAAACTTTTTGAAATGAAAACAAAGAAATATTAATGTTTTTCTCTGAAACTTTCTTAACAGATTACAGAAATTATGCTGCCTGTTTTTATGTTTTATAATATATAACATAACTTACACTGACACCCCCACATCAAATTTAGGGCCAGGTACCAAATACAGTAATGGGCCCATCCCCCATGTTATGGTCAAAATTGTAGGTTTTTAGTTAATATCGCGACAACAATACTCCATTTCACATTACTCCCTTTTAAACATGTTACTATCCATATATTTATTAGCGTAGTTTATTGTTTTAGAGTAAATTAATTAATTTATATTTAAAATACGAAAAGAACAATTCTTGTAAATTTTATGCTGAAAACGGATCTAACGATTTTTATGAAATTGGGTAAATCTATAGTTTTCGGTAGATAGCGAATACCAATACCGAATACCGATACTGATAGCGATACCGTTTTCGAGAAAGCGATTTAGCTAAGTACCGACTTCCAGAAAACTCATTTAAAGAATAAATGATTGACCTGGGACATGGGTACTAGGTTATTGTCTACTTACTTTATTCGTTTTATTATATTCTTGATAAATTAATGTTCTGCGCGTTTTTACTTGTAATAAATTTACTTATAATAATTTTATTTTTACCTGTAATTTTCGGTTCAGACGTCAGCCCGGGTAAAATTTCTTTGGGAAAAATTTCATGATTTCGAATAAAAAAAGCAATTCATTTCAAAACCTTGGATTCATTTAAAAATATATCCAAAGTTTTATTAAAATCAGACAATTACTCCAACCATTTCTCAACAAAAATTCTGGACTTAGGTATAAGTAACATATAAGTATAAAATAAATAGGATTTAAATATAAATAACACTTAGGTATAAAATAAACAGGATTTAGATATAAGTAATACTTAGATATTTTATACTTAGGTTAATTTTCATGTAGTTTGAAAAATTGTTTTCTGATTGATCAATCCTGTATCTTGATCTCTATTAATTTCTGTTAATTTCAATGCTTTATTCTAAACTTATTTTATTCTGAAAATACACAATCAGAAAATACGTAAAGAGCTTCAAAGATCAGTTGCATCCGTTTCCGTTAATAAACCATACAGAAAAAAAAGTGAAAACTCAAAGGTCAGAAGAAAAGGAAACCACAATAAAATCCATTCAAAACACTAAAAAAATTTGGTTGATTTTTATCTTGAGAGTAAGATAATCTGACCAATAAAAAAACTAACTACTACAGCCAAACAAAGTCAGAGACTTCTCTTGTTGCTCAACAAGATGTTTTTTTCCAAATTGTTGACATTCTGTCTATTACTGTCAGTCCGATTTTATTGGCTTGCTGATAATTGGTGCTTCACTGTCACAACTTCCTTTAATATAATAAAGCTTTCCTTAAGTCTTTCAAAGCACTTTTTTTCTAGTGTTTGATACACAGATATTAATTAGCTAATCGAAATGAGATTTTCTGTTTTAATGGTCCGAATTAACGAAAGAATGTCTTGAAATGAAAAGGAAGCAATTAAAAAAAATACAATTTAATTGACAGTTAATTAACTGTTCAAGAAGAATACCATGTTTTTCTCAATAATCCCTTCCCAATAATCATCCAACTGAAAAAAGGTAGTTTTATGTTTTGGTACTAGAAAATATCAATATTGTACATTATTGAATTTATAATATTTTTTTTTGTATATCAAAAAGATATCATTACAAAACTTTTAATGCGAATCCCTTCAGATAAGAGAACCAGATAGAGGAGAAACCTTGAATTCAATTCCTCACAAAAGAAGGAAGGTATATAAAGGAGATGAAAATCCATCAGAAACTAAGATATTAGTAATCATCTACACATGGTCCCAAAGAACAACAGAATTTCAAGACAACAGGTTTTCCCCAAAAAATAAAATTTTTCATTTATTCATAGTTGGATAATTTTTACTTTAAAAATGGAATACAGGTCTAGTTTGTGGAACTATTTCCACTGAAATATATTTTTTTAAGTTTTGTAATGAATATATCTTAGATCCACGATTGCCACCACAATTTTCTCATTATTTAAAATGTAAATTTGGAATGGTTGTAATTTACAAAATGCATCTTCCCGAGACACACCTCGAAAATCAAAGTAGGAAAAATAATTCTGTGTTTTGAATTTGAATACAAAAACGGGAAAAAAAAACCCCGAGAATGCACAAATTCGTTAAATTCACGCATTGAGCAATCATCGTCGATCATTGTCGATGATGGCTCAATGCGTGAAAGCAAAACGAATTTAACGAATTTGTGCATTCTCGAATTTTTTTCCCGTTTTCATATTACGTTAAACCCCATTAATTATTAATTTGAATATAACATTACATATTTCATAGAACAACGTTTATCAAAGTAATTCTTGGTGATGACTAATTTTTCTGGAAATCACTAAACTAAATCAACGTTGATTACGGAAAACGTGGTTATTTCGATGTAGTTCTGTGGATGATGTCTACTGTAATACGATGGACTGCATTGAATGCTTATTTTAAAAAGTAAACTTATTTAACAAAATAACAATTTTCACTGACGAACAGTTTTTATTTTGGAAATTAAATTTTATTAATAAATTATCTGTGAACGAGGGAAGCTCACTACAGATTTGATTGCTTTTTTTTTTTTTTTTTGGTGTGATTGGAAAAGACTGAGCAAGATCATAGAGTGACAGATCTGGAGTTTTATACATATCTATCCTTTCATGGTAAAAATTCTGTTATTAGAACAAATGAAAATATCGAGAGATATTACACGTAGCTATGTTCCCCAGCCTTTTTTCTTGTTCATAACGTCTGTTAGGCTTCGTGGCTGTTAAATTTGTTATTATAAAAAATTTATATCTATTAATATTAAAATCAGATATTTAATAATCGTGACTCTAAAACTCTTAGATCTGATATATCTAAATATGTATCAATATACATATTGGTATATTGGTGTGGATTGGAAAGAGAGAAGGCTAATAACTAATCTTTATATGAAACAACGAGTCAAAGTCAGGATAGGAGAAAAATTGTCAGAGGGAAGTGGAATAGGGAGAGGGGTGCGACAAGGATGCCCTCTATCACCTACGCTGTTCAACATCTACTTAGAGGAGTTAGTGAAGAATTGTTTTCAGAACATGGGAGGGGTGATAGTAGGAGGAAGAAGAATAAAGTGCATAAGATTTGCTGATGATATGGCATTGTTAGCAGAAGAGGAGATGATACTAAGGGATATGCTACTGCAGCTGAATGACAGCTGTGAACAATATGGAATGAAGATAAATGTAAACAAGACAAAGACTATGGTTATCGGAAGAAAGACAAAGAAGATAAACATAAGTATTCGGAATGAGACATTGGAACAAGTGAACAACTTTAAATACTTAGGGTGTACTATAAGTAGTGATATGAACTGCTGCCAAGAAGTCAAGAGGAGGATAGCAATAGCAAAGGAGGCTTTTAATAGGAAAAGGAGCATCTTCTGCGGACCTCTGGAAAAAGAACTAAGGAAGAGACTAGTGAAGTGCTTTGTGTGGAGTGTGGCATTGTATGGGGCAGAAACATGGACATTACGACGCAGTGAAGAGAAACGACTAGAAGCATTTGAAATGTGGATATGGAGAAGAATGGAGCATGTGAAATGGACAGACAAAATAAGAAATGAAGCTGTGCTAGAAAGAGTGGGTGAAGAAAGAATAATGCTGAAACTGATCAGGAAGAGAAAAAGAAACTGGTTGGGTCACTGGCTGAGAAGAAACTCCCTAATGAAGGATGCACTGGAAGGAATGGTGAACGGTAAAAAAGTTCGAGGCAGAAGATTTAAGATGATCGACAACATTAGGATAAATGGATCTTATGTGGAGACGAAGAGGAAGGCAGAAAATAGGAAAGATTGGAGAATGCTGGGTTTGCAGTGAAGGACCTGCCCTTGGCAGAGAACTATGTATGTATGTATGTATCAATATAACGAAAACATTATTTGAAATAATATTTTGATCTAGATGATCAAATTAAAATAAGTATTGACTTTAAATTATTATTATTATTATTATTATTATTAAGTGAATTTTAAAATTGCTTTTATTTCAAAAATAAATGTTGATTATTTTTGCGTAATTTTTATCTTTCAATTTTTTTATTAGAACATTTCAGTGAAAAGTTGTAGCACTTGTTTTTTAAGCATAAATGATGTAAACGTAATCTTTTCAAATTATTCTTGAGTAATTTTCTAAAGACAGACAAATGACTATTATATTTCTTTTAGATGCATCACTTATTAGGGAGAATTTTTTTCTAATGCTATTCCTACATCTGCTGGAAAGGGCGAATTCGAAGGAGTTCGTTCTACTACAATATTTTCATTGAATCGTGCAAAGTTATTTTTATTAAAACATCAAAATGTTTTAGATTCATTTTGATTCGTTACGAAATTATTAAATATAGCTGTAATCTATGGAAGTATCTCTGAATTCCAACGTAAAATGTATTTTATAATTTGATTAAGTCTGCCAAATATTTAGTTCACTTAAAAATTTAAATCCTTCCTCTACAACTTTTAAATTATGCATAGAGCTTAAATGAAGTAAATAATTCAAGTCTGACACTTTTTAATGAGATGTTGTTGTTCAGTGTCCGATCATTACAGCTCAGATGCAGAAATTTACAAATTGTAAATGAATTCTTCCGATATTTAGAAAGATAAGGATATGGAATTGCTTAGGAAGAAAAAAATAAATGACGGAAATGGATTTTTTTTTTCGCAAGAAAAGTGAGAAAAGGTTATGGTTGGATGGCGAGGCTCAATCATTTTTTATTTATTTTCATTTGACTTCTACCTTACTATTTTCCATACATTCAGTACCCATTCAAAACTGGTTAAATATATCCAAACATCTCGTAATCCAGATAATAATAAATAATAAATATACAGAATCCCAAAATAATAAATATACAGAATCCCAAAATATCAAAGAATACATTCTTCATGTATTTCATCGAAATCGATTAAACATTAACACTGATATGTTTACAATCGCATTCCTTGTCAAATGAGCCATCACAGTTTTTGGTCGATTCTAACGTTATTCGTCGCTGCATATTCTCCATTTTTTTTAAACTTTTTGATAAGTAATATACTCATATCTTAATATGATAATTCTCTAAATATAGAGAAGGAAACATTCAGGTTAGTTTCTTATTTAAATAACTAGATTATTTTTTTATAATTGGGCGTTTCCAAAAAAACAAAAAAAGATTTATGCCTCGCAAGAAAAGTGAGAAAAGTGAGTTTCTTTTTGATGGGAATTCTATACCAATCGTATTAGATCAATAATCTGTTTTCAATATTAAGGAAATTACATTCAAAAAATTCGAAATGTCATTAAGAAAATTATTAGGAAAGAATATTAAGTATTTAACAAAAATTTCTATAAATTGCGAAACTTTTGCATTGTTTAACCATTTTATTTTGTACTTGGAGAAAATAATAATTTTAATAATTTTTTTGCTAAAAAGGAACGTAATTATTGCTAAGTTTTTTTAAAATAAAAAAATGTAATTCTGTATCATATACAATTATAATTTTTTCGATCCTGAAAAAAGAAAACATAACAAAGAACTTAATTTTTAAACTGACTTTCCTTAAGTTTTCTTTCCTATGTCTATGCTTCTAAACTTGTTTATTTCTTTTTTCTCTAAGATAGCATATATACGTATATAAGATAATTGATCAATCAAAAGTGTTATTTTTGGTGGGAAATGAAAGTAATGCGAATTAGAGAGTTCATTTTCTCTTAAGGAAAAAGCATTGAAAAGAGCAAATTTCAGTCACTCATATTTCATCTTTTTCAAACAAATTTAATACAATAATAAACGATTATCATGTATTTCATGCTGCTCTATCATGAATTGTGTGATACAATCTAAGCTGTTCAATTTAAAATCAACGGTCAGGCTAAAAAAAAACTTAACGCTGTTTCGTCTCAGCAGATGAACAAGAATTTTATCAAACTTAAAATACTGTCATGATCATTTCAGTGTGAAAACATTATGAAAACGGTTTTGTTACTTCTTGTGATGACATAGTTGAAACAAATAACTTAAAGATATGTATGTGTGCAGAGATCATACTTTGTTACTCCATGAGATCATTGTGCTTTATTAATAATATACAAATAAGGAATGCACTGATGCGATTACGAATTTTTTTGTAAGGGATGAAAAATGGTGCTACTATCGAGACCCATTTTTTTACAATCGATTTTTGATGTTTTCTTTTCATTTATTTTCTGTTTTTTTATTTATTTATTTAAAAAAAAAAAAAAAAAAAACATAACTTATAGTTGCCATTATTTATGATACCGCAAGTCGTTTCGAAATGGAAAGTATTTTTTTTTCCAGTCGTATTTCGAAACGAAACCTCCTGGAAAGGATCCCACCTCAAGTAACCTAACCTAGCGTTAATTAAAAGCAAAATGTTTTTGGTTTTTTTTTCTGTTATTTCCAAAAGATATCACATAATACAAAAATCCCTATTTTTATTACACATTTGGAGAAGTTGATTATTTAAAATACACACCAAAAATTGATTATAAAAATGGGTCCCGATAATACTTAAGTACCGAAAAAAAATTAACGATAAAAATAAACAAAAAGAGAGAGATAGAGAAAGAGAGAAAGATTATCTTCCAACAAAAAAATTAAAGCAAATAGTATCTTTCAAAGTTAAAAAAAAGGATAGTCTTATACATGGGATCTTTTTGTTTCAGCTGAGGCCATTGCCACAATCGTTCCCGCTATAGTCCGTCTAAGTCAGCTAGGCAGTCCCTTCAAGCGTTGGGACTGAGAACTTGAAAAATTAGGGGTGAAAGGGTATCAGGGTATTGTTACGGAATTTAAAAAAAGGCCTTATGTGATCCTTTTTTTAGTATTTTGAGAATTCAGCTCTTCGGAAATATAGTTATTTAAAGCCGATAATAACGAGGTCAAGCTCTGCCAACACTGTTGTAATCTTTCCTCCCTACCCTCACTTATCTTATACCTTTTCTCCCCTATTTTTTTCAAGTTCTCAGTCCCAACGCCTGAAGGGCCTGCCTAGCTGACTTAGACGGACTATACCTTTTCATATGGGAATGGTATTTGACAAAGGCGAATGATTTAGAAATGTTACGTTACATAATGACTTAAGAATGTTATCCATGATGTATTTGATATAACAATACCTATTTTCATAATAGCCGTAGATATTTTTACTATTTTTACCTTTTCTTGTATCATTTAGATTTTCGCATAAATCTTTGAAATAAGGCATTAAAAAAAAATGTTTACAAAAATTCTCAAAATTCTGTTAGAGACCAACATAGATGGCTAGTATTTTCATTGATGTAGATTTTCTTCTTTTTTTTAGGTTTCCACAAAAATGAATAGTGCTAGGGAAAACTCACTGATCTAATAGAAAGCAGACATTGGTAGTCACCTAACAATGATCTAAAGAAATCCGATTCCTATATGGATATGATAATTAACATATGGATATGATAATTACACAGTAATGCTACTTCAACGTGATGGAAATATAAACAAAAATTTAATGTTTTAAAACATTCTTAATGTTTTGCAATATTAAATTTTTGTTTGGTTTAGAAATGTTGTAAAAAAACCCAGTAATTTTTGAGGCAAAATGCATCGGATATTTCCATTTGAAATGTTTGCAGAACTATAAAAAAAAATGTATAGTCATGGATACTATCCTTCTTCTCATTAAATACACTAGGCTACGTTCAAAACGGTTCTTATAAACCTTACTAAAAATTCAGTCTCTTTTTCTAAATAGTAAAAAATCTTGTGGTAGCCACATGTACAGTATTTATTTAAATGAGAATATATAAAACATACAAAAAGAAACAGAGCGATTTATCATATCTTTCAAAGGATCTAAGTTGTTAGCAGTAGCCTGTCAAGTGAAGGCCTTCAGTAGATTTGTAATACGATAAACTTTCAAAAAAATAACAACATGCTTTTCTTTGAGATATCGCAATTAGATTTCTTTTAAAAATTTTCAATAATTCAAATTCCCTGAAAAATATTATTTTGGTAACAATTCTGTTTTTTCCTGGACTCTTAAGCAAGTTTCTAATGGTGACCTCTTTGACTTCTTTGCAACTTCTAGGCATAAACATCGACTGAACTAACTTTAGGCTAAAAAAATATTTATTAATTTTACTTTCTAAGAGAAAGTGATTGAAAATTAAATTTTTTTAAGTGTTTAAAAATTACCAACCAAATTAATCTGTCTGAAGGTTATTAGATATTTCGTACATATTCCCGAACTATGTACTTCAAATAATAAATATTGAATTAAAAATAAATGCTAATAACTTCTGTAAACTTTCCTTTAATTTAGCTCGGTAGTTTTTTGCCCTAATTTTCAAAAATAGTTTTTAAAACTAATCAACAACAATAAAAACAAAAAAATTAAGAAGAATAAGAAATATAATTGAAATAAGAATTACTGAAAAACGACAAAGTAGCCTAATCAATAGGTTTAAAGTAAGTCATAAAAAAAGTTTAATTATTGAAAAAAAAAAAAGCTTTTTTGAAGTTGCATTAAGAGGGGAAAAAAAATGCATTAAAAAACATAAATTACCCTGTCAAATACAGAAAACTGAAAATTCGAACAACATTCCTCTCAAATTGCCATTTAAATTTAAATCTACAGGAGGAGAAGTCTTTAGAAGTGACACCTTAATTTTCATGATGAACTTTTTTCAAAATCTTTTTTTTCTTAATTTCCTATTTTTCAATGCAATGAAAATTTATTGTTTAAATAACAGTTTTCGCTTTTACAAAATGAATCTGTTATTAAATCTGTTGGATTTGGAAGTACACAATTTTAAAATCAGTAAATTATAATAATAATAAGTAAATAAATAATAATAATCAGTAAGTTACTTATTTTTATTGTGAAGTATTTTTTTGTGTTTAGTTTGATTTTTGCATATTTACCTACGTTACTCGTAAGAGTTGTTTTGTCAACTTTCTGATTGAATGTAAAATTTTATTTTCTGAAAAAATTCTGAATCTGTAATAAGAATCTAAAACTATTTAATTCCTCAGTTACATTGCTATTATTATCTTTTATTACTTCTCTATAATTTTGAAAAATTTCCAATTTTCATATAATTCAGATTTTTTTTTTTAATTTGCTACTGAACAGTTAATCTGAGGAAGACGGAACTAACAAGGGAATTTCGGCAACTTAGACACGTGATTATTGATAAAAAAGTGGCGTTTTGGATAAATCTCGGTCTACGAATCTCGTTATGTAAGCCGTTTGCCCGTAGGTTCCTTTGTAAGTTAGAAGTATTAATTTAGGGAGTTAAACTTAACAGTTAACGATATTCGCAGTGGAATCACAATATCCAATCGGTTCTGAACCGAAATGATCCTAAAAACATTTTTATGATGTTGAAAAGTAAACTTGAATCAAACTTAGGCCTATCTTGAGTACAGCAAAATAAGTAGTAAGATTGAATAATTAGCTTACGATTCTTATAATATTTTTGTAAATATTTACCCTGTTTGACGTAAAACAACAAAACACTACTTTTTAAACTGGTGGCGATCTACTGTGTGGAGGAAAGGTGCGAGTAATGCTTGATTGCCAGTAAGATGCAAAATAAATTACCACTAAGAAACTAAAGTTAAAATTTGTATATCAAGAGTTAACATGTTTTTAATCTCCTTTCCGACAAAATTAAACGAAGCATATCAGTTAACCAAAAAAAAATTGAACAGCTAATGATATTCTTGTCCATATATGGATACGGACAAGAAAAGATTTGTCTTTGTTTCTGAGAAATAAATCTCAGAAAACCAGAAGCATCTCCTATTAAGATTCATATTAAGGTTATTAAGGCTCCAATTAGATAGCATACAATTACAAATTTCCTCGTGTATTGACTTCTGCTCAACATTAAATTTCATTAAATTTCATTATATTTCATTAAATTTCTTGCCAGTAGCAGATTTTAATAGCCATTTTAAGGCTTTTCAGTGTCGTAATGGAATTCTGGAACTATAAGCCATGGGATTTTAAACAATGTTATCGAACTTTGTGATTATAAAGTACATCTTCAAGCAAAAAGCTTTATCTTTCTTAGGTGATGATGCATGAGGAATTAGAAGAAAATTTGGTTCATATCATTTCTTGTAGGGGTTAACGTCACAAAATTTAAAAAATAGATGAAAACAGCATGAAGTAATGTTTGAACAAAAATAATTAAGATTATTCAAATATTATAAAACATGTTTTAGACATGGGACACCAAATTTTAAAAAAATAAAATTGTGGATTAAGAAAAAAAAAATTTTTTCTTTTTTTACCTAAACTTAAGGGAGTCTTTCTATATAGCCACAAAACCCTTGATCAGTATAGGCCTGTCCAATTCTATGATTAAGCACTATATAAGAACCAACTGTGGAGATTAATTTTTAGAAAATGAAAAAGGTGCATTGCTTGGATGGAAACGTCTTTTACTTTTCAAATGTTGACGAGCTATTTTAAAAAATACTGGAGCAGTAATTTATTCTCATTGTGGTTTTTAGCTTTGAAGTTAAACTGAGGCACAGGTAAAAATAGCTTTGAAAATTTCTTAGATGAAGTTACAATGAAAATATAAAAAAAAATATCAATATAAAAACATAAAATTAAAAATATAAAAAAAACCTACTTAAATTCAAATTGCACAAAACAATTTTTCTTAATAATATGTTTTATATAACGTTACTATCAAAATTCGGGGACTATTTTACACCTGTAACCGCATCTATACTATCAATAAACCGGTCGCTTATTTAGATAATTAAGAAAACAACACATTCACTTTAAGGTTACTTTCATCTGAAAATTTCTATAAATTCTAAATTTTGTATCCTTTTTTTCAGTAGTAGGAATTGTGAATTGTGATTTTTGAATTGTGAATTATCAATGTGGATAAATTAAATAATAAAAGTTCAATTTATTAATTGTCTTTGTGCGGCATAATAATTCACACAATATAAAAGAATAAAAGTGTTTAAGTGTTGAAATTTAATGTTAAAGTGAAAGGCAATGCATTATCAAATAACAAAGATATAATACATTGAATGAAGTTTGTACAAGATAATGAATCTTGTGCAAGATAATGAATCTATATTGTACTGTAACTTATGTCTAGCATAACTTGAGCCTTAGCCACGCCTATGTCACGTGGTAGGCGAAGAGTTCAAGAAGTGATTTGAGGGGTCAGTGTGATAGTTTTCCATTTTCAGGGGAAATGCACAGATTTTGTTTCTTGGTTATAACAGAGGAATTGATGATATAAAATACGACATTATATATCTATTTTTCTTACATATAATAATAACTAGGTTATATTTTAACTGTAACGATGTATAAAACTGATTTGCTGTTTAAGAACTGTTATATTTATACTGTTTCTTATTCATTTAAATTATGAAAAATCGTAATTATATATAAATTATATTAATTAATGTAAGTAATAAATATATACACTTCATGGTAATAATGTTTTATTTAACAATTAACTGCTGACAGTTAAAAAAAAAAAGCAAAACTTGTTTAAAAACAATTCCGTAAAGTTCCACAGAACATTTACAAATATCCAAATTAAGAACATTGGCACTTGTACTAAAAGATTCAAAATAGAATTAGATTGACAATAATAATAATAACTGCATGAATTACAATGCAAGTTTTGATATAATGGAAATGAAAACAAAACTAAAATAATATAATATTGTTTGTAATAATAATAGTCAATCAAAACACCAAAATAAAATTGTTAGAATGAACAACAATATTGCAGGTGATGATTTAAATTTTTAATAATGAAAGATCGAAACTGTTTTTAATGAAATTACAAACACTAATTCTTGACTTTTTGCCAGAAATAAATGTAATCATCAATCTAAAAAATTAAGACCATTGGCAATATAGTTAAATATACTCAATATTCTCAAATTATAAATGTTATTCATAATTATTTTATAAATATTTTTTTTAATACTAAATATTTTTGAAAAAAATTTCCTAATCTTGTTTTTTTTTTTTTTTTTCCCAAATTTTTCTTTTACAACCCTCACCCCTATTGTGAAATATCTTCTCCGTTTGAAGAGGCGTGGTTAAGGCTCAAGTTATGCTAGACAAACAGTAGATGCTATGCAGTAAAAAGAAACAAGTTTCGAAAAAGAAATGAAAAGATGGAGAGTAGAAGTCCTTGGAGAGAGATGGCTATGCCAAAGTGAATCAAAGGATCTCTTAGATTTAATTGAATAATGTGCCATCAGTTACACAACATAAAATTTTGTCTGCAAATTATTGGTTTTAAGTATTTATTTGGGACAATGCCAAGACATGATTCATATTGATAAAAGTGAACCATGAATCTTCAAGATGGAGATTGCGTATTCCATATTGAGAAGGATTTGTTAGTAAGCGATATCTTGGATAAAGATTAAGTCCTTTCCGTTGTATGATTCATCGAACATTTGCGAGATAAAGGTAAACTGTCATTTAATTTAGCAGAACTTTTTAGGATTCCAGGAATCCTAAAAAAATCTGTTAAGTTGACAGTTTATTTCTAATCTTGTAAGTAATATACTCCAGAAATCCCGTAAAACAACATTCTTGAATGAACACACTGAGGCTGGCTTATTAATTAGGCCGAAACTAGTCTGGCTATTTTTAAACATGTTTTTAATTTTTTAGTTTTAATTTTTAATTTTAATTCATTATAGTTTTATCATGTGCGTTGGCTAGAACTCTGAACTTTTTTAAATTTACTTTACGCACGTTAAATATTTATTTTAAATAACATTCTTTAATGTCCACAATATTTCGTTTTTCTTTTCGAAAAACTTCTTCAGGTGTACAAGAGGATAAAACTATTCTTTTTGCCTCTACACAATAGAAGGGTTACAAAAGAACTAAAAATATTTCTGTATATATGATAACAATTGAAAAGTATATCATTCAGTAGCCTAGTTATTAATAATGATAATATAAAACATATAAATAATGATAATAATTAAACATTAATAATAACGATGCTTCATAACAACATTACTAACATTACTAACATTCTCTCATTATATTTAAACTTCAATATCTTATTTTTTCATAAAATCTTTAATATAATCAAAAGCAGCATTACTTAATTTTAATTAAACATGATTCTAGTCTTTCCTTTTCGTTAGAAATTTCGACTTCAATTTTTAGAATTGGTTCTGGGTTAGGTCCTACTTCCTCACAGTGATCTGCCCCATCATAAATTTTACTTTTTTTATTCCTAAAAGCTCTAGTGTGCTCTGCCAACTTTCCCTTAAAGTTCTCCCAGTACTACCAAAGTAGACACCACCACAATCTCTGCAAGTAAAATTATACACAACCCTCAACTTATTTAACATGTTTTCATTAATTTCTTTCTTCTGTGGACATTAAAGACTTGTTTTATAGGATTCCTGGAGTAAATTACTTACAAATGAAAGATGACATTTCGGGTTTTCGGGGGGGGGGGGGGGGAAGGCGCCAAAAAAGGGTATTGTGCCCCGGGCGCCAGTTATGCTCGCTACGCTACTGAATAAGAATACCTCTAATCTTGTTACTAAAACTAGAATCAGCATTTTCAGATGATAAGAAGACTGTAAATGGTTATTAGAAGAAATTAATGTATAGAAAATTTTATGATTTAAATGTAATATGAAGATGAGAATATATATTTCTATTTATTTCATTTTTTGATCCAGGCGTCTTCATACTTATTTTTCTATAACTTCATACCTCCAAATAAATATGTAGCCAAATATAAGTATGAATAATTTAAGAAAATTGAAGAAAATCACTTAAATATCAAGCTACAGTACAATCCAAGTATCAGCAGTTGCTATTTCAAGACATTCGATTCAGTAGTGCTATTCGATGTGTTCGTAAGAAAGCCTCTTACGAATTTATAAGGTAGAGGATCCAAACTTCGCCTTCAAAACTAAGTGATTTTTTTTTTTAGCTGCTTCGAGAAAAAATAAAATATGCAAATGTTAAAGATAAAATATGCATTTTATACCCTGACATTTTTACTAAGTAAAGAAAAATAAAGTTCAATCGAAAGGAAAAAAAAAACTTTTTTGAAAAAACAGAGGAATATAAGAACTGTGCAAATAGCGAATTTGCAAGACCTCCACGCAAATCAGACATGATGATATTGAATAACTGGAAAATAATGAAAGAATAATAGTAAAATTATATTTAAAAGATTTATTTTGTTTATACACTTATAAAACAAAAATTAAAGCAACTTTTAATAAAAAAAAAAAGGATTAAGAGCCCAACTAGAGCGGAATTAATTGCTCTCTTTTTAATACACATTAGAAGTGGCTTTGTAAATGCTGTTCAGATATTAAGTTCGGAAGATAAAAACAACTAACATTCCGGTAAACATCATCTAAAACCTACTGGAACTATACCAAACTTGCTCGTCTACTACTCTTAACAAAAAACAGTTTGAAATTTGGATTAAATTTAGATTGAGATTTAAAGTAAATAGTATAAGAACTACAAAACTTAATACGGAATAAACAAATTTATTAAATTATGTGCTGTAATACAGTACAGAGCAAAACAAACAATAGTGAAAGCTCAGGACAGAAACCAGGAATGAGAGCACTAAATATAATTAAATATCAGTTACATAACTTACCATCATCCATCCAAGGTGCGTACAATATGGTTTAAATATTCGCCGCTACAAATTTATAAAAGATGATTTTATTAAGAATACCGATAATCTTGTTACTAAAACTAGAATCAGCATTTTCGCAGATGTTTATATGACATTTATTCGTTGTTTTGCATGATTGAATACAACCTGTAAGATTGGTAGCACATTTCAGGTACACCCTGTATACATATACAGTATATACTTATGTAGGGGTTGACCTGGGGAAAAGGCGATACTATTGAGGCACACTGGTACCTCCACTTACGAGTGTTCCAACTAACAAGATTTTTGAGATACGAGCCGTCTCTCGGCCGATATTTTGCTTTGAGTTGAGAGTCAGCTTCAGATACTCTACCGCTAGTTGGCGCAGCGAACGCCACAATTTCCGCCCAGCATCCTGCGTCTCACTCGTTCACTTTAAGCTGTTAGCTTGCAGAGTTTTGCTCTGCATTTGTGCTTGTAGTTATTTTGCAAAACTTCGTTTTTTTAAACGATGGGTTCGAAGAAAGTGAGTGCGAAGGACAGTGCTGAGAAGAAGAAGCGGATCATGTGCATTGAATTAAAGAAAGAAATTATCGAAAAACATGACGAGGTGGGCATGTAGTCGACTTGGCGAAGTAGTACGAGCTTAGCACTTCTACGATCTGCATCATACTGAAGCAGAAGGAGTCTATAAAGGCTATAACACCAGCGAAGGGCGTTAAATTAATTTATAAACAGCGGACATCTATTCATGAAAAATGGAGGAGGTGCTGATGCTGTGATTGACGGAATAGCAGCTCGCAGGAGATACCGTGACGGAGGCTGTAATTTGCGAGAAGGCATGAGCTATTTACGCTGATTTGATGCAGCAGACCCCAGGCACTTCGACGGACGAGGCATCGGGTGAGTTGTTTAAAGACAGTCGGGGTTGGTTCCAGAATTTTAAAAATAGGACCTGCATTCACTCCGTTGTCAGGCATTGTGAGGCAGCGAGCAAGGATAAGAAGGCAGCTTAGGATTACCTCAAAAACTTTTGCCGGAATTATAGCAACCGAAGGATACATCCCCCAGCAAGTCTTCAACTTTGATGAGACAAGACTCTTCTGGGAGAAGATGCCAAGGAGGAATTTATGTAGCGGCATAGGAGAAGAGGATGCCAGGCCACAAACCCATGAAGCATATACTAACTCTCGCACTGTGCGCCAATGCGAGCGGTGACTGCAAGATTAAACCGCTGCTCGTTATCATTCGGTCACATAAGATACTGAAAGAAAAATTACGGTTATGTGGAGAGCAAACCCGAGGGCGTGGGTCCCCAGGTAGTTTGTGGAGTGGGTGAATTTGGGTCTTTGCGCCTGACATTAAGAAATATCTCCGGGAAAATAACCTACCTTGCAAGCCCTCCTCGTCCTGGACAATGGACATGCTTCACCCACCTCGAAGATGACATCTTCGAAGAGTTCAAGTTTATAAAGGTTCTCTACCTTCCACCTAACACCACCCCTATCCTGCAGCTCATGGACTTAGAACATTTTGTCAAATGATTCAGAGATGTTAGAGGAGGGAATCTATTTTTCACTCTGCTCTCCAAAACTACCCATAATATTTTGATGATATTCAAACCAGGTGATTGAGCCTCGCTAGGACAAATGCTGAAGTCCATCTTGTTCGCTCCTCCTGAGCTTTTCTGGCTGTGTCTAGAAACATTACCATCTTGAAACATGGCATCATTGTTGGGAAACAACATTTGCACTACAGATGCATCTAATCACTTAGAATGTCCAAGTACTCACTGGCAGCCAAATACCAAGATATGGCCAAATCATCAAAGATCCATCCCCTGTTTGAGTCTGAATTCTTTGCTTCTAAGTATGTTCTCCATACATATACTTTTGGGAATAATGTAAATGATGATTCATCGGACCATCACACGTTTCATCATCAGCTTTCAGGTTTTATGATCATGACGCCACCTTTTTTTCGCATTTTATCGTTGGTTTGTAAAGGTTTATTAATTGCAGCTATTCCATGAAAGAAGTGGAAATTAAAGTTTTCAATGTAGAAATTGCGCTTTGCTATCATTTTTGATGTAATAATTCCTTGTTTCGGACACAATTCATGTTAGTGTTCGACGGCCTCTGTCCTTCAACTTCGGTTTTTGCCCACTATTCTTCGCCGATGGAGTCTTGCTATATTTTTTGTATGCAGTCATAACCGTGAAGATTGGTGCTCTTCAACACCAAACAATTTGGCTATTATGGATACAGACTTTCCTTTTTCGAAAGTCTGACAAATTACTCTTTTCACCGATCAAGCGAACAAATCGCTGTTGAACTCAACTTTTAATACACTGCCATACAATCTATATCATATAGATAACATAGATAAAGAAAAAGGAAATAAAAGGTAATCGTAACTTTTTTCTTTTAAGTGAATCTTATAAGAATATTTTTTTTTATCCCTATAGTAATGGTGTTCACATTATTTTGTCCAATCCCTGTATATACAATAAATTGCTTCTCAATCTTTGAAAAACATTGATAAGCATAGAGATTCAACATCTGCTCTTACTATGCAAAGCTAGGATGATGCTGTTATTTTGTGAAATAGCTTCAGTGTCCAATATGCTCCTCTCGTCGACCGATTATAGAGAATATTAACTCAAATACGAAGGGTTGCAAAGTTGTTAGACTTGGTGAAGTTTGGATTCAACACTTATAAAATACATTTTACATACACTTTATATGCTTTTTGTGTCAATAAATAAACTTCAAGAACAAGATTTCATACACAAACCAGAATCTTTAGCGGAAAAAAAGGAATTCTTGATTGGAGCCTACATATACACAGACTGATTGATCGAGCCCCACTTTCTTGGGAAATTCAGGCTAAAAACAAACGAGTTCGTAAATGGCCTAAAACTGTTGAGAAGATAAATAAGAAAGACGTATTGCAATTTGAGTATTTTGGTCAATTTTGTAATCGTTCAAAATATTCGTAAAACTTGACAGTTAATGTGAATCTAGCAAATATTAAATTTCCTACTAAATCAAGAATTTACTAAAACATTTTGAATCTACATACTTTGCTCAAAATATTGTTTAAAAGTCATGAAAATCGTATAAATAAAGATATTTATCTTTATGTATTTTTTAAAAATTATAGTATTCGCTGAATACAGTAGCTTCGTCAATCCGTCGTAAGACTCATTTTACTTAAATTAGTTACTTAAATCAAATTAATAAATCAAGGAATGCCAAAGTATGACTAGTTTTGAAGTTTATATATTATTACTTCTTATTAAGGTATTTATTTTCTTATCTTATATTTATTTTATAACTTTAACTCAGTATTTTAGATTTTGCCGTTTTTAATTTTAAATTTTAATTTTAATTTTTAAATATAAGAAATGAGTAAATATATTTAGGTATTTTTTAGTAAGTAATAAAGAAACCAAACGTCTTTATTACTTAGTCATTTTTTAGTAATTTAGTTTTTGTTTTAGATTTAGATAATTTGGTTGTGGTTTTTTTGAATAAAAAAGAGCAAAGTCTTGAAATATTGCGTTTCTGTTTTCAAAATTGTTTCTAAATTTTGCCGCTGATGACGTGAGGTTAATTGGGTTATATCTTCACAAAAATAATGATTTGATCTTTGTATTGGCGTTTTTCAAATTGCACATCACTGTTCGGCTACATACATACATACATACAGGATACTGATTTTATCAGCTTCACTTTCAAGAGGAAAGAAGGTTAGAATATTTATTAACTTCTAAACATTGACTGAAAAAACAATTCACAGGAAAATTGGATAAAAAAGAAGTTTGATTTAGTAGTTGGAAGATTGGGAAAGAAAATTGTTTTCTTTGTGAACTGAAAAATTGTATTTATTCACGTGTACTGTATCGTCCCAAAGCTATCCCGTTAGATTTATGTTCTATTTTTATTTCGAATAGAAGAGTTTGTTGTTTATTCGGTGCAAGGCTGCTGTATAAATAGCGCCATCTGTTGAAATGTTAATGGTATATGGCTAATAAACTTTACACTAAATTTAGCAGAGAAGCGACTGCTCAGTTTTAGATATGAAGCAAAGACTGGTCTGGGGTTTATAAACGCTAACAATAATTCAATAAAATCAATCAACGCAAAATTAGAGTAGCTTCCGTAGGTTGCAAACAAAAATAACAGTTAAATACAAATATTTCTTCTTAAAAATAGTTTAACAAGCAATTTATTTTCAACAAGCAAATAAGAATTTTTTTTTCTGTAAAAGAGAAATTCTATCTGATTATCACTATGTTGCCTAAATCACGATCTAGAAACTGCTTATATATTTCAGTGAATAGGGACAAAATTTAGACAGCAGGAATATCAGAAAAACAACGAAAAGGAGCAAAATATAGAATCAAGAAGCTTATTTATTCCGTATCTCTAATGTATAGTTGGGTATTAAGGAAGGAGGGCATTTATTGAATTCAGCTAATCTTTTCCTTCCGAAGAAACTGTTTCAGTTTCACTATACAGACATTTTAATTTAACTGTAGCAGTTAGGATTTCATTTGAATCAACTTTATACGTGTATAAATATTTACGCACAATTGATGATTCAAATTAAAGTATCCCTATGAGTTTGATTTCGGATGATCGGGTGTTTTTTTTCTAGAAAAACAGTTAATATAAAAAAATGATTCAAATTATTATGCATTATTATGCAGAGCACTCTGGAGAGAGAACCAATAGGTGAAACAACGTCAGATTTGGACGGTGTATACATTTCTAATCATGGGAAAAATATTTCTGCAATAAAATAAATTAATTCAAAACATGATCGACATAAGTCAAAATTACAATTTTACATGCACTGTCAATTTTATCAATGAGAATGATGAAGCCATGCATCTGCTTGTTATACACAATAAAAATATAGTAATACAACCGGCTTCCGTCCTGAGAGGGACCTTTCTCAAGCTATCTTGCGGTTGTATTACTGTATTTTTATTTTGTGTAGCAAGTTTTTTAAGCAGATGCATGGGCTTCATCATTCTCATTGATGATCGACATAAGGCGCTACGATTGGGCACCAATTGTAGACATTTTCATAGAGCGTACATCGTAAGGAATCAAATCGGATGTAAAATGAAGTGTGAGGCTGGTCAGAAATATTCTTCGACCAGCGCGATAGTTCTTACGTTGCCGGAACCGCGCCTTACTTTTAAAGTTATTCTCCGCTTCTGCAGAGCTTCGAGAGTATAGACGCGACAAATCATTGCGGAAAGATCCATTGACATCGTATGCATTGTGATGCATGCTTCATCTATTTGAGGAGACGGATAGTTTCATAGTCCGAGCAGAAAGGGGGCCAAACCTAGAATACCTCAAGTGGCCGAAGGCGTTGCAACGATTGTCGTTGAACAATCACGTGAGAACGTTACAAGAAAGTGTAGTGTTCGTGCTACAGCATAATAGTTAGATGTACTGTACACAGCAGTATGAAGATGTTTGCGCAAAGCATTGCATAATTATTCCTATAAGTTCAGTCTTCTCCGCGATGGCGACATCTGAGAAACTGTTTGCTTTGACATGCCTGGCAGTTATGCAGGTAGACGAGGATTGCCCCTGGAACATCCTGGTCAATGATGAAGCTCATTTTCATGTTTGTGGAACAGTGAACATACAAAACTGCCGC
This sequence comes from Thereuonema tuberculata, assembly GCA_023159025.1. NCBI lineage: Eukaryota > Metazoa > Arthropoda > Chilopoda > Scutigeromorpha > Scutigeridae > Thereuonema > Thereuonema tuberculata. The sequence continues at coordinate 71,667,454 of JAFIDM010000001.1, forward strand.
ATCTGGACTACAGAGAATCCTCTTCAGTTGCAACAGATTCTCATACATTCACCGAAGGTATCAGTAGAGTGTGCGGCCACATTTCTGATCTGTCCGTTTTTCTTCGAGAACATCCAACAAATCAGACCTCCTGTATGGAAATCGCAACTTGTTATCAGAACATGTTGCAGAGTTTCGTTATCCCGCAGCTCCAGCAAAGCGGATGCCTCAACACGAGACATTTACGCAAGATGGAGCACCTCCCCACTTGAAACATCATGTTTAACAGTTGATGGGACAGCATTGCACAGAAGATGAATCTTCAGTGGCGCATTCACAACAAGATGACAACCACGTTCACCAGACTTTAATCCCTGCGATTTTTGGCTGTGAGATTACTTAAAAAGCATGGTTTGTTGGGAGAAACTTCCTTCATCTGACAGATTTGAAGGACAGAACCGTACTGCACACGCGAAACATCTCTAAAGATCAAGAGAATTCATTGCCATCTAATGTTATTTTTTTATGATTTTGGAATTAGCACGCTTTAAGATTAAGATAAAACCTTTGGAAGAAAAAACTGATTAAAAAAATATTTATATAACACTGCACTTTCAATATTTTCTGTATTTTAGAAATTCTTGTAATGTTAGACATTCACTATAATTTAGAAATGGATTGATAGACACAGAGAATTTCTTCCCATCAAAGTTTATGAAAGAGAATCGCAATGCAAAGTATTTACTTCGCTAATGTATTTATATAATATGCTAAACTGAATTTACTTTATTAAACTTCAAAATTTTCTC
>JAFIDM010000001.1:71668641-71682185 GCA_023159025.1 Thereuonema tuberculata
AAATAATAAAGAAGATGTTTTGCAAGGTAATGATGTTCTGATATAATATTGAAACAAATGTATAGACTTTGAGGAAATTCACTACCGTAATAGAATTATAAAACTACCCATAGGCATGGTCATAAATAAAAAGATTAGAAGCATATGCAATGATAATGAGATAAAATTTATTTTTTCACAAATTAATACAGTAATTAGAAAGAGAAAGGGAAACAAGGAGAATATTATGAAATGAATATATTATGAATATTTTAAATTTTGTGTCGTTTACAGTGTGAAATACAGGGACCACAGTGAAATACAGGGCTGATCTACTATAGAAGTATAGGGAAAACGTTAAAGGAACGGCTACATGAACATCTAAGAGCCTATAGAAATAAGAGAAGAAGAATATCAGATCGGGCCGACAACAGCGAAGAAGAAGGCAATAATCCGGACCTACAGTAGATGCAGTGCATTTAACAAAGATGAGAATTCTCGCCTAATCTTGCTACGGAAATTGGAAGCCGCGCATTAAACAAAGAACGAACCTTAAAAGATCAATAAAATTGCTTTTAGTTATTTTGTACATTATATGGAAAACAGTGAAAAAAATAGAAAAGAGATTATTAATTAATCCGAAAGCGTAGATGATATCTAATGGTTGATTTAAAAATGAATAATTGTAGATAGATGATATTAATTGTTTTTTTTTTATCTAACGATATCTAATTATTTGTAATGACGATATATAATTATTAATTTCAAATGTATCAATTATTGTTTACTCAAATATATTCATAACCAAATTAGAGGAGGGAGAATAAAATTTCTTTTCCTCACTTTATGTCCTGAAGAAGTCTTTCGCACAGAAAGATCAAATAGACGGAAAATGAAGAAGAGTATAATTTTACAGAAGGTAACGGTGTATGTAAGAAGGAGGTCTGGAAGCCGATTTGACATTTGCTTCCTTTGTAAACGGAAAAGAAACCAGAAACTATTTTCGAGTGAACGTGGATTCTCGAACATTTTTAAGCAGTTTTTATACTTTATTTTTATACTTAGTTAACATCCTGTTTTTAATTTAACATTAACTTCTTATCAAGTTTATTGATAATCGAGTAATAAAATTAGATTTGCAGATTTCCTACAGATCAATTCGTAAGTGTCGTTCAATTCATAATAAAAGGCTGATAGGGTCTCAAAATATTAAAATTCTTTCACTTTAAATTTTAAAACGTCTAAATTTCATTGGCATTTTTTCATTTGGTTCTGAAATTTTGCAGGAGTTTGTGGTATCTGAATATTTTATTTAATCTATATTACAAAAATCTTTTATTTCTCTGTCTGTCTGTCTGTCCGGCGCAGTTTTCTGTGAGAATGAAAAACAGAAAGAATTTTTACAATGAAACATCCGCGACAGGAATCGAACCTGCAACCTTCCGATCCGAAGTCAGACATCTTATCCATTAGCCCATGGGAACTACAACTCTCTTCATATTGCTTTTTTTGACTTATCTGTCAAAACTGAACTGACTTTGACTGAAAAGTAACAATTTTAATTAAAAAGAAAGTCAAAAAAGAAAGAAGCAATACTTCATTAGGTAGCATACTAAGAAATCACTATTTGTAACTTAAAAACCACTGAAAAGTATCAATTGGAATGAAAAAAAAGAGTCAAGAAATAAAAGAAGCAGTATTTCCATTAGGTAGAATACTGAAAAATCACTATTTGTAACTCAAAACTACTGAAAAGTATCCCTTGGAATAAAAAAGGAGAGTCAAGAAAGAAAGAAGCAGTATTTCTATTAAGCAGAATACTGAAAAATCACTATTTGTAACTCAAAAACCATGATTATTTGTAACTCAAGAACCTCTCAAAAGTATCAATTGGAAAAAAAAGAGAGTGAAGAAAGAAAGAAGCACTATTTCTATAGGTAGATTACTAAAAAAATCACTATTTGTAACTCATAAAGCTAGAATCACATCAAAGTCAAAAAAACTCATGATAAATATGCGGCTCATCAATCAAGATGAACGAGAGTTTCGATAACATCAATCGAATGATAAGTCTAAGAATACAAGGAGAGACTACAGAGCATACAATACAAGTGCGAATAAAATTAACACTTCTGATAATCCACCACACGAACATCTCTATCTGCCCGAGTATCTAATCTCAGCGGTATTCCTCAACATCGTTTGTCATTGAAGATTCGATCTCCAATAATATTGTTGCGAAACATCAATCCCAAGTTTGCATTCTGCAATGGAACTCAACTTAAATGCCGTTCATTCGATAATGATCTCCTAGAAGCCGAAATTATAACAGGAACTCACAAAGGAGATTTTGTTTTCATCCATAGGATGTCTATGAAACCAAACGATAATCTACTTCTATTCATTTTCACAAGAGAGCAATTTCCGATCAGGCCTTCTTACACGATGTTTATCAATAAAGCTCAAGGACAGACTCTATTAAAATTTCCAGCTATTTGGCGAACGTTGTCTTCACTCACGCACAACTTTATGCCTTTGAGTCACAAGTCGTCAGAATTTGGTTATCTTCACTCGAAAGAATAGTCACAATCAATTCGTTGCCAAGAATTTCGTATACAAGCTACGATCTTCATTCATCATCTATATTAACAAACATCCATCTCAACATATCTCTTCTTCAAATATCTATATCAATCAATTTGCACACTGGTAATGGTTGTAATTTAGAAAAGAGATTCAAGAAAGAAAGAAGCACTATTTCTATAAGATAGAATACTGAAAAATCACTATTTGTAACTTAAAAACCAACGTTCTTTGTAACTCAAAAACCACTGAAAAGTATATCTATATTACTAAAAGCTTTTATTTCTCTGTCTGTCTGGTGCAATTGTTGTAATTTGTGAAAATAGAAATAATTTCTACAAATTCACTATAGTAATCGAATATGCAACCATCTGCTCCGAAGTTAGACGTCTTAGCCATTAAACCACGAGGACTAAATTTTAATCTCCATAAAAAATAAAAATATATCATAGATATATGATTCACACGCTGGTTCTAAAAGCAGTCGTGGATTGACAGAATATAAACATCTGAAATTAAATTAAAAAAAAAAAAAACTTTTGAAAAATTTTAGTTTAAGTTTACTTGATGTAATTTCTGTGTGTGTGTGTTTTTAATAAATAAAAATTTGTTTTCCGTTACATATACGGAGGCTTCCGGAGCGAAGCGACGGGTAGCCGACTAGTTTTTTATAAAATAAAGTTATAATATTGACTCTTCGACAAAAACATCATTCACCCCGAAAAAATAATCCGATAGTAATGAAACTTCACATGCAAAAGCCTTTCGACCGAAAATGCAAATGATAAAAAATTCGCACCCAATGTATGAATAGCTGGAGCTACAGCGCATTCTAGCATCGTAATGGTTCATATAAAGAGCGATCTCGCTTTCAAGAACTAAAACTTCCAGTAGATTTGATTGCGTTTTCCAACCTTGACTGTAACAATTCGCGACCGCTACGACCATATGAAGGAATTTGAAAGAGGACGTGCCATAGGATTACATGAGGCTGGATGGACAAACTGACGAATCACTCGGCATTTGTTTCGGAGCGATGCGGCAATTAGACGATGCTGGCAGGAATGGGTCCTGAACGGCAGATTTCAGCGACAAGAGGACGGCATAGGGCGATCAGATCGGTAAGATAGAGTGATTGTCAGAGCAGCATCAGATTCGTCGCTATCAACCATCCAACATGTGACAGATACAGAAGTGGCCACCCTGACCATTAGTAGAAATTTGGGAGAAGAATCCACTCTTGTGGCGCCCATTACGCCGCCTACCACTGACCAGTAAGCACCGTCAAGAGCGATTACAGTGATGCCGGGCACGATCAACGTGGAAATGTGCTCATTGGGGATGAATTGTCTTCAGTGATGAGTCCCATTTTGAACTGAGCCCCGACGACCAGAGCAGACGTGTCTGAAGACGGCCAGGACATCTTCAGGATCCCGCTCTTACATCACGCCAGTATGCCCGATAACAGGGAGTTATAGTCTTGGGTGCCATTTCGTTTGATAGCCGAACCCTCTTGGTAGGCCTCCGTGGCTCCCTCACAGCACAGCGGTACGTTGACGAAATTCTATGACCCGTTGTTTTGCCGTTCCTTTCGCGGTACCCCGGGCTTACTTTTAAGCAAAATATCGCCTTGCCACAACAACACGCCTCTCCATTGATTCTCTTCATGATTGCGACATATTTCCTTGGCCATCCAGATCGCCATATCTCTCTCCTATTGGGATCTGATAGGGCGTCGCCTGCGACCATTCCAGAATGTCGACGAATTATCCAGCCAATTGGAGGCCGTTTGGCAAAGAAATCCCGCAGAACACCAATTGCCAACTGTATCAATCAATGCCACGTCGGGTAACAGCTTGTAGCCAGGCGAGAGGTGGACCAACGCCATACTGATTTGCTCACTTTGTATAGCTCTTTCAGTCCAATAAATCATCCAATTGTTCAGAAATTCTAATCATTTCTTTTCCTCTACATGTACATTAAATGTATCAAATTTTGTTTCAATTGAGAAATTCCTTCTTGGCGCGTCGATTCGTTGTATGACGATAGCTTTACAATTCCGCAGCTCGGGATTTTCCAATTGAATTACTGCTTCAGTTTATAATCACTTCAGGAAAGATTTTCAGTTTAACTTTGTACTGAATTGTATGCCAGTGATGTTTCGTGATGATTGCCACTCGGCGACTAAGAGTAGCTGAAAACTATGTCTTTAATTTCAAGTATCTCAAATTCAACCAAATTCCAACTTCATTTTTTAGCTAATTTGGAAAAAACCCACAATAGTTTTTATTGTAATTGCTATTGGACTGCTATTGGACTAATGGTTGTTTATTTATCGTAAATTTAAAAAGAAACCTTAAACAATGAATTGAAAGTGGGAGGCAGATCTTTCGACCTGAAAGATCTTTTGTACTATCCCACGGAAAGAAGGCCAGACGGAGAGAAAGACTGAGAAAGGATGGTGTGAGAAATACAGAGGAAACGGGAGAACCCCGGGAAAACCTGCCCAGCACGGGTTCCTACCATCAACGTGCATTGAGGATACTTAATGTTTAATAAAAAGTAATAGACCAACAATCGTTACAAATTTCAATTTGAACGATTTAACCCTTAGTCTGTTAGGAATTAATTCCAAATGTTATCTATTTACATAAAAGTTCTTCAATAATAAACTAGCCCATCCCCCTGTCTCCCCCTGGTAAGTATGAGATAATCCAAGAAGAATCGATTCCAAGCGGTTATGGCAAAAAATGATATTTTATTACTTTTTGAATGAACTCATTATTTGATAACGCTCGCCATTGTTGAGGCATAAATGTTAATAAACATTGATATTTAAATTTTAATCTGGTAGGCTAAAATTTTCTTTTTTCTCTGGCTCTTCTCTCATTGTGTGCGCCATACACACACACAAAGGGAGTGATAAGAAACTATAATTTGAATGTAGTCCCCGTGGCCTAAAGGATAAGACGTCTGACTTCGAATCAATAGGTTGCAGGTTCGATTCCCTCGCGAACGTTTCATTGTAGTAATTTTTTCACAGGAAATTAACATTTGTGCCGGACAGACAGACAGAGAAATAAAAGATTTTAGTAATGTAGATTATTAAGGAGTTGCTGTTAATTAGTGGAAATTTCAAATTTGCAGATGGATTCCTATCCGTCTTTCTGCTAACGAGGACTTTCTGTATATAGTTGTCGACAATTTCAATTTCCCTGCTTCGTCCCTCACTTGGAATAAATAACCACTGCTAAAATCGAAATCATACTGTAAAGCCCAAATTCTGACATTAATAAATTATTAAGTATATTTATTTGGGACGAAATGTTAAACTTTTTTAAAATATAACTATTAAGTCCTGACCTGTTAATTAACGAGTTAACTTTTAATTAGCAGAGACCTTTATTTATCGTTTTTTTTCAGTATTTATTCTTGAACCAAGAAATCTACTGTTCAGTAGAAATCACTAGTGTCTTACAGGCTTTTAATTATTTAATTTAAACAACTTAGTATACCATGACCTTTTTTTTGCGTTTACTAAAAAAATATATACACACTTATATATATTTTCAACACGTGCATTTGAAAGGTACTTACAAAAGGACTACTTTCTTTCTGTGAAGCCATACAATCGAATCTCAAAAGACCACAGAAATGTGAGCATGCTTTTAGTGCCTTTCCTGACAACCTTTCTTTAGAAAACTGGCAAATGGATTCATTCAGAGAAGTTACCAATTTACTTTCTGTAGTTACCCTAATTGAAGTATACAACAAAAGCCTACGTTTGAAGAGAGAGAAAGCGAGATACAGAAAGACCGTCTATATTTTTAAAATTAAAAACCAAAAATCAATAGGTAAGCTAACGGTGTTTTAGTTTGTTTGTTTTTTATAACATTGAAGCAAAAAACTCGTTTTTAAAAATTTATTTAAAGTTTTATTAAAATTGAATCTTTAAAAAAAACTACTTAAAAATTACAAAGAAAATTTGAGTCGAAACAATAACTTAGGGGCCCGTTCAAGTATTACGTAAGCATTAAAGGGGGAGAGGGGGGATCAGAGCAATGCTTAAGAAAGATAGACCAACCTGCACGTGAGATAGATTTTTTCCTCAGTATTTAACGTATACTTTCATATTTAAGTTGTTACATTTTAATTCAAAAATGAATATCAGGTAATTTTGACTGTTTTAATTTAATGTTCGTAGTATTTTCTGTAAATGATTTGGCAAATCTTACGTGCGTACAATGGGAGGGGGGATAGGGCATCTGCTTATTTTTGCTTACAAGGGAGGGAGAGGAATCTAAAATGACTAAAAATATGCTTACTTGAACGAATTAGTTATACATTAGTTATGAATTACAAAAATTAAAAGGCACCCCATTAACAATTCTTGAAACATGAAAACACAAACTTTAACTCTTCAATTAAACATCTTTATCTCTTCAATATTTCAATTCTCTGAACGAGAATTTTCTTCAGGAAAACATAAATGAGAAAGAAAAATAACCTCTTTCTTCCATTTCTAACAGAAATGAAGTATAACAACCAAGGAAAAAGATACAAAAAATATTATAAATAATATCCTCCTTTACAAATAACCTCCTCCTTTTCATTATTACCTTTACAATTTACAACAATCATGGATAAAATTAAATTCTTGGTTTTGATTTAACATTTTTATTATTGTCTATAATCTTTACAAATAACCCAAAAAAGTTCATCTTCAATGACTTGTCTCTATTCATACATTTCGACATGTCAATAAACCCCGATTCCAAGATATAACGTTCCGTTTCCTCTTTGGATTCGTAAATAACCTCTACAATGGAATCTGGATCAAGTGACATTTATATAACATGATCTGCCCAATCCGATATTCCTAATTTATTATTCTTAAAAGCTCTTAAGTGTTCTTAGGCGTTCTTTTACTGCTCTTCCCGTGCTTCCTATGTATATTTCATTACAAGTTCTACATACCAGTGAATAAATCACACTCATTCTACAATGAATATTGCCCTCATCCCCTTTATATTTCCTTTTCTTGAATAAACTATTGCCTTTGTAGAAAATCACTTTCATTTTATTTTCTTCAAACATTTCCTTTATTTCTTTATCTATTAAGAAACTTAAAGGAAATTGTATAAACTTATTTAGATTTACCTTATTAACTTGATTTGAAGTATTACTATCGTTTCCAATACTTTAAGTGCATTGTTCATTATTAATAACACAAACGAAACCGATGCACCTGAATAAATTAGTTTAATACAGTAAATGAATAATACAACACGACTATAGTTTCTGGCACATAATGGAGTGCCTATTTTTCTTATTTCTTTTACAAAAATTTAATAAGTTTTTTACATTGATGAATCTTTGTGGATATCCGTTCATCTTAATTTATTTCGAAATTTACTTCTCTTTCCTTTCCATAATTTTCTATCTTCGGTGTGTGAAGTTATTCTTCTTAAACTATTAAATACAATCTCTTTCTTCGTTGATATTCTGTGATTAGATTCCTAATTTAGTAAGTGGTTGCTTTGAAACTCTTTTTGATAATATTCATAAGTGATTGTGTTGTCTTTATTAACCAATAATACATCAAGAAAAGGTAAACTTCCTCTTTTTCCATTTCATATGTAAATCGTATGTTTAAAAAATTGAATTTCACGTAAACGTTTTAAAAATCTTCACATCAACACATTATCATCTCTAAAACCTTTAATATCCGTGATACTTCGTACTCTTTAATCAAGAGCACTTCTTCAGCCTTGTCCCATTTCAAAATTGAGTTTTTATTCCAAATTGATGTAGAAATAGATAGATTCAGGATTGAATCATGTATTATCAATGCTTTGCCGTGTATAAATAAAAATTTCTAAAGGTTAGTAACTACACTTTGCACAAATTAAAAAAAAAGTATTAAAAATGTTGAAAAATTCCTGTAAACTTTGCATAAAATTATAAAAAGTTTTTTAAAAATCTTATTGGTATTAATAATGATGTATTACCTTTCCTTTGTTTTTTGAACAAACATGTAATATATCACTTTATAAAATTCTTATTATTGTTATAAACTTCTCTTCCATTCATTATATTGGTAATTTGGTAATAATATGGTATTAACATCACCTCCATTGTATTAATGATGTATTGCCTTCCCTTTGTTTTTAACAAAAATGTAATAAAATCACTTTATAAAATTTTATCATTTGGAATGAATTATCTGTATTAAGGAATAGGTTTATAAAGCTTATCCCTAACCGTCTGATGAAGTGCTCTTGATTAAAGAGTACGAAATATCACGGATATTAAAGGTTTTTAGAGATGATAATGTGTTGATGTAAATTGTATGTTCTTATTTATGAATTTACAAATTTATAAAACTGGGAAAACTGTCTTTCCGTCCCCTCCCATTACAATAAATTGTCATCTACATACCTCAGATAAGAGAATTTTGCCTTGTCCCATTTCAAAATTGAGTTTTTTTCTAGCCAACTTAAACACAAACTACAAATAGAACCTGATACCGGACTACCCATCGGAAAACCCTTTTTTTGAGATTCGATTGCGTGAGGCTTGGATGTTTCTTTCTTCGGCGTTTGTTCTCTTCATAGGAGGCAAAGTTTGACCTTACATGTGCTGTCCAAAAACGACAGTAAAATTAATTACCTGAGCTCTAGGACTAAAGATCCAAAAATGAGTTTGGGGATAAGTCATAATATAACAACAACAACATCAATTTTTATACACTCTAAAAATAATCGAATTACAAAAAAAAACCAAGACAAGAAAAAAAGAAAGTTCGATACAAAATTGACTAAAAAAATCCAGCGAAATTTAAAATTTTAAATGGAATAATTGAATATCATAAAGGATTTCAAAAGATTCGCTATTTCAAGCAAAAGATCAAAAAACTAAAATATATCCCAAATTTATATAAAAAATTTCATGTCTAACTTTTTATAAATATATTGGAATCGAATTCAAACTATCAGAGTTGAATGCACTAGAAGAGACAGGCCGAGAGATGGTTTTGATAACTGACTGATGTATCAAGTAACGATTTTGGAACTTGAAAGAAAAATCCATATTTAATGTATTCTATTATCTATTGCGTTTTAGATATTTATATTAAGATATAAATAAAATCAGACTATTAGAATAACTGAAAGAAATTACCTTATTATAAAGAGTAAAATTCAAAATATTTTTATTTTTGGGGATGAGGATTTATATTTGCCTAATTATACTACTACTGTATATACTATTACTATTAGTAATAGTGAATAACAGTAAGAGCAACAACAACAACAACAACAATAATAATAATAAAAGTACTAACAATAATAAAATATTCAATAACCGTTATTTTCTTTTACGACAGTTATTCTTTATGAAACCGTTTTAAACTGTTAATTGCAGTTTCAATGATGTTTATAATGTTCTCTTGCAAAACTTAGTTGAGAGACATGTTAAATAATGTTTTATGAAATAATCTCAATAAATCTTAAAAATCAAACAAAGAAAGGGGCAGAAAACAAACAGTCCTAAGTTTTTAAAAAAAAGAGAGGAAAAAAACCCACCATGATTTTAGGCTTCTGAAAGACGCCTTATATCCCCGGTTTGTCTGTCTGTGGACACATATCCCACAATGCTTCGTAAACGGCTTCTGTTAGCTCAGTTGTAAGTGACCTATTAGCTCAGTTGGTTAGAGCGTCGTGCCAATAAAGCGAAGGTTGTGGGTTCGACCCCCTCATGGGCGTTTTTTTTTCTTCATTTTTTTGTCCCATTGTAAATCTTTTCAGTTTCTCAACTAAGTTTTTTTTTTTTTAATGATTACTAGGAATTCAGTGTATTAACAAGGTTTGAGTTAAGAATAACGATTATTCGATATAAATAGGGGAGGGTAAGATAGCAGGGGGTCGCAAACAGACTCGCGCGAGCATTTCCTAGACCACCCCGGCACAGTCTATTCTAAAGTAAAGGTGACTCAGAACCGTTGCGAAGCACTGTGATTGGTTTACTAATCACTATCCCTACCTTGTTTATCATTGCATTCGGAATTCAGTACGTAATTCTTAGAGGAAGAATAGACCAAACATCTCGGCAATAAAACTCAGCTGAAATACAATAATAATAAATGAATAGATAGATAAAAATCAAGCTAAGAATGCGTTTGTAATGAGAGATCGATTAAACTTTCGTCGGAAATTGATAAAAACGATCTGCTACTTTCCCTTGATCCACCCATTACAAAAATATCCTGAAATACATATTCTCAATTTATATCTCTTAACAGCAACTTAGAATATTTCACATATTCCAGCACTGTTGGAGTAAAACTAATCACCTTTATTTCACAAAAAAAGAAAAGCTACTTTTTTGCCATCTTCAATTCAAAAGCTTCGAAAAGTAGTAAAAAAAAGAAACTTTATAGAAAACGGAAGGATTTTCAACTAAGCGTCTTAGGTCACTATCGATTTAACAACGCCGAAAGTCACGCAGAAAATGCTGCTTTTTTGCCCCTTTATTGACAGCATTCCTGTCACTTCTCTAGAGAAAATGAAGTTTGCAAAAACCACGAGCAATTATGGAAAGCCAAACTGCATTAGAAGCACAAAAGCAAAATCATCAAAAGAATATGGAAGATAATAAGGAAGTTAAGAAATTAAATAATGGATTTAATATTAAAGATTAAATTCCTCCTAATTCATTATCATCCTTATCTAAATTAAAAATCAACAAAAAGTAAAACATTGTAGGATTTTAAAAACAAGCTTCCTTAATATTTTTTTTGTTTTTATTTTATTTTTTAAGAATCTAAAATTTGTTATAGAAAATTGGTTTCTTTATTGTTTATCCGTACATTTAAAACTAGAAAAGGCACGATTTAAAACTTCACATAATCTTACTGTTTACAGCTTAATAAGGATTCAATTCTATCTTTGTTTGATATTTGATAATGTTTGATAAATGTAAAAACATTTCTTGTGAAACAGATCGCTTTGACATAGAAGTGAACATCTGTCAACGAGAATATACAAATCAAATTTGAGATCTTACGAAAAACTTTTAAGAGGCTTTTTAAATTTTCGCCCGAAAAACACTATTTCATTTCCTAATCTATACTTATAAAAGGCAAAACCCACTGACTGACTTGACTCACTCACTCACTCATCAACACACAGCCAAAACCGCTGAACCTATGAACTTGAAATTTTCGGTTAGCAGCTCACTAAGACGTAGCAGCTCAGTAAGATATGATTTTTAAAAATACCAACCCTAAGGGGTGTAAACGGGGTGTGCGTGAAGGTTCTTGAAGGTATGCATATTTCGGAAACGGTTTGAGCTAGAAAAACGAAATTTGACATGAGTGTTCTTTGTCACAATCAAAAAGACCCGTACTCGACGAATTTTCGATATTGGCGTCCTAAGGGGTATAAACGATGGGACCAACTTTATTGAAAGCTCCACATTTGCACCTGGAGGCGACAATTGAATCTACAAATATATTTTTGTTCAGCAATTGGAACTAAATGTTGTTGTACATATAGCGCCACAGATTAACCTGGTGGCGACAATTGGAACTGAAATATTGCTGTGCATAATAACGGTACATATTAGCCTGGAGGCAAAAACTAGAACTATGAGATGGGAGGGCGATGAGGGGATGGACAAACATTGTTGATGGGTTTTCGGAATAGATATAAATTTGTAATGATCACACGATTTTTTTACGAACTAGGGAAGGTTTGAAGTGATAGGGGTGTAGAGAAGCGGAGAAAGGAATGGGAAGTTAGGAATCTCGAGTTACAAAATTCCAATATAACATTACTTAGTCATGTGATTTTTGTACCAACTGGGAAAGTTTCGAAGTGATCTCACAATTTCAATTTCTTTCTCATCCACGTCATTGTAATCCGTACGAAGAATGTGGATTTTGCTAGTATTAAATAAATTAACTGTTGGCTTCCTAATAATGAGAACAGTGATTTTAATACAAAAGAGACTTCACTAATCAACAAATCATCTCTATTCTTCAGTTCCTTTGAATCTTACGTATTTTGGTATGATTTAAAACTTATTTACAGAGGATCAACTTTTTAAAACTAGTTGAATTTTCTATTATCACTTTTCTCCACAGTAAAATGAATCCGAGATATTTTAATTATTATTGTAGTTTTTGCATGAAAATAACTGGAAAGTTCGAATATTTACTTGCAACTCACAGCTTATAAAAAGAAACTGTTTCCTGCTTACTTATTTCGGTTAGAAATTGAAAAATATATATGGATATGACTGGTCGATTTATTCCCTTCTACAGAAATTATTAATCTTCAGGAATCTATATTACTAAAATCTTTTATTTCTCTGTCTGTCTGTCCGGCGCAATTTTCTGAGAGAATGGAAAATAGAAATAATTTTTACAATGAAACATACGCGACAGGAATCGAACCTACAACCTTCTGATCCGAAGTCAGATGCGTTATCCATTAGGCCATAGGGACTACAACTCTCTTTGTATTGTTTTTTGACTTATATCTCCTTTCCGTTCCCCCATCAATAAGGAATGTGTTCAATCTTTTTTTTGAATCTCAAGATTGTTTATTTATTTCATATCCGTCAATTTATTTGTAATTCGAAACTGACAATTAGAACGATAATTGCCGAATCGTTGTAATATTTTAAATATTCTTACTTAACCAAATTCTATGTGATATTGAAAAATATGTGCATGTACACGGCAGATGTTGTAATAAAGGAAACAGAGTCAAGAAAGAAAGAAGCACTCTTTTTTTGAGGTGGAATACCGAAAAAATCACTATTTGCAGCTCAAAAACCATCAATATTTGTAACTCAAACGTCACTGAAAAGTGACAATCTATATTACTAAAATCTTTTATTTCTCTGTCTGTCTTTCTGTCTGTCTGTCCGGCGCAATTTTCTGAGAGAATGGAAAATAGAAAGAATTTTTACAA
>JAFIDM010000001.1:71682195-71764651 GCA_023159025.1 Thereuonema tuberculata
ATGTGTTCAATCTTTTTTTTGAATCTCAAGATTGTTTATTTATTTCACATCAGTCAGTTTATTTGTAATTCGAAACTGACAATTAGAACGATAATTGCCGAAACGTTGCAATATTTTAAATATTCTTACTTAACCAAATCCTATGTGATATTGAAAAATATGTGGGTGTACACGCCAGATGTTGGAGTAAAGAAAACAGAGTCAAGAAAGAGAGAAGAAATCTTTTTTTGAGGTGGAATACCGAAAAAATCACTATTTGCAACTCAAAAACCATCAATAAATGTAACTCAAACGTCACTGAAAAGTGACAATCTATATTACTAAAATCTTTTATTTCTCTGTCTGTCTGTCTGTGTGTCTGTCCGGCGCAATTTTCTGAGCGAATGGAAAATAGAAAGAATTTTTACAATGAAACATCCGCGACAGGAATCGAACCTGCAACCTTCTGATCCGAAGTCAGATGCCTTATCCATTAGGCCATAGGGACTACAACTCTCTCTATATGGTTTTTTGACTTATATCTCCTTTCCTTTCCCCCATCAATAAGGAATGTATTCAATCATTTTTTTGAATCTCAAGATTGTTTATTTATTTCACATCAGTCAGTTTATTTGTAATTCGAAACTGACAATTAGAAAGATAATTGCCGAAACGTTGCAATATTTTAAATATTCTTACTTAACCAAATCCTATGTGATATTGAAAAATATGTGGGTGTACACGCCAGATGTTGGAGTAAAGAAAACAGAGTCAAGAAAGAGAGAAGAACTCTTTTTTTGAGGAGGAATACCGAAAAAATCACTATTTGCAACTCAAAAACCATCAATAAATGTAACTCAAACGTCACTGAAAAGTGACAATTGTAATTAAAATGAGAGTCAAAAAAGAATGAAGCGATACTTCTATTAGATAGAATACTGAAAAATCACTATCTGTAACTCAGAAACCATCAATATTTGGAACACAAAAGCCACTGAAAAGTGCCACTTAGAATAAAAAAGAGACTCAAAAATGAAAGAAGCAGTATTTCTATTAGATAGAATACTGAACACTATTGTAACTCAGAAACCACTGAAAAGTATCATTTGGAATAGAAAAAAAAAAGAGTCAAGAAATAAGAAGCAGTATTTCATTAGGTAGAATACTGAAAAATCACTATTTGTAACTCAAAAACCATCACTATTTCTAACTCGAAAACGACTGAAACGTATCAATAGGAATAAAAAAAAAGATAGTCAAGAAAGAAAGATGCACTATTTCTATTAGGTAGAATACTGCTCAGAAGTTAGACGTCTTAGCCATTAGATCACTAGGCCTACATTCTAATCTCTGTAAAAAATAAAAATATATCATAGATATATGATTTACAAGGTGGTTCTAAAAGCAGTCGTAGATTGAGAGAATATAGACATCAAAAATTAAATTAAAAAAAAGCTTTTAAAAAATTTTAGTTTTAGTTTGCTTGATGTAATTTGTGTGTGTGTGTGTGTGTGTGTGTGTGTGTGTTTTTTAATAAATAAAAAATTGTTTTCCGTTACATAAGGGAGGCTTCCGGAGCGAAGCGACGGGTAGCCGACTAGTTATCTCTAAAAATGAAATAAAGATGAGATGTCAAAAATATAGCCGACGCATCCATCTAAGACAAAGATGGTTTATTAACGTTATTAAAATGACTACAGTTTCGAATACAATAACGAAGTATTCTTTCTCAAGTGAATGTTACATGTAATTAAGCACAATATATAAAGAACCTATTCCCATGATGCTTGTGGGAAATTTCCTACATTTCTTAAAACAGAGCTATGTAAGCAACTGGAGCGCCACTTGTGAAAGAAACTGAAAACAATAATAAAATACATTTAACAAAACTGCAATCAACAATACGCACGATAACTAAATATTTACATCAACCAAAACATAATTAATGTTGTCTTCAATTCTAAACGTCTCAAATCTTAAATAAGAATTTAGAGTTGTTTAACGGTTGTTTAAAAGATCTTAAATGCATAACGACTCTTTGTATGATGTTTTAGTGATTCATGACTGTTAATGGAAATGAGCTTCCCTCAATAATTTACATAATTCCAATTTCAATATTTTAACTCTTCATTACTTATAACCTTCGATCGATAATATTTTTTGATTGATGTAAATATTTAATTATCGTACGAATTGTTGATTGCAGTTTTGTTAAATGTATTTTACATTGTTTTCAGTTTCTTTCACAAGTGGCGCTCCATTTGCTTACGTAGATCTGTTTTAAGAAATGTAGGAAATTTCCCACCAGCATCATGGGAGTAGGTTCTTCATATATTATGCTTAATTACATGTAACATTCACTTGAGAAAGAATACTCCGTTATTGTATTCGAAACTGTTAGTTAAAGTTGCGATCAGGCCCAGAGGACCGCGCTATGCAACTGGAGGGTAGGCTCCAGTGTTCAGAACCTACGGGACAAAGTTGAGGACACAGGTTCAGCCCGTCGCTCACCCGCCTTTAACTCCCGGGAAAGAAACCCGGTACCCATTCTATAGAGGGCTGGGTAGACCCTAGGGCCCGTTTGGAGGCGAAAGAAGCGTGGAAAAATTCCCGTCCTCCGCCGAGGCCGGGAATCGAACCCGCTACCTCCAACCCGCAGCCAAGCGCCCTTACCCACTCGGCTACCGGGCCCACATTCGAAACTGTAGTCATTTTAATTTCGTTATTAAACCATCTTGGTCTTAGATAGGTGCGTCGGCTACATTTTTGACATCTCAACTATGATCAGCGCACGTAAAAATGGAAGTTTAATAATGAAATAAAGATACCATTCTTCCGTCTTCGTAAAATTCTTTGAACTGAAGATGTGATAATTCGCTTATTTCGCGTTTGGAATTAGGTTGTTAATTTTATGCCTTTTGCAATAAGATTGCAAAGAATTACTTCTTTCACTACAGGAGCGTATACACTTAATTATAAGAAGATTTCAATTGTTTTTATTTATCTTCCTCACTTATTTATGTAAGAAGGCTAAAATCATTCATCGTCCAAATAGGAATTGCTCAGTGTTAATTACTATGTAGATTAAGGAAAGTAAAATTTATTTGATAACGACAGCCACAGGTGACCATTCAGTGACAAATTTTTGCTCATATAGGATCTTGGCAATTAATCTAAAATAGAAGTTTGAGACAGCATTGAGCATCTCCACATTGATGACCGAGTGGGATTAGATATATCACTCATCTCAAGATCAGGAAAAAAAAAAAAAAGATATTTTATTCAGCATTTTTATTTTACAGCAATATACAAATTTTAAAAAAGAAAATTTCTATTGAACAGTCAAAAATTCACAGTTAAAAGGAAAAAGAATTTTCCTTAATTGTATATCAATCTCAAATATACAATTCAAAAAAATTTATATATTTGAGATTGATATACAATTAAGGAAAATTCTTTTTCCTTTTAACTGTGAATTTTTGACTATTCAATAGAAATTTTCTTTGCTTACTTCTCTTTTTTTCTTTCATGTCATCTCTAGAAAACCTAAAAGCTCTGCTTGTAAATTCTGAAGAAAAAAAAATAACAAACGTTACATTAAATATCTATGGGATAAGAGAATTTTTGAGAAATTGGTAAATCCCCAATAACAATGCTCCAAGCATTATAATAAATGTCCAGTTAAGCTGGTAATTCTTAGAAATTTACGAAGAGCTCGAAAAGGACCTGGAGTTGAGTGGAATCTTTATTTCCTTAGGTCTGATTTAAGCAGACATTCTCTTATGAATTTCCCCTGAACCGCATTTGGAATCTTTAAAAAAACATTTAATAACTTTATCCCATAGATATTTAATGTAATGATTGTTGTTTTTATTTTTTTTTTCTTCAGAATTTACAAGCAGAGCTTTTAGGTTTTAAGAAAACTGCAATTGTGGGGTTTTCCATACTAGAGTTCTGGAAGTCAAAATACACTTTCTGTAAATCAACAAACTCATTCCCGAATTCACAACTTGCGTTGTCACAACGAAACCAAACCTCGATATTTATTTTAATCACTTATTAATAAACTAGCAAATACCCCGTTCTTCATACAGGTTACACTGATGTAGATGATAAAGAAATTGAAATTGTGAGATAACTTCGAAAATTTCTCAGTTGGTACAAAAATCACGTGATAGATACAAAATAATGTTATATTTCAATTTTGTAACTCGAGATTCCTAGATCTGAAATTAATATCGAGGTCGGAGAATATAAAACTTACCATCCCTTTCTCGTCTTCTCCACACCCCTATCATTTCAAGCCTTCCCCAGTTCATAAAAACTCAGGTAATCATTACAAATCTATATCTATCCCGAAAACGTCGTAGAAAACGTCGTTCAGCAATGTTTGTCCATCCTCTCACCCCCCTTTTTTACGTCGCCCTCCCATAGTTCCAGTTTTTGCTCTAGGTTTATCTGTGGAGCTATTATACACAACAATATTTTTGATTACAATTGTTGAACAACAATATTTTTACAATATTTTAACAATTGGAACTATGTAGCTCCCAGGTGCTTATGTGGCGCTTTCAAGAAAATTGGTCCTCCCCCCAAGGACGCCAATATAGAAAATTTGTTGAGCACGGGATTTTTTGATTTTGACAGAGAACACTCATGTCAAATTTCGTGTTTCTAGCTCAAACCGTTTCCGAGATATGCATAAACTTCAGGATATCAAAGAGCCTCAAACATTATCGAACAACAACAACTTCTTAATTCAGAGTTTATTGGCATTTCATATTGCTAATTTTGTTATGTAATTGTATTTTTTCTGTTTTTTATATCCGCATCGAAGTTTCAGTGTTTATTGATGCAAACTCCAAGTCAATGATCTTCAAAAAAAGAAAGCCATAGCACAGTTCATGTCACACTTATTTTATCATTTCTCAATTCTTCTTTAAAATTGAAATAAACAACGGTGTTAAATCTCCAAAAGAAAAAAAAATAATCAATCGCATTTGAAGTCTTAGTTAATTAATTCTAGAATGTTTCTTATTTGTTTAAAATATAAATCATAGTTCACTTTTAATATATTTCGGTTGTCAATTAGCAATAGTTTGCTCTTAAACATTACTTATATTTTAGTTGAAACCAATAATTGCTATTTAGTTGCATTTAAATTATATCCAACAGATATTGAAATATTCGAAACCAGCAGAATTCTGAGAAGCTTAAGTAAATAGTCACCTTACAAGTTAAAGAATAATTGCAGAAGAAATTACTTTAAATTAATAATTATATTAATTTAAATTTTTGATAATTCTTTTACTCATCGAAAAAAGAAAACTTTGCAATTCAGTAATTTCTACAAAAGTTTATTTAAATAATAAGAAATTGGCTTATTATTAGAAATGCTAATGTCTGCTTAAAGGCTAAATTTGATTTGGCATTCAATGTCGCTTATCCAATGATTATAACACTTTGTTGAACCCAAGTAATGACCATTCAAGGCGAAAAATAAAAAGTAAAAAATGTAAAACTGAAATTATTAAGTTTCATGAATACTGAAATATGTCAAGCTTAGTTGATCTTAGAAAGAACTAAAAAAGGATGCACGATTAAAGATCAGCGTCCGAAAAATCTAAAAACAAGGATGAGATTAAACTGAAAATGGAATGGAATTTTTTTTTTCCACAGGGATAAAATCTAAAAGATCAAAGTCGCAGATCTTGAAAATCTTGAAAAAATGTAAGAAAGCCTCACATCAAAGCCTAATCGAATCAATTTGGTGGAGATCATAAAGAATATCAGGTTACACTTAACATAAGCGTAAAGTAACATTGTTAAGTGATGTGTACTATCCTGTTAATTATTATCTTCATGAAATAATATACATAATCCAACTTAAGAATTTACAAGGAGACAAATCATCCTGTATAATCAGAAATTTTGATCTCTTTTTGGGAGATGAAAGTACACTACATGATCAAACATATCCGGATACCCCTCTGCAATAACGGACTGAAGCCTAGATGGCACGACGATGTCAGGTGTCGGTATAAAAGGAGTGAAGGAGTCGTGTTTTGTTAATTGATACAAAGTAATATCAGAATGGATCGATCAGCAGAGCTCAGTGACTTTGAATGTGGACTGGTCGTCGGCTGCTACTTGAATAATAAATATTTCAACCCTTCAAAAGTTCAAAATCGAGTGTTGGTGATGGGATTGTGAAGTATAGGATGTGAAGTGTACAAGTTGAAATGCAGAAATTATGGCAAAACCATTTTTGGAAATACGGGTAGAACCAAGAAAGAAAGATTGCAAGAACACATTCAGGCCTTTAAGAATAATAGTAGAAATTATGAGAGTGGGAGGACCACTGTTTAATTAATGACTATAACCCTGATCCATTAGTGGAAAATATTATTTCAAATAAAAGATATTAAAGCAACGCTTATGAAAGAAGCGTGAGTAATTAACAACATTAGTTGCATTGATTAAGACAAAGAAATAAGTTATTATACTATGGAGTGTTTCAAGAAAGCATTAGGCCTTAAAGATAAGTTTAATTGATGGGAACCTTCAACAATAAGGTGATAATACTTTAATTATTAACTAATGAGTTGCCTATAGTTCAAAGAAGAACGTTTAATCTCTTCCATCTATCTTCTTTACAAATGCAATATTTTGCAGAGCGGATTATTCTGCTTTTTCAGGCTTTAATTTACGTTTTGAACATCTCCGGCAGTTATAACAACGAAATATTGCATTTGTAATGAAGAAAAATGGAAGAAATAAACGTTCTTATATGAAATCTATGGATATTTATATTGAATGAGTTGCATGGTTTTGTTTGTATTTTGAATTTTGTAAATTTTTAAAACAAAAAAACGAATTCTCTGTAATGGAGGATAGAGTAAATAACATCTCTGCCTCCGCTTAATGCCTGAGGAAGTTCAGCAATCACTTGAACGAAATATTGCGAATAAATATGTAAGGTTTTATTAAAGAAGTGTTTGTTTATTAAACTGCGTTTGAAGTTTTATATTTAAACCTTACTTATTAATTCACTATTTAAAGTTGAACTAATTACTAAGATACAAGTTTCAAGCTATATATACAGTATTTAAAATGAATTTCTTCAAAACAATTTCATAAAATATGAGATTAGATTATTTTTCAATATTTTACAAAACCAATAGCAGTGCTGGAGTTGTGTTTTAAATATAAAAACTGCATACGAGAGAAATTAAAGTTGATAAGATAGTTGAAAGTGTTTTTGATCCAAATACAGTAAAAACAATTCGCAAAAAGCTATTTTTTTTTTCATCCAGATTAAAACAAATTGATTTACAGGGGATGCTTATTATGTAAAAGGAAACAATACAAGCTATTGTTTAACTTCTGATGACGAAAACCACATAGTTATTTGAGGATAAAAGAGAACTTGTGTTCAATCGGAAAATGAAGTTGAATTAATTAGAGATGATAACTTTGATTTGAGGAGAGTCAGAAAGAATTTGAAGATAACAAGAATTTCTGTTTCAACAAGATGGATAATTATTTTTGTTGGTCTAGAAAGAGCAACTGAATCCATTTACAACGAAGATTTATATAAAAAGATAAAGATAAATAAACAAGTGAATATAATTTTGTGCTAAACCCTAAATTTCAAGGTAACCCATCATAATAAAAAAATTAAAAATAAGAAGAAAAAAAAGTACTTTATCGTAAAGAAAAATATAAAAAAAAAATTAGGAAAATAAGAAAAGAAAAAGTATAGATATTCGGATTAGAACCGACAACCCTCAGTATATGAGTCCGAGACTTCAAGCATCAAGCCGTAGCTGACAACTGAAATCAAATGATTGCATTAAAGCTAATAGAGGAAATCCAATGAAAACAATGCCAAATAACAATCTCGAACATGGGGGTGCGTTGGTCCCTAAAAATACTCCATTCCTACAGAATTTGGGCCTCTGGACATAATGAAATCCGTTTGTCGATGCGACCATTCAGGATAGGGGAGGACAGACACGGATGGAAGTACAGGACAAACTCAATAGCTACCGATTTTGGTCGCTATCACAATAGCTATCAAAAGGCTCGCTAAAAAATTTTAAGGGTTTTTTGTTCCGTTACTGTAACTAACAAACTGAATGAATTACCTAAATTCCGATCCGGAAAAAAAAAAAAACCCACAAGATTTTACGTTAAAAAGCGGAATCAATAAAGAAACGCATGTTTCAATAACATCCTATGTAATATTTGCATATTTTTCATATCAATTTTATTCACAAAATAGGAATAAATAACTGTTGTTTCGGTTTAGTACCGGTAAGATGTGAGTTTTTATTTCGTTTCATTTACTGTAGATGTCGACAGAAACTAGTAATCAAACAGTCTTTATATCGTTTGAAAATTTATTGTTCCCTTTTATCACCTCATAAACTGCCTACAACTAAGAGGACGAAGGTAATGGTTTTGCTGATATAACTGCAGCAGAGAGTTCTCAAATTCCTTCCGCTTCAGGAAAAGACACACGATGTCATTTCAATTACTTTGAAAAGACCATGAGAAGGAGGTAATCAAACAACGAATCTAAATGAAGACATATGAAGGAAATACGAAATCACTTTTCAACCGTTAATCATTAAATCGTAGAATCCATTAAATAGACGAAAAACAAAGTATTTTTCAAGATCTTCAACTGAATATTATAATATACTGTATATGTGCCTCAAAAGAGAAGGAAAAAAATAAACTCCTACAAATCCCGAAAAAATAGATAAATAGAAAGAAATAAGGTATTTATAGAATAAAAAGCTTTGCAATATTCAATGTTTACTTACCTTCATGTTTATTTCTTTCAGATCCAATCCAATATTTTATCATTGATATTCCAATGGTGAAAATGTTAATCAAGAATGAAACAAGAAATTCGTGAAGAACCTGAAGCCTGCTTTCTACTATAAAAGTCTTGAAATATAAAAGGTTTTCTTTTTTCTTTCAATTATCATATCTAGTGAATATAAATAGCATTTTGTTTGTTTGTTTTTCATTTTCAATCAGCACTTATTTAGTTAAATATTCTGAATCCAATTAGTTGTTGCAATAAATACATTTAACGTGCCGTTGTAATAATAATAAGATAGTGGACCATTACCACACTAAGCATTAATAATAAAAACATATAAAAAGGACATGTTTCTATGAAATAAAATAAAAAATAAAATAAAATAAAAAAACGGCTCTCGTAATCCGAAATAAAAACGAGAGTAGTTTTTTATTTGGGGCTCATCGAAACAGTCATTTTTATATGTTTTTATTATTAATGCTTAGTGTGATAATGTCCACTAACTTATTATCAATTAGTTGTTATTACAGTTAATTCGCAGAAAGTATTTATTGATTTTCTCGATATCGATAGAAATCCAGTTTTTTGGAAATAGTCGTTAACTTGGCATACCAAGCTATAAGAAGATCCATCCATGATTTAAGCATTATTAGAGACAGAGAGATACATACACTCAGAAGTCTGGTTTAAAGAGTCTCACTTCCGTAAGAAAATAAGAGTTAAAGGAATTTATTCTTCTCATCTTTTCTTAGAAAGTTTTTTAAAAAAATATATTTAAAAATTTGTAAATATATATTAAGAAAAAGAACTATTCACCTAAGATATTCCTTAAATTTTTCACTTCCTCTTCATAAATATTTCAAATGATTTTCAACTAAATGAATCAGAAAAATTTTCTAGGTTTTCTTTCCAATCAAATCCAGGAAAAGCTTTTGGTCATTCATGTACCTCTCATGAGATTCTTTTCTTTACCTTCTAAGAATTTAGAATTCTTCTTATTCTATCTAATTTGGTTTCAGTGTTTATATTGAGATGTTTTTCGGCTACAATGTTTGTTTTCTCTAATCCATTCAAAGCGAAGTTCTAACACGACCAAGCTCTAATATGATTATCTCCTTGCTTCTTCTTTGTAGAGTCTGTAATCTTTGAATTTCCTTCCTCTATAACTATTAGTTAAAGCGTATTAATATTAGTTTGGGCATTTCTATGAAAGTCCAATTTGATTCAACGAATATTTATCTGCGTAATATTATTTGCAACAGTAATTTATCTAAGATAAATTCATTTGCTGATTTTCAATAATGCAGTTCATCAAATTTTATTTTTAAATTATGATTTCATTCTCTTTATACTCGTATGTTTTGATGCAGGTCCTTCTTTCATGGATTAATATTTCTGACAAGTGAATATCTTTAGATTCGACATCTATCTTTGCAAAAGAGAATTTGTATTTTAAAATTATCTTCTTCTCAATTATTATTATCTTGTATTATTACTAGCATTATTATCGGTACATATGTACCATCGGGACCCATTTTTTTATAGTCGATTTTTGGTACATATTTTAAATCATTAACCTGTCCAAATGTATAATAAAATAGGTATTTACCTATTACCTGATATGGTTTGGAAAAAAAAATATTTTTAAATAACAGTACATAATTAAGGTGGAATCCTTTCCAGGATGTTTCGTTTGGAAGTGTGACGGAAAAAAAATATTTTCCATTTCGAAATGACCAGCGGTATCATAAATAACAACTACAAATTATGCTTTAAAAAAATACAGAAAATAAATGAAAAGAAAACATTAGAAATGGATTATAAAAAAAGGGTCCCGATAATAAGTAAATACGATATTTTTTTCTTAATTTAAAATCCTAAGTTTTAATGAAATCCTTAATAGTTTGGAACAACTGTATCTCAAATCTTACACCTTGTCGGCTCATACGTAATAATAAATACTAATATTTAAATTCCACATTCTTCATGATCTAAATTTAATTTAATGTTAGTTAACGTTCAGTTAACAATAAAAATAATATTTAATTAGGAATGTTAAATCTTATTAGTTGAAGTACAACAAAATCTAAGTTATTTAAAATCACACTGAATAAATTTGGAAATTAATACAACCAATGAATATGAAATTTTTATTTAGTTGATGTGACAATATTTTAGCACTGAAAAAAGAAAAATTATAATGTATTACTATTATTTATAAATGCTTCGATATACTGTATTACTATTATTTATAAATGCTTCGATATACTGTATTAAGAGTATTTAATCCTAACATTTTCATCTACTCTGTAATTTTCATTAAATAACAAATTTCTACTTTGTTGAATAACTTAAGAGGCGGTTTTCAGAGAGAAAGGCATAAATTTCATAAAGTATATGTTTGTACAGTAAATAGTTTTAGGATCATAGAATGAAATAAAACATTGATCCTGCTCCATTTTCATAATCAATCAGGAGAGTAAATTATGTAAGAAATTGCTTTCCTTTGCTATCCGGTCACTCATTTATTAATGCTCTGATGAAAATTTCAGTTCCGTAGCTTTTTCTGTTGGCAACGAAGAGGATTTTTACTTTGTTTATATTCCCATTATTTCTGGACAGATAAAGGCAGTCTTGTTATCTTCGTTAGATATTGTTCACTGAAGTTGTAAATAATATTTAAACATATACTTTTAATGGTTTCCTCTTTGCATAGAATGACCACTCGCTAATATATTAATAATATGAAATTTATTATTTTATTGAATTTGCATGCTCTTGAATTTTCCAGAATGATTCAACTCTTAATGAGTCATTTCAAATGATTTCAAATCAACAAAAGCCTACTTTACTCCAATCAGACAATCCAAACTAACATGCGATCAATCAGTGTTTCAGCAAATCAGCAGAGTTCCACTTCACGAACTTAATTGAGAAAATAAAATAATTAATTTTATTTAAACATTTTAGATAGAATGATTCCTTGCAAAGTAATATTTTTTGGAAGTTACCAGATCTTCTACTTGAGATAAAGGTTACTTCTGACGGAAAGTTAGGCAATGCTTAAAAGAATCTCAATGTAAAACAAACATCTTTTTATCTGCACTGAAATTAATATTGAATTAATGTACATATTTCTCAAGGAAACCTGTAGATAAAGAATACAGAGACAGTCCGAACCATTCGAACACTTTTAGAACATAGTACTGATATTATACTGTTCTTAAGAAATTCAGAAATCTATTATCGGATCAGCTATTTTTAACGTGCATCTACAAAAATAATTAATAATATATACCAGAAATGCACTGTAGAATGGTGAACATTTAGAATGATACCATAACAGTTTCGAGGAGGCAATTCGTTTCTTGTCGTCAGATTACAATAAGAGTAAGGAATTTAAAAAGTTCGGTTAGAGTCCGTTGTATTTTTTCCTGGCCAATCAACGGGTGTACCATGGTATTATTGTTTTTCGGGCGATTGAGACTTTTTTATGGTTTCCTTAGGATGGTTGTCTTGTGGGGTTTGGGTTCGTGGTGGGATTGTTTGTAGTTTGCGGACCTATTGAGTGTAAACAATAGGGAAGATTAGGCAGTAATGAATTATAAGAAAGGGAAGGGGAACAGTCCGAATAATTAATAAGAATAAATAATAATAATAATAATATATTTTGTATTGGAAAGCGCTTCAAATAGAGACGTCATTATTGTAACATCAATTAGATCTGATTGTAAGGGATTCAAAGAATTTACATTATACCAATCGTGCTGTCTGCCGTAGATGTGTAGGTTATCGGTGTTCCGGTAGCGCCTTGTCACTTGACTATGGCAAGCCGTGGAATATTGGAATATTCTTGTTTCACAGCCTTCGCAAGTTCAGCCAAGCGGATCTTGAGTGGGCGTCTTGTCTCGCGAATTTAATTACAAGTATTGTTGGTTTGTCTTTTGCACCTAATGCCGTAAATGACTCCCGTTAATTCCATTTTGTCATGTAATTGATTAACATGTTTGTCGTTTCCCTTGTTGAGTAAATTGCCTAAAGTTTTAGTTGTCCTACTTACAATTTTAATATCAAATGATTTTAATATCGAGTTAAGTTTTCTGTGAAACTCTTCTGAAACGGGATGCTGAATTTTGGCACGCTTGCGGTTTTTGTTTGTGTAAGATGCGGCGTCCTTTCTAGCTAATCTAATTTGTCTGTCCACAAACGGTCCAGGATATCCATTATTAAAGAAAATGTATTTGATACTGGTATTTTATTGATCAAGAAGTTCCTGATTGGAGCATATGTCAAGTGCTCTGTGTACTGTCGTTTTGATAAAATTTCGTTTGTAGGTCAAGGGAACCTCTGATTGATAATGTACGCGACGATACATGATTGGTAATGAACACGTAAAGGGCACGTAAAGATCCAATACGCTACGGCTTGTATTAGTCATGTGACAGGGCACGTACCCTACACCGATAAATCACAGTCTACGGCAGACAGCACGATTGGTGCTACGTAAATTCTTTGAATCCCTTACAATCCGATCTAATAGATGTTGCAATAATGACGTCTCTATTTGTAGCACTTTCCAATACAATGTTATATTATTATTATTTATTCTTATTAATTATTCGGACTGTTCCCCCTCTGTTTCTTTTTATTCATTGATGCCTAATCTTCCATATTGTTTACACTCAATAGGTCCGCAAGCTACAAACAATCCCACCCTGAACCAAACCCCACAAGACAACTATCCTAAGGAAACCATAAAAAAAAATAGGCAGATCATTTCAGATTCGAAAAAAAAAGGAAGCGAGGGTGAGAATACGAAAGAAACTACAAGGTCCACAAGGAGAGGGCAGGAACAAATAACCCCAGGAAATTAGACAACACGTAGCTCACGAGAGTAAGCTACTACCACCAGGGGCGGCCCTAGGTAGTTTTCAAGTGCAAGCAAACAACTTTTTGGTGCCCCCCCCCACCCCACCCCCTCATAACTCAACTAACCAATCGGAGCATTTTTATCAAATTGTAATTTTGACCAAATTTGAAAGGTAGAAGGTCACTTATTAAAACACACAAAACCTTACAAACAAGAATTATAATTACATTACAATTTACAGGTTATCATAATGATATTCAACTGCAATAAAATTACAAAAATCGTGTCTTTAGAATCAAACTAAGAATAACCTGTAATTAAAAGTGGATTTTCCTGGCTTTTACTTTTGAAAACTCCTTAAGTAGCAAGTCAGTGTTCATTTCATTTAACAATTCATTCTCAATTGCCAATGTTGCCAGCCCACTCAAGTGTTCCTGACTCAAAGTTGAACGTAAATATGCTTAATGAGTCTTAACTTGGAGAAGCTTCTTTCCCCGCTGGCAACTGAGACTAGGAGAGTTAATAATATTCGCAATGCAACAAAAATGTTGGGGAAAGTGTCTACGTAACCACGCTTGGTTATGAAGGACAATGCTTCAGCAGGGTGACTTCTTGGAGGCAGCATAGTCGAAAAAAGTTTAAGCTCGTCGAGAAGGTCATCACTATTGATGTCACAGTCTCCTCCATACCCACCGCTTAAAGGGTTTCAAGTCGTTTACATGATTTCTTCAACTCTGTGTCACTGAAGCTCTTCTCCAGGCCAGCAATATCATACATCAATTTGAAATTTGCGCTGTTTTCCATGAAGTCAAATCTCTCCTGTAAAGAGGCTATTGCTGTGTCAAGCACAACGAAAAAGAAGTTCACTTTAAATGAATCTTGACAATAGAGCACAGCTTTGTCTTGGAAGCTGTCTTTTTATTTTTCTTGGTCGAACTAGACTCTCTTTTTCAAATTCAGCAGGAACGTTGATTTTTTTCTGCAAGTTCTATGATGATGCTGTTAAGACCTTGATCTGATTTCATTTTTTCTAGAAATGGTTTTACACTTGTAATCAGATCTATTGCACTTTGCAGGTCATTTGTAACATTTTGCAACAATTTACTAACCATATTTGTTTAAGCAGGATCTCATGCCATGTCACTAGACAGCACAGAAGTCTTTGCAGTTTTTTTAAAAGTCCCAAGCCAGAGTTCCTACCATATGCATGAAGTTTTGGATCTTGAGAAGCTTCATATAATGCATCACATACTTCTTCAATGTGGTACCTCAAAGGCATCGATGCCCCGATTCTACTTTCCCACTTAGTATTGCAGAGTGGTTTTACTGTGAGAGATGTGACATGTTGTAGCAAAATAGTCCATCTTTCGGTAGAACTTGAAAAAAAGTTGAAGATTTCTTGTATAGTGCTAAAACACTCTACTGCACTAAGAGAGAGCTGCATCATTAATGACCAAGTTAAGGGAATGGTTCCCACAAGGCATATAAAAGGCTCTAGGATTTAAATCAAGGATCCTCTTCTGCACTCCAACATTTTTCCTTTCATTGCGGAACCGTTGTCATAGCCCTGGCCTCTCATGTCTTTTAAAGGACTGCCTCTTGTTTCTAGCTCTTTGAGTAATACTTCGGTAAGGCCTTCACCTGAAGAATTGGTAACAGGAACGTAGCCTAAGAAATGTTCCTTTATTGAGACATTTTCATTTTGTGCAATTTTGACAAATCTTACTATAAATGTCATTTGTTCACAGATCAATTTAGCAAAACAAATAGAGTGGCGATTCGTTACTATATTGTACTTTGTACTGCTGTATTTTATTTCTCTTATATATTTAAATTTATAGATAATTTCGGTTGGTTGATTTTAATTGCAAAACTGCAACGACGAAACGAAAAATAACTCTTTTATGCCAAATAGTTTGTGTTGTTGGTTTGGTTTTCTCTTGTCGCAAACTATACTCACAAAGTTTACCGCGGACGCCCATGTGGCGGAAGGGGCATTCGGCGCCCCCCGTGTCGCGGCGCCACCCGCGGCCGCGTAGTTCGCTTATACCTCGGGCCGCCCCTGACTACCACCCCCGCAACAACAGCCCAGTATCTACGCCCTAGAAAAGAGGTCAGTGACATCATCAACGAAGACCCACCGGATCGGCGACAAGAAGAGCACTCCAATAGAATAAAACTTTCATTACTTCCATATTTATACATTTATTAGCTTTCCATACGTATTTCCGAATATCTTTGTAAACGTATTGAAAATTAACTCCGCAAAGGAAGCTCGAAAGCTTCAGATCATGTAGTATGGTTTTATTTTTTTAGTTAATACTATGTTTATATTTTTAACTTATTTTTGTGGGTGTCGACTGAACACCCACTATTTCTTCACTATGAATTACTGAGCACACGTAAAAATATTTCCTTCATCTTATTAGTTAACATCACTCTTGTGATATTTAGCACCATTAGACAAGTTATTTTGTTCCGTTTTCATCGAAACTATTTCACAATTACGTTTTTTTCACGGTAAACAATATAGTTATGAAGTGGAATTCTAATTCTCAAAGATAAAATATCAAAAACGAATAATTCAATGAATGACTGCAATTGACAAAAGAGAAGACACGTTCTGTTTTTCTACTAAATTATTGATTTTAATTTTGGAAATCTATACAATAATTATTTGTTAAGATCCAAAATATTGTATACTACTCATTCCAGAAGGAAATTTTCCCAATTCTTCTTTCTTTGTTTATTAAATTGAAATAAAGTTAATTTGCCAACTAGCACTCGTACCATGTGAAAGATGAAATTTTCATTGTTGAAATAATCACTTATTTAAGTCCAGTTAATATTTAATGAAGAACTAATGAATGTAAACTAAATAAACCAATTTTATTAATGTTTCCTCATTGAAATGTTGTCACCAAATTGAATTCAAAAGAGTTCTCTAATCCATTCATAATAATTATCAGCCTTTAACAGCTAAGCCGGTTCATTTGTTACAAATGTTGCAAAACGTAATTTAAAAAGGAGAAATTTCACTTTGAAAGATGAATTTTAATTTCTTTCTTCAATTTCTAGACTGTGTTTCTTATAAAAGAAAGTAATTCTTCACTTATTTGTACTTCTGTGAATTCAATTATAAAATCAGTGTGCTTTTCATATTTAAGTTACAGTGAAAATATCCTATAGGCCCATGGAGATAACGTTCCCGGCTTTTTGACCAACTAAGTTTAGGTTGAATAGTCAGCCTGATGCTAGCCCGCCTTTAAAAGAAAACCGGTACAATATTCTACAGATGTCGGGGTGGATCCTAGGTTCTGTCTGGAAGAGAATTAAGTATGGAAAAGAATCTCCGTTCTCCGGTGAGGATTGAATCCTGCTCTTCTAGCCCACAGTACGCGCATTAGCACAGAGCCCACAGATTTTCCTATTCACTCATAATAATAATCTTCAACTAAGCATGAAAAGTAATCTAATCCAGTGGTCTACAGTAAGTTCTTTAGGTGCTAGATCATAGATATAAGTTTTAGATTTCTCCTACAACCGAGAGACTGGGGTATTTCCCACATCATTTAAAGAGAGATAGAGAGGCCTTTCGCGTCCTGTTGTTCAGGAATCATCTTCAGATCTAAGAGATAGACTTGGGAGGGCGTATAAATAGATAGTTAAAAAGCGGACGGGAGAGAGATAGGTCTGATTGGAGCGGGGTAAAGGTTGGTTTTAGCGGGAAGACGGGAGTTGGCGGGAAGCATAGTTTGGGCGGGGAAATCAACGGATCGAAGAGAAATCGTAGTTTCTTGTTGATGCTCGAGACCAACAAGATATGAGAAACCGAAAAACTACCGCCGTCACCATCCACGCCAGCAACCTCGGTCACTCCTTCAACTAGGATAGAACCTCCATTCTGTCTCAACCCTCCACATACATTGCCAGAAACATCGAAGAATGTGTTCATATTCTCAAAGCAGGATCCACCTCTATCAACTTAAATCATGGCCTAGGCCTCCACCAAATTTGGAAATGCTTCTCTTCCCCAACACCCCGTATCTCTCTCCCGTCCGCTTTTTAACTATCTATTTATACACCTTCCCAACTCTATCTCTCAGACCTGAAGATGAGTCCTGAACAATAGGACGCGAAAGGCCTTGATCTATCTCTCTTTTAACGATGTGAAAAATACCCTCCGAGTCTCATTTGCAATAACTTCGCCCACAGTCACTTTAGGACAAGCTATCTGGCAAGCTATCATCAAAAAAAAAACAAAAAAAAAACTAAACTTAATAATTATTCCAATATGCGCACTTATTAAATATAAGATTAAGTTTAGTTTTATTGAACTTAATAATTTTGAAAACAACATTTTGAAATTACGGGATACGCCACCAGACACCACTTAATTAAGACATTACTCTTAATAATGGAGTTTCTTCAAATGATTTTTCTTGAGTCTGTTAAAATACAGGATAAACAAAACTGGAGGACTGGTGAAATAGCTAAAACCTAAGAAATCCTCGGATTGCAGATACAGTAGATTCAAAATGGGAAGAAGGTCTGGAATGCTTAGCAAGGAAAAACAATAGTACAAGGAAAAACAATAGTACAAACCAAGGGATGTATTCTACTCTCTTCAAAGTTAACATTTTTATAATTTTAGAAGATCTGTATGAAAATATTAGATAAAACAATAAAAAAATGGATATCTATATTTTTACAAGTATAGCCGTTAAAGAGTAAGGCAATAACTAAGCCGTTCTTAAAGCACCGATTTCTCCCAGAATCAGCTCAAAACTGGTTTGGAACTAGAAAGAAATTTCAATGAATTGGTTGAAGATAATACCCGTCGTAATGGTATATTTGGTAAAGAACTACTTGATCAGAAAAAGATGCTTCATTGGATCAAAAACAATATGTGAGATTATGAACAATACCATAAAACAGCTGTTAATGATAAAATGAGATCACACCGTAAAATGTACCGAGTGTTTCTTCCCTGAAACCCTCGAAATACTTTTCATTGGAGGACTTTCGAGGAAGAGAAACTTGGAATTTCTTAAACTTAATAAGAACCAAATTAGATTTTGTGACAAGACTCGTAACTTGATACTGTCATTTAAAACTCGATTGTACTACTATTTCGTTTACTTTCGAGCTCCTTTGTTGCTTCTTTCCCTCTCGGTACTCCAACTGCTTTATGACTTGGTGAACCATCTCTAGATCGAATCACTTTGTACTTCTCTGTGAGGTCACTTCCCGTCCGGAGTAAAGTTCGTTTCTGAAAATTTGAATTCAGACTCTTTAAGTAATTTCACTTCGTTCTCCGCAATCCTTCGTCAAGTCCAAGCTTTCCACCTACAGCACTCGTAAAATGACGAGAGCAGCGTCGATTCTTGTTCAGATATTACATTAGTACACGAATTCAGCTTGTTTGTAGTAGTGCTATGTTTGCAGCTCGTCCATCCATGAATGTATGCGTTCTACTTCCGGAATTGAATTTAACACGCCTGTTCAGTGAAGTAACACTCCAGCGCTAAGCTCTAGTTCAGAGTCGTATTGGACAGAGCCGCACTTCGGTTGTATGGATCCACGGCTGAGAAACTCTCTCTACTCTCTTCTGCTCTTCCATGTTGTTGAGGCAATCTGGACATTCGACTTCATTACCGTCTCGACAAGAATTGATATCTGTTAAAGATGCAAGAAGTTATCTTTCTCGGGACAATTGCTCTTCTAAGATATGCGAAGTCTCAGAAGAACGACTGTTTGCCATTAGAAATATCCCAGACTGGATTTGCACTTATTCAGGACAATTTTTAGATGTGTTTCTGTGTCTAATATTGTAATTTTGACTATTCGCTGCTTTATTACATGTACGCAAATATTGTTTTCGATTGTACGTATATTTTAGTTTGTAAATAGAAAGCTTTATTTCTTCTGCACAATACTAATTGTTTATTTACTAATTTCTTATGCAGTGAAAACTCCAGGGATGCACATTAACTTAAGTATTGTTATATTAAAACTTTGTAGATGTTTTGGTGCAGAATCACTAAATATCCTTGTTTATATTTTACGATAATAATCTGCATGTGTCCCTTTGTTATGCCAATTTGTTGATAATTTCTTCCTTCATTTAAGATTTAGATTCGCCTGAATAAGCACTCGCTTTCTTTCTCATCGGATTCATTCTTTGATCCACGTCTCTCTATTTTTAAACAAACATCTTCCGGTAGTCACCCTCACTTGTTTTGATAGTTACTTAATGAGGCATCTCTTTCCTTTTTTTTTCATCTGTTTATGATTAGAATTTGAGGATGAGATTAGAGTTTTTGGTTAAATATAGCTTTCCATCTGCTTTTCTAATTACACTTGTGACAAAAAAAAATCGACGCACAGCAGAATGTCGTCGAAGAACTGCGAAAATTAATACACAAATAACTCACGGATAGACATGCAAATTATAAAAAAATCGCAGTCAATGAATCCAGAGGGCGGTGCATGGCGTATTTGAACCGCGCTTTCTGTGCTGTTTGTAAGTTGTTTGTAAGTAGCAATTTTTCCTTCCTTCGGCACTTCCGAACCGTGGCGTACCGTGGGCTTGAGAGAGTCATGTTGGACATATCGTTCTATCGTCCTATTGTGTCGCGATGATGCCACAGAAAGATGTCGTTGGAATCAATGGGTCCGGCAACGCACATACTCGATATCAGGGCAATCACTAGCAGACAGAATTATAGGATCGTGAGATCCGCTCTCCGGACACCAAAGTTTCTCAAATGCCATCCGAGGAGAGCTAATGACATCACCGTAGCCTAAATGTGTCACCATGAACCATTTCCAGATGGTTGGCAGAGACTGAATTATGATGCAGGGTCCGTTACGAAGACTGCCACTGACCAGCAGCATCGCCATCACTGCCTGCAGTGGTGTCGCGCCAGAACAGGGTGGAATGTAGCTGATTGGGGATGTTTAGTGTTTAGTGATGAATCTAGGTTCTCACATGGAGTCGATGACCGCCGAATACGTGCGTGGAGATGTCGAAGCCAGTTTGCCTCACCTCACCTGATTTTCAAGCGTCACACGGTCGTCAAACCTTGCTTTCTCGTTTGGGAAGCCATTGCGTATGACACCCGGCCACCCTTACTTGTTCTTCAGAGTACTGCCACAGCACAACGTTACATCCAGAATATCCTGCGACTATCTATGCTGCAAATCTTCCAAGAGTTTTTCATCAGGATAATGCCCACCCTTACGATGAACATCTCTAGAGGATATGAGGATATATATAAGATCTTATCTTGATACACTACACTGCACTACTATATTATAGAGCTCCGCTTTTTATTTTTTTATGTACGACTTCATAAAAGCCTTTTGAGTCAAAGCAGAAACCTATATTAGTTTTCGTGACTCTTCAGTCAGGATTATTCAGGTGTGCAAAAACTTAAAAGGCAGAGAAGAAAAATAATACATTCATAGATTCTGAAGTGACCTCCTCACAAGATAAATAGTATCAATGTCATTAATAGCATCAAAATGCTGAACTCAAATCCTTGGGCAACTAAACTATCATCACAACGCTGGGTAACCTTGGTTGAAGAGAATGTAATAAGTTCAACAGGTAGCCCACGGTCTCTGCTTTGATGATAAGGTTTCGCTTTATCGTATTGAGCTTTTATGTTTACTTTTTCTTGCTTTTTCTTTTATGGTCAAACGCCTGTATTGGTGAAAGTTTAGCTGCCCAAGTTTTTGATGTCGACATTTTGATATTGTTTTAATTTTCTTTAATTTGAATTTTTGAGGGGGGTCACTTTAGATTATAACTTAACTTAGAAGACTGCTTTTAAAAGTATATTGTAAGAAACATACTAAAGAATTATTATTAATATCTTGGGTACTTGTAGAATTAAAAGAATATTATCTAGTATATATAAATTATGTTTGTATACACAGGATTCCGCCACATATCCGAAATCTTGGAGGTAATCACCAACAAAATTTACTCAATTTGTTTTTACTCAATAGTTTTTCAGGAACAAACTAGATCCGTTTGATAGCCCTAACTTATCATTAAAACGAATAAAAAAATAGTTTTTGAGTTGATGAACTGCAATTTTTATTAATTTCTAAATTTTTATGTTATATGCTTAGAAATAGTGAAGCTATATTTTTCTTACCAGTAAAATTAGTAAGAACTTCATTTGCGTGTAAAGTTTCAATAGCAATTTTTCACATTTCTATGGTTAAATGAAAGCCCTAAGCTAAAGAAAGATCAAAGCAAAACTGATGGTTCTCTTTATTCTTTGATATCTTCATCAAATGATGCTCTTTGCCTTCCAGCGTTCTTTAGAAAGAAGCAATCAATTTTTCAGGAAATTCAATAAATATCAGTTTTGGTCATCAAAAGAATTAAAATAGAAAAATAACTTACAGATTACCTATGATTGGAATCACATTTCATTAATCACAAAAGAACGATGTAGGAACAGCATTAAAGATGTGCTCCTGAGAAATTTTTTCAATTGATGAATGAAATTGATGATGAAAGGGAAAGTGAAAATAGAGGAAAGAATTACCACTCTCAATTTAATTATCCTAAAGCTTCCTTAGAACATATATGATTAAATTAAAATCATGCTTCTCTTTAAAAAAAATTATTAGAACTGCAAACTAATTGTATCTTTAATGCAACTATAGTTTTAAAGCAAATGACATTGAAATTATTGATAAGTGAAAAGTTTTCTAATAAAATCTAATCGACATCAAGCAAACCGAGATCAAAATAACACTAAGCAAAGTAAGTCATTCATAATAATTAGTATTTACAAAAAAAGTCTCTTATGAGGTTGATGTGACATAAAAACAGAGTATTATGATTCAAATTTATTAAGAGTTTAAACCTCAAAAGATCACGTATAAAGTTTAATTTGAATTTTGGGTTGTAGGCTAAATGCATCATATAATGCGCGCATCTTGAATCAACAGAAGAAATACCTCGTATAGAGATCTTTAAATACAATTGGCTACCTTTCCAATATGGACCTGGGTAACTTTTAATTGGAGATTTGAGGACTAGCACAGTCTAGCGAAAATAGAATTAAACTGGAATTTTCGTTTAGTTTATGCATTTTAAAGTAGGTGAACTTCTTTTCAAAAATTAGGTTCTTGTATTACCATAATCTTGGTGTTTAATAGGAAGCGCAAGTATTTTTAATTTTAAAAAAAATATTATTAGGCTACAAAGATTTTAATTTTTATGTTTATGATAAAAGTATTCTGGCAACTCTTGTGAAGGTTCTGTGTGAACTTTCACACAGGAATATTCATTCATCATGAACCCCAATATTTATTCAGTTGATATTCAGTCGAGGTATTTATTCAGTTGATTCACGATGTTTATATGCGCGCAGTATATGATTGAAGTTTCTTATTTGGCCGACAACCCCAAATTAAAACTTTGTCCGTGGAGATTTTATCCTTAGGTTTAAACTCTTCTTGAACTTGAATCATAATTCTCCCTTTTTTATGTCACACCAGCTGTGACTTTTTTCTAAATACTAATTTGTTGAAACTGTTTTTTGGCTTTGAGAAAATATGTTGTAATCTAACAACTATTATTATTATTATTATTTTCAATGCTGTTACTTTTTAAATTTTTAATATACCCCAATACAGCCTAGCTAAGTTACAGTATCAGTATGAAGCAGTAGTCATTTTAGCGTATACGAACCCAAATATTAACTTATATGGCACTTTTGATAATGTTGGGCAATCAGCAGTCTAGGTGCCCATTTCCTCCATCAGGGGTGGAGACATTTGAAATGGGAAAGGCCAATGGAGATCAGTATTATTCGCAGATGACTCCAGAAAAACGATTAGTGTAAAAATTCTAAAATGTAATTTTAAATCGAAATAAGACATGACCCTCCCTACTTAAGTTAACTCAATAATTGTAGGTTTTCAGAGCTGAAAATTTAAAAGTATAGTTGGTTGCAAGTATCAGAATGTGTTTCGGACCAGTAGCAATTAGAGGCCAACAACTGCGAAAATATATTCTCCTTAAAATCCAATAATCACGCTACTTCAAACTAATCATCCACATAAGCTGAAATTTTCTGAGATACTAAGGTAGAAGATCACTTTTGAATACGTCTGTTAGATAATGCTAGGGACAAAAACTGTCTGTTTTTTATTAGCATATTATAGTCACAGAAAAAAAAAACCTTAAAGGTATTTCAGTCTATTCAGAAAGTTGCTCCCATATTAGATACAGTAATCTTATTTGGAAAAAAAATCTTTCTGGGATTATTGCATTCAAAATGAAAAGTTACTGTAACTAAAAGAAAGACATACAACGTGTTAAGGAAGATACAGTTATTTCCTCAACAATTCGGGTGAATACAGTGAAGCAGTAATTCTCTACTTATAAAATTCAAAGCCTGAGTTCAAAATAAGAATTATAATTATGTACAAATACATTTAAATAAATTGACGTATGCAACAATTAGTAACAGAAAAAAATTTAAAGGTCTTCAATTCAGTTCACAAAATACAAAAATTTTCTTATACTATTGTATATTATTGATTACTTTGAGACTAAATTACTTGACTAAATTGTCAAATCAGATGGATTGCTTTTTTTTCCCCAAAAAAAAAAGAGATATCGATGTCGAAGTATAATTAACAATAACCCCAAGTTTATTCTCGTTAAACATTTAAGTTAATAATCTCAAACGTTTATCACGTGTCGAAATTCCGGAGTTATTTTCTTACTATTGTATCAAAGGAATCGTGGCTCTCACCCCATTCTGAAATCAATGTAAATAAAACAAATATACTCATTAACAAAAAAAAAAACGACGACCTAGAAGGAGTTGTCCGATTGTAATGAAATTTCGTATGCAAAGACATTAGGACCACCCATGCAAATGATTAAACTTTGGTGTCCAATGAATGAATAGCGAGAGCTACAGCGCATCGGAACTGCGCGCTCAGCAGGTGTATATAAGAAGCGATTCTCAATCTGATTGTCAAAATTTCTGTTGCATTGCGAGTTAGGATACCTTTCAACGACTGAAAAAATGCCTCGCCGCAGGATTCGAGCTCATTACGTGCAAATGTCAGAGTTTGAAAGAGGTCGTATCATTGGATTGAAAGAGGCAGGTTGGGTAAATCGGAGAATCGCTCCTCATATGGGTCGAAGTAATGCGGAGATTAGAAGATGCTGGCAGGAATGGGTGGACAATGGCAGATTTCAGCGTCATGAAGGTAGCGGTCGACCTAGGGCCACAGCAGAGCGGGAGGATAGAGTGATTGTCAGATCAGCTGTCACAGCACCTGAATCATCGTTATCAACCATCAGACGTGCGACCCGCAGACGAGTGTCCACCATGACCATTCACAGACGGCTGAGAGAGCGACATCTACGCTCGTACCGACCGCTAGCCACCTGCCACTCACGTCTGCACACCGTCGGGCCAGATTACAGTGGTGCTTGGCTCGATCCGGTTGGAATGATGCTGACTGGGGACGTATAGTGTTTAGCGACGAATCCCGCTTCCAACTGTGTCTTGACGATCGTCTTAGACGTGTCTGGAGACTCCCAGGGCAGCGTGCGGTTCCTGCTTTAACTATTGCACGCCACTCAGGCCCTCAACCAGGAGTTATGGTCTGGGGTGCCATATCCCTTGATAGCCGGACCCCTTTCGTCGTCATTAGCGGCACTCTTACAGCACAGCGGTACGTCGACGACATTCTGAGACCTGTTTTGCTACCCTTCCTTTTGCAGTACCCTGGCCTTATTTTTCAGCAAGATAATGCCAGACCAAATACGGCACGTGTTGCTATGACCTGTCTTTCAGCTTGTGAAACACTTCCTTGGTCAGCCAGATCCACAGATCTCTCTCCAATCGAGCATGGTCTGGGATATGATGGGAAGGCGACTGCATCCAGCAGGGAATGTGGATGACCTAGCCCGACAATTGGAGCAAATTTGGCAAGAAATACCGCAGGAGACTATCAGGGAGCGTTATCACTCTATGCCACGTCGTGTGGCAGCTTGCATTCAGGGTAGAGGTGGGTCAACACCTTATTGAGCTCGTTACTTTGTAACTCTGTAACTCTAAAATTTCAGACAAATTGAATGATTTATTTCAATCATTTTCTATTCTGTACATAATCTTCCTCTCCACCAATTTTTGTCTCCATCGGACAACTCCTTCTAGGTGCGTCGTTTTTTTTGTTAATGAGTATAGATTAACTTATATTGTAACATTACTATACATTCTTTGATTCAGTACCATAATTTTAATTGTTTAGAAATAATTAGTCTATAAGCAGTTTTACTTGTTAGAAGACGTGCACGTATCAAATAGGAAAAAAATTCTTCTGGTAAAAACGGTATCACGACAACATTTTTTTTTTACCTCAAATCTCAGATAGGACGAAAAAGAAGAGAGAAAAACGAGGCGAGACAAACAAAACTGAAGGCGAAAAATGGCTGGGGTGTTCGGTCAAACTGGTGATCATCATTCGACCGAAACGACGACAACTCGTTGTGAAAAAGCCAGTTTTTCATGGATAATAATCGAAGACAATAAACAGTACGAAAAGATCAATATTCCCCCCCCCCCTCCCGTATTCTCGAAATAAAAAGAATGTGTATTATTTTTCGTTATTCTTTTAAGTAGAAGACCGATGGAGATGATTTGCCTCTCCCCTTCCCTCCTTACCAGAATTTTTTTTCTTTTTGGAAATCGGCTCGTAATTTGGCCCAATCCGAAATGAAATTATACCTTCGGTTTCTGTGATGCCTTTCGCTGTTTGTCTGTTCTTGTATCGCGCATCATCCTAAACTTTCCCGTGAATTTTCAATATCCGTTAAAAAAAAACCAACATCTAAACATACTATTAATATGCAAAAAACGAATATATGTTTGTCATCAAAGTGGAGAGAGCGGGGAGAGTCGGTGAGAGAATATTTTAAAGTATGTTTTTAATTTTAATTTTGTTAGTGTATTTTAATTTTAAAAATACATTAAAAAATATCGTTTGGAAAAGAAAAAGTAGTTGATTTAATATTGGTGCATAATTCCTACGTCCCTATAAGGCATTGTAGGGCACTCTCTCTTAAGCTCACTTTGGAGGAGACTATTATTTTAGGGCAGGAGGTTTATCTTCCGTAATAGTTCACGGGTTGCAACTAGTTTTCAATATTCGATAAAAAAACAACATAAGTTTGTGGAAGACACTGCAATGACTTATCCCTTACTGATCTTAACACACAGAGTAAACAACTATTAATTATATTTCAGTAATTAATGATTTTATTTCAACTTCCTGCATTTAAAGTCTTTCAGGAAATAACCACAGACAGTCAAAATTCCTCGCTGATTCCAAGACCCTTCACTGCTAATCGTAAACCTAGTTTTCTGAATAAATTCATCTAACTGCAGAATTTTTGCTTCTGAAGTGAACCGCATCTGTGATGCATTACGCTGCGTTAACATCTGCAAATAAAACAGTAAATTTTAAATGTAAAAAAAAAAATAAAAAAATAGTAAATTTGTGAAGATGATTTAGAAAGAAGTTTAATTCTAGAGTTCGTCAACTCTATTTTTCGATTGAGAGACTTCAAAGCTTTCAGTGCTGATGAGAATTTCTAATTTTTCAGCATGACAGGATTTCGAGGACTGTTAAAATATTTGTATTCTGAATAATTTAATTAAAATATTTATCCCGTTTGCTTCTTTTCTTTCCACCCTCTTCTACGATGGAACTTCCTGTTTCCTCCCATTTGTTTACTGAGTAAGTCCTACTAGAAGACATAAAATTGGAACAAAAGGGAAATTATTTTATAGATACAGGATTACGTAACATTTTTATTTAAGTAAAAGAAAAGAATAAATGAATGAAATCCCATTGAGAAAAATTAATAACAATTTTATTAGAAGTAGCTAATAAAAAATCATTTATCACCAAGGACTTGGAAGTTTTTACTAAGATTTTAAAGAATTAAGATTAATAAGATAGTAATTACATGAACAAAATAAAAGACAAAAGGAAGACTTTCAATAGTAGACTTAAAAACAGAAAGTTTAAATAAAGAAATGATGAATTGAAAATAAAATAACTTTTAAAGAAGCATCTTCTTAATTAATGAACATCTGACGTCATTTGCGACCAACCCATATCGACAAAATGACTTTTACCGTTTTAAATTCACCTTTTTGTTTTAAAAAAATATAATATATTCAGTAATAGAAAAAAAACTAAGTAAAAATGATGATATTTCTGTGAATCACATTTGAAATAACTTATCAAAACATATCTTTCGTTTAGATCAATCCAAAACAGAAAAGAAAATAACGTGTCTAGAGCACAAGAGGATCCACAGGCTTTTTTATTTAATGTGAAAAGTATTAAAGTTACAAAATTTTAATAGGTGCATTTATTTATTCACTTTTTAACAAGAACGTCACTTCTACTTTATTTTAATCGCATAAAAGTGCTTTCCTTTGAGGCCAAAAAAAAAAAAAAAACTGAACTAAGCTAAAACTGAAGTAAAACGTAATCACAAGATTATTTAATTATTTTTGTCTGAATTAACTAAATAAAATGAAAAAAATAAATAAAATGAGGAAGAATAATTAAAAAAAAAGTCACTTTAAGCTCATCACTTCTACAAAGAAGTGGCTGCCAATAATAACAGCTAACAATATGTATGATTCAGTAATTTAGAAATTGTAATTTAATAATTTATATCAGTGATAATAACTAATAATCTCTAGTCAATTTAAATTTAACTCTCATAAATAATTTACGAAATTACAACTAAGAGGTTGTCCCAAAATCGACGATTTTGGCCCCACTCGGATTTCGCTGAAAATTGGTATGCAGACTCCGTAAGGGTGTATGGTCAACAGTAGCAATTACAAGTGTGCCCGACTTCCGGTTAGACAGGAAATGGGTGAAGTTTGCTGTTCATTTCTATGTTGAAATATCAAAATGAAACCTATGCCAATCGATAGAGTTCATTGTGGTGAGTAAAATGATATGATATATGTCTACCTGGCACTGCCGGTAAAAGGGATATTTAAGTATATTCTCATGAGTTTCATGACTTTTCTCGAAAATTCTAGT
This sequence comes from Thereuonema tuberculata, assembly GCA_023159025.1. Taxonomy (NCBI): domain Eukaryota; kingdom Metazoa; phylum Arthropoda; class Chilopoda; order Scutigeromorpha; family Scutigeridae; genus Thereuonema; species Thereuonema tuberculata. Next base: position 71,711,019 of record JAFIDM010000001.1, read on the forward strand.
CTATTCAAGAAAGTTCTAGAAAAATCTCGACAGATTCAGAGGCATTTCGGCTCTCTGTCTTGATTATTCTAGACAATTCTAGAAGTTTCCAGAAATGTTAGTGAAAATTCTAGAATTTTCAAGAGCATTCTCGAATTTTCTACTTTGACGTAGAATGAGGCCGAGAACTGTCATGAACCTTCTGGAACTCTCGACAGTTTACCACACTTTTCCATAGATTTCTAGAAATACCTCAAGAGGTATATAAACCCTGTGGCTTTGCACGAGCACAGTCAGTTACGATTTCAATCTTGAGCAAATCAGTACCACTTTTAACTTGTGCTAAAATGATGGAGGTGGCTGGCACAAATCCTTCCATCTTAATATAAACATCGGCATTCAAGAATGATATTCTTTGTTTTTTTCTATTATTTAAACCAGTGATTTAGATTAAAAAAATCTTCCAAAATGGCGGATCTTCCAAAATGAACAGCAATATTACAGTGAATGTTCCACGGAAACGTGTGACTTTTAGCCACCGAACATGCATTTTCAAGTGCAAACGAGAGTCATCGCATATGTTAGTTCCAATAAAAGCCCGGAAAGAAGCTTTCAAGACTTTGAAAATCTATTTTCCAGCTAAAGCACGATGCTGCAACCGTCATATCAATCCAGGAAACGATCTTTTTCATCGTGAATGGTTCGATCGTCTTTCATCAAATCGTGTTATCGATTAGCAAGAAAAATCTCTAATATGTCAGGACAAAATATAGCTGAATTGGTTGAAGAGTTGTTAGAAGAAGCCGTAGAAGGTGAAGAGCCGGGCGAAATCTTTGATGATATGACATCTTCCTGCAATTCCGGTAGGAAACGACAATGATTCACTGGACGTTAAAGTAGCTGCTTGCGCACAAGAACAAGAAGGTTTCTCTCCTGCAGAAGATGCTTAAACTGCATTGTATATACAATACTTCAATCAAGATGTATTCGAAAATCATAATAAAATCTCTAATAAAATCATGATACACCAATACTCTTTGGTTTCTGCATTTTTCTTTCAGCAAACTTAATTTTACCAATTATAATGGTCAAACCGGAAGTACCAGCTAGACATATGACATATCATGTTACTCACCACAACGAACTCTATGGATTGGCATAGGTTTCATTTTGATATTTCAACATAGAAATGAACAGCAAACTTCACCCATTTGCGGTCTAACCGGAAGTCGGGCACACTTGTAATTGCTATTGTCGACCATACACACCTTACGGAGTCTGCATACCAATTTTCAGCGAAATCCGAGTGGGGCCTCTTTAATCTCAGTATTAATTATTCAGTTTATTTGAAGCAAAATTTTTCTCTTAAATAATAAATATTTAATAGAATTAACACTTTCAAGTTGTTTAACAGTATTATAATAAAGATTTAGAAAAATATAAGTTCTTCACATGATGAAAACATTGACAAATTGAATGTTTAATTTCAAAATACTGCAAAAGTAAACTTTTAATCTACCATTTCTTTTTACAGCCAAATTTGGAAATTCTTCCTCTAAATTAATGTTTTTTGCAATTCATCAAAGCTGTTTCTATTATTTTTCTCAGAAGTTGTTCTCACTTGTGAAAAGGTTTAACTGAACACTTAGAAAGTAACTCTTTTTTGAAATTTAATTCAAATTTTTATTTAACTAGATAAAAATATAACAGAGCCCCACCTTTTTGTTTTGTTTCGCCCAGAAACTGAAAAAATTAAATACTGTTATGATTATACCAGGATGCTGAGGAATCGATTTTTTTTTTAAGAAATAAAACTTACCGTTGGTTCCTGAGCGCTGAACAGCTGAAGGTAATCCGGCAAAGTCTATCCGTTGTTGAGGAAACACGACTGATAGTTGGTTCCTCTTCTTTTTAATGTTAACCAGTCCTATTAGGTGCAATTAGACTAATTACTCCTGTTATAGGTGGTGGAATATTATTATATGACTTATAAAGTTGCGATTAAAAGCAGGGATTAAAAGTTTTTTTCTTATTTTATCAGTAATTATATCAAAGATTAATTGATTTTTAATGCATTTAATGCTATTACTGGTATAATTTTCCCAATTTATTTGACTAAATAATTTAAATTTGACATAATTGTCTAATCTAAGACCAAAATTCTTATATGGTTTATTAACTTCCAAAATATTTAACCAATTATTTCTACGAAATACCAATTGGTCGAAATACCAATGTCGTAGTTTTGTTTTTTTGTCCCTAATTTTGCAGAAATTGTTCAAAATAGTTTTATTAAGAAATTTTTCTTCTGTTTTTAATATTTTATATTTATAACGATTTTTTAATTTTTGTTCAGAAGTTCATTTTTATAATTAATGTAAATGCTATTAAAAAATTTTAAGATCAATTTATTGATATTATCAATTTGACGTTTATTTAAAAAAATCCAACAATTTAATCCATAATCTAAAATAGAATCAACTAATGTTTTATAAATTATAAGCTTTTGTTTTAAAGGGTATAAATTTTTAAATGATAAAATATATAAGTGAAAGTATATAGTTTTTTAACAATATAGTTATAACGAAAATTCCAGTTGTACTTGTAATTATCATCGACAAATACACCCAAATACAATAGTATTACAGCTGAATTTGTTATTTATGTTACAGCATGAATATTCATATATAAAATAAAAGATTTTTTATATTATATTTTATTTTTATTTTTATTTTTAATAACCATATTTTTTTTTTTATGTGATTGATAGTCATTTTATTATTAAATGTTGATGTTGGCTCAATGTGCGAAGGCATATTTGTTGTCCGGTTGATTTTTCTCTCTAAGTTTTACTAATGTTATCTTTAATTTTTATTTTAAATTTTCTATTTTTCAAGGTAGTTTTTCAATAGGTTATGAAATTACATACCTCTTATTCCATTTTCTAATTTTTTTAAGAGAATAGAATGATTAATGTTATCAAATGCTTTACTAAAATCTATTAAGGCAATATAGATAATTTTTTCCATCATTTAAGTTTTTATTTATATTATTGTTTAAATTACATAGGAGTTTAGTTGTACTACTCTTATTTTGATAAGCATATTGATTATAAAGAAAAGAAGTTTAACGTGCCCAAATAATTCAAAATTAGATATCAATGACAGGCACAAAGCTAAAGGAAGGATTCGCACCTTGAGTTGTCACCGGGAGAGACTGGGACGGACCGTTTCGTCCTTATTAGGACTCATCAGCTGTGCTTGATATCTAATTTTGAATTATTTGCGTACGTTAAACTTCTTTTCTTTATAAGCATATGGCTTTTTTACTTTATTTATGTTGCCATTAAATTCCTTTTGTGCCTGCCCGAGTGCAGGACAAGGAACTTTTGTATTTTATATCTTGTTTAATTTTTGGCTAGGATTTCTTCGATAGTTGGTCCCATTCTCGGGTGCGAGAACCGGGATACTAACACCTCGCGCACTTTCTGAGTTGTCATCGGAGGAGTTTGACTGGCTGATGAGTCCTAATAAGGACGAAACAGTCCGTCCCAGTCTCTTCCCGGTGACAACTCAAGGTGCGAATCCTTCATTTAGCTTTATGCCTGTGCTTGATATCTAATATTGATTATTGTTAAAGATTTTCCTTTTTGTAACATAATTATATATATAGACTTAATTAGATAACTTTCAATAATTTTTGAAATATTAAAAGAATTGAGATTGGCCTATAATTGTCAAAAATATTGTATTTACTTATATGAGTAAAAACCGGATGAGTAGATAAGAAGTTACGGGCCAAGAGCTCACATTATAAACGAATGAACAATATCTGTTTGTTTGTTTTTTGTAATGTTCAATTGTTTTGTTTAACAATTTTACAGTATGTTCACGAAATCTTCTCGATTGGAAAAATTCCAGAGCCCCATGACGTTACAACTAGCCTCTCTCAGAGGTTCCGAAGAATGTTACGTTACAGCTATTAAAGAAAAAAATATTAGTTTTAATGATGTTTAAAGGAAATGCTGTACTATTAGTTAATGGTTGACTGCTTTCAATATAAGATTTAGCTTTTATATTTAAGTTTTATATATTTCTTTTAAATATTATGTATTTTTAAAGTACTGTGCTTTGGGGCGCGCTTGTTGTGATTGGCTGAAAAATAGATACTTCACAATCACGTAGGGTTCTTTCTAATCATCAAGATGTTGTGGTCGGACTGTATATGAGTTTTTACATTCCGGTGTTTAAACGTTTTCACGCTATCTACATCTTGTAATACTGGTAGAAGTGTAATAGGAAAAAGTACCACTATTAAGAACAGTTAAATTTATATAAAATTTCAAAACTTTCACTCTTTTTATTTCATGTCTTTTCTTTTTTAATCTTTCTACATTCTGATTCACTTTCCATATCTTAGAAGAGTAAAAGAAGACTCGTTCGTTCCTAAATCATTGTCTTTTATTTATTTCTTTTTATTTTGTTTTTTTGTTTTATGAGTGACCGCTTACAAATTATATTGAGGTCAGTAAAATTAATCTCTCGCCACTGGGATTATTCTAGCAACGGATTGTAACTAAGGATCCATTTGATTTTTTATTTGTTTTATTCGTTTATTTAATAGCGTAAATGTTTACTAAATAGACTTCGCAGAATAAAAAAAAATAGGCAAAATTAAGCAACTACATATTCTTAAACGTAAGATCAGACAACCATTGTATTGGCAGTATTGTAAACGATGAATTCCCTTGTTCCGCATTCATGTAATTAGGAAAATGGGCCAAACCTATAGCAATACCTATAACCAATAGCACTAATGTGAACCGAAGTTCTGTCTAACAAAACAAGTGAAAGAAGATCGCAATTACAGATAGAAACAAGGTAGGGATAGTGATTAGTAACCAATCACAGTGCTTCGCAACGGCTTCTGAGTCACCTTTACTTTAGAATAGACTGCACCGGGGTGGTCTAGAAAATGCTCGCGCGTGTCTGTTTGCGACCCCGTGCTATGTTACCCACCCCTATTTATATGGAATAATCGTCATTCTTAACTCAAACCTTGTTAATACGCTAAATTCCTATTAATGGTTAAAAAAAAAAAAAAAAAAGAAAAAAAAACTTAAGTTGATGAGGGGATCGTGTTATTAGCACGACGCTCTAACCAACTGAGCTAACAGGCCACCTACAACTGAGCTAACAGAAGCCGTTGCGAAGCATTGTGGGATATATGTCCACAGACAGACAAACTGGGGCTATAAGGCATCTTTCAGAAGCCTAAAAACAAAATCTGTTCTTCATGATTGAATCACTTACTGATAATGGAGAACCCGAAAGCAGAATGTTTTTTATCTTTCTGCAACGATTGATGCTAAGACGAAAAACTTTCTGCAGGTGCATCCTGCAGATCAACGTCTTGCCCACCCCTGTTCTATACGATATCTTTCTGCAGCCCTCAGTTTCGTTCTGCGACATTGTCGCGCCGTCGCTTGATATTCTGCTTTGGGGATGGAGAATAATAGAAATTTAAAGACATTATTCAAATCCCTTCAAGAAATGAGGAATACTGACTTCACTGACTTAAGTTTTGAAAAAAAGATTCCATAGTTAATGAAAACTGTTCTTGACTTTGTTTTGTGATTTCCAAATTAAATATCATCATTAATTTTTCTATTAATTGATTAATCAATCAATTAATTCATCAATTAATGTTGGATTAGTTCAAGCATTCTTTTGCAGAAGTAATCTTAAACTTCAAAAGATCAGTTTTAAAATAAAATGTAAAGCATTCAAATAACTATTAGACCAATTGGAATGAAGTAAGTGCAGAGTTTCATAACAATGAACGAGCTCAACTAATCTCATTTAAACAGAGAGAGATTATAAACGACATGTAAGTTAGCTAGTCTTGTGTGATTGTTAGGTAATCACTGCGGTTAACACGAACGGACAGATTGAAGACTTCGATTGTTGATAAAAGACATTTAACAATACTTGAAAAAAATGGGATCTGAAACATGAATTCATTGACGTCTGAAAACTTATCATTTGGTAGCAAGAAGCTTTCCAAGGTTAGTTGATTCACTTCTTGGTAGCGGAAGCTGTGAAACATGTTAAAAGGATAAAAATCCAAATTGTCGTATTACATTATTGTATGTTAGCTTTCTGAAGAAATGAAATTTCCTTCATCAGCTTTATTTTAAACTGAAAAATCCAAGACATGAGGGTATGAATTGTTAATGAATATTTGATCGCGAAATGAATTTTAAGACATGACAACTAATAAAAAACTATGCATTTTATACTTTTTTTAATGTTTTCAATTGATTACAATATTAATAATACACAAACAAGAGACATTTATCGTATTTAAAGGCACTTAGGACCTTATGAAATTAGGATTTTTCTTTTGTAAATTTTACTCAAACAATTATAATAGAAAAAAATGGAAATCAAACCACACAATGTTTATTCATTTCTTTGAAAGCCGATTCTCGATTATCCGGGTTCTGATTCATTGATGAATTAATCCTCTACATAAGAAAAAAAGTAAATAGGTTTTCTTTAATAGAAAAGAACTGTTGTATTACTATATGCTCAGGGAATTAGTAATAGTTTCTCCTTCCGTCCATCCCTGATAATCGGGAGACCACCATATTTTAAAAATGGAAGAATGATGATAATGAAACAACAAACTTACTGACATCTTTCGTAAAGTAAATATGTTTTGTATAATCTTTACTATTTTTTACAGTAAAGGCTACATGTTATATCATTAGGTAACATACAAATGAAAAACAAATCCTAAGATTAAAAGAAATCAAAGTCATCATTAAATTATATAAAAAATATATTTAAAAATGTTTAATGTACATTTGCTGAATGAATTCTTTTAATAAAACAAAACTTTCAAAACAGTAAGGAAAATAAAAAAAAAAGTGGAACGCTTATTCATAGAATATACATAATATACATTAATAATTGTAGCTGAGCTTAATAACCTGTAATTACTGGTTTATTAGGCCTTTGTAATAGTTATATATCATTCATTTTTTCGATTTTTTGTTTTGACACAAAATTTAATTGTGTCGATCATTATCGTGAAGAGTTATTAGAATTTCTACTAATTTTCTACTAATTACTATTTTAGTTTATTCGACTAATTACTTATTGCTAATTAAACGATTAAAATTTTTTGAAAAGATTTCATTTTTAGATCTTATTATCCTCATATTTATAGTAAAATCCAAATGTAATGACTTTCTAAGGAAATGGAGTTTTCTTACATTAATTTTTATGGCTTTATCATGTCAGAATGTTATTTCTATATAATTGTACACAATTATACTAATTGTTAAACCATCAAGTAAACGTCAAAGAAAGAGCTCTCTCTGAATTTGTTCAGTCAAATATTGTCAGACCAATTTTGTTTAGTTATAATAATAGGGTCCAGTGATTTAGGCGCTGGATTGCTGAGTGGAGGATCTCTTGTTCGATTCCCGGCGGTGATCGGGAATTTTTCCAAGGTTGTTTCTCCTTCAGACGGACCTTAGAGTTCACCCAGACATCTGTCAAATAGGTACAAGGTTTCTTTCTCGGGGGTTAAAGGCGGGCGGGCGGGCGTCGGGCTAACCATCCGACTCAACTAGTCCCGTCGGTCGAGAATCGCTGGGAGCCTAAACCTCTCGCGCACCCCTGGGCGTGCATGGCCTGTTGCGGTACAGTTATACATTAATAAAACAGGGTTTCATAAAAATCACGAATAAATAATTAAAACAAAAGCAAATATTAAACAAACTAGTAACAACACAAGCACAAATCACAATCTCAACGGGGTTACATTTGAGACAAAGAGAATTTCAGGTTCTCGTCCTATAACAGTTGTTTCATTCTTATTAATGTACTCACGCTAGGACTGACCTTTTGGCGAACTTTCCAATCCAGATTAGAATTCAGGAGTTAGAAAGAATTACATTTACTAACTCAGGAAAATGATAAATAAAATTTTTTCCATCAGTAATGATTTTGATGCAAATACAATATGGAATTAGTTTTCGATAATTGAATTTATTCAATAATTCTCAATGAGACTTTTCTTTTTTTATTAATATATTATTTAAATTGATTTTGAGTTGATCTAAGGAAATTATTCACTAAATATAGGAATTCAATGGATTCTTTTTAAAACGAGCTTTTTATTTCGTTGCTGTTGTTTTATCAAATTTTCGAAGCGCTCTTCTATGATTCAAAAACAATACTTGAACCATTTAATATAAAGATCTAATATTTCGAGGCACTAGAAATACAACGATTCCATTTGTAATGTAGACTATAGGGCAGATCAGACTAATTTTTTAAATGAAATATCAGGTAAAATTGAATTAAAACAATATTATTTTCAGATGTTTCAATGAAGTTTTTTGTTCAATTCTTTTCTCCTTAAGTTAAACATTAATTAGAAGGATTCTTTCAAATTTGGTTTTATTAGAAATACATCAAGTTTTATTGTTTGTAGATTTCTCAAAACTTTTTTTATCGTAATTGATGTATTTTCTACAGAAAAAGGCAAGAAAGAAAGGCTACCAAAATTTATTACAAAGTTAGAATTACGTTGTTTTTTTTACTGTTTTAATCAATGTTTAGATTATTATTTAGGTTTTTGCTTTTGTCATCCCTTTTTACTTCTTTAGTTCGGTCATTTTCATGAACTTCTAGCACCGCTTTCGCCGGGGGTTGTTAAATGAGGTGGAAACAGCGTCGAATGAACGTTATTGGCCTGAAAAACCAGAAGAACGATTGCTTCGTTCTGTGTCCGAGTCCGACGATCGCTACCAGAACAAGATAAGTTTCGAATAGGTCGTACACACGATCGGAAGAGGCTGACGAACTCACGTCGAATGTTAGTGTTCAGCCATCCGTACATGATAGGATTGGTGCAGGCCGAAGTCATGGCGATAATATGACACACGGCGAAGGTGATGTACAGATTATGAGCACTAACAAATTTTGGATAGAAATCGGCAAGTAACGTGATGACGTTGAGCGGCAACCAGCTGATAGCAAACACAACAGCGATTATGGATAGGAGAAAGGTAGTTCTCCGATTACGGCGGAGCTCTTTTTGTGCTCTCTGAGACTGAAAGGGAGAGTCTCTTGACGCGAGCAGGTGCATGTTCAGATATGAAGATATTTTGGCGTGGCAAATAAATAACACTAAAAGTGGTAGTATATATTGGATAAGAAGAAGTCCGACTGTGTACAGTCCCTTCACTGAGATGCTAGGCCATTGCTCAATACACTTCTCGTATAAAATAATGTCCCCGGTCAGATTCACTTGTTCTACCTCCTGGAAGAAGCACACAGGCAACGCTAGCGTTAAGGACACCATCCAGATAGCAGCGATAGCAACCACCACTCGTACTTTATCATGCTTCTGCCGAGACAGACTCATAATGGAACAGTGTCTATCGACGGCTATGGCAGCTATTGTTCCAGTCGATACCATAATATTGGCTCCCTGTAAAAGTGGTACCAGTTTACACAGAGCTCGGCCAAGAGTCCATTGTCGTCTCACAATACTCAGCAGAGTGAAAGGCATACAAATAATACATAGGGTCAGATCAGACACAGTTAGATTGACAATGAACAAATTACCCGGAGTACGAAGCAGAGTTTTCCGGATGATGATGAATCCTATCAGAAGATTACTGAGAACCCCGAAAATGATGAGACCAGAATAAACAAGAATTAGAAAGACTTCAGTGCTCGGACTGAGCCACTGATCATTTATCTCTTGGATTATCCTGAGAAAATCACTATAGTTGAAATTGAACATCGGGGTGGGATAGGACTGGTTGTAGGAAAAGGCATCCGCTGCCATGAGAAGATCAAATAATTGTTCAATAGTAATTAGCAGGCGTCCAGACATGTTAGAAGGGACGGACCTACAAGATAAAAAGTAAATTATTATTAGTTAAAATAAAATAATTGGATATCAAATAAATGTAAGTATATGTGGTTGTGTATATGATTAAGCAGACAAAAGAAAGAATGAAAGAAATATTGATAAATCCGATTAAAATGAAATTAAATAATTTTTAATGATCTTAACCAAATACCCAATTACGTAGATATTATATCATCCACTAATTTCATGCCGTTTTTTTTTAATGAAACAACAGGTTGATTCTGTCAATATCAAATTTTAATTTAGTCAATGATGTATTTACCATTTTTTTCTAAAACTCTTTGACAACGTTCATTAAGCTTATGTAAGTTACTCCATTCTTACAAAAATCTACAGACTTCTTATTGAAAATTTCTTCACATTGTATCGTTGTCAGTTTGAGAACCTGTTCTCTGCAAGATTTTTGTAGATTCCGAAAAAGATAAAAATCTGCTGAATAAGGTGAGTGACTTAAGATTTCCCAATCCAACTCTCATAATATATGTTGCGAGATCATAAAAAATATGGTGTAGCTTTATCATGGCGAAACACTACACTACACAAATAAACGCTTGCTTCAGAATTTCTTTTTATTCACAGTATTTCGCTGCATTTATGGTTCTCTGGATTTCCACAACTTATAGCACACTATTCGTTTACACTCCCAATATATAAAAAGCGACCTCCTTCGAGCGCATTTCTGGATTTTACAGAGGTTTGAGAAGCATGTCCTCTTAGGGCCTAATGTCAGTTTTATCATTAGAGGCACTGACCTCTTAAAATTATGATTTTAATGCTTTTCATAATGCTAAATTGTAAAATTTTGGCACCTGATATCTTGGGTCCTGTTTAAGGGAAGTTTTGCATACTAGTTCAAAACATCATAATCAGGTACAACAAAAAAAATAAAAATAAAATCGGTCTAGCCAAAACGGAAATCTGGACCTTAGACATTTCGCCATAGTTCACATCCTTGTTCTCGTTCTTCTTGTTACTATTTACTCGACCAACCTACAGCCAAGACTATAGCACTAGAATTATGGTTGATATGTCATTAGATTCGTCTCATAGTCGCGGAGTGTCCTCGTCATGTGCTTTTTTTTTTTTTTTTTTTTTTTGATATGTCAATTAGTTTCCGAAAATTACCCAAAAATCTGGTACCAGGGCCGCCTCCAAGCTTAAGTACATGACATATACAGTGCTGATTTTTAGTTCTTATTTTTAATAACAATAGTGGTTAGGTTAAAATATATTTCCTCAAAGCCAAAAAGAGTTTCAACAAATTAGTAGTTACAAAAACGTCACAGCCTGTGTGACATAAAAAATAGAGTTTTAATAAATGTTTATTAAGAGTTTAAGCCTTAAAAGGCCCACGGATAAAGTTTTAATTTGATGGTGTAGGCTAAACAATTTGTTGCTATTATCCTTTTAAAACCGCGCACATGATTGTTGTTCTATAAGACTTGTTCTTTTGGGTGTAGTTTTTACTTTTTACTTTTTTATTTATTATTTTTGTAGTTTCTGACTTATTTTAGTAATGCAATTAGAAATTTTAAATATTATCTCCTTTATATTTTTAGAAGATAAAGTAAAATGTTATCTTATTTTTATGACTTTATATTTTATGTGACTTTATCCAACACTATAAAGCGAGCAATTCTTTATATTTTATATTGATAACGCGCCTAAGGATTTTGATGAAATGGGATGAATTTACCGTTTTTGGTGCAAGAAAGCGATTTAGCTAGGTCTCGACTTTGGGAAAACTCATTTAGAAAGTAAATGATTGACCTGGTTACCAGGCTATTGTCTATAGTGTTCTTATTTTCGTTTTATTTTATCCTTAATAAATTCGTGTTGTGTGCGTTTTTACGTGAAATAAAATAATAATTTTTCTTAATAATAAAAACAATGGACCACTTGAGGATAGGCGGGGTTTCGTAGTTCCAAAATATGCCACCAGGCTACTGCTTGGCTTGTAGGATAAACAAAGCCATGTGCTTTGTTTTAACTCGTGTTGATATAGAGGAAATATTATATTACAGAAGGATATTCCAACCGTTTTACAGAATTATTACAATAAGGAACTGCACAGTACTGCACCATTCCTTATTGAAATATCAAAAATCGACGATTTTTTGAGTAATTCACACTAAGTTATATGTTTGTTTATCCCACATGATCCCACATTACAAGTCATACGTGACGTCGATAGGGGCGTAAACCTCAAGTGGTCCATTTCCTTTAATATAGCGTGTATTCACTACGGAGCTGTCCAATTACTCGAATGGGAGTTAAATAACTAGGTGATTGTCTACAGTGTTCTTACTTTATTTTCATTTTATTTTACAAAGTTCGGTCTTCCAGATACCTTTTTTTTACTTATATGACGGATATTTTACTTCTAATTAAAGGGGAGAATATTTACAATTTCAAGTTGCTTTACTAATGTAAGCCAGAATGTACAAAAAGAATAAATAAAAAATAAGAAAAAAGAAAAACAAAACCAAATAGAAAAAGAAGAAAAAAAAATGAATGATGAAGAATGGGGAAAAAAAAGCAAAAAAAAAAAATGTTGATCCCCGGTTCCTGTTCACAGAAGGCCGGCACTTTGTCATCTGAGATATCACTGACAACAATAATGAAACTGTCTCACTTCTAACATTAAGCTATTGCAAGAAATCCAATGAAAACAACATCAAATTTCTCGAAATCCGTGGAGGGTTGGCCGCTAAACCTCTATATATATATATAGTATACTGCATGTGTACTTTCATCTCACGAAAGTGCATCAAAATCAGTGGTATAAAGGGTATGTCGTCTCCTTGTTAAGATTTCGATTTGATTTTGTCTGTAGATAACATTATTGAAGGAGAAACTAACCTTCAACAAAACAAAACAGATTTAGCATTAAAAGAAGAAATTCAACGAAAGATTGAAAGTTTCCACCAAAAATGTGGATTTGATTTTCAATGACTTAAATTCATAATGATAATGATAAAAACAATTCAATCTTATCTAAATTTATGAATATTTTTAGGATTTCTGATAAGTTTCTGGTAATTTGCTTATCATTTTTTTCTGTTTTCCTCTGTAATTTTAAGAGGTTCCATTTACAATCTGAATTCTGCTTCTTCCGTTCAGCAAACCTGAATATTCAGAGATAAATTAATATATGTGATATAATTGATGAAAAAAAAAATCTAAATTTGTAATTTAATTAATTATTTAATTAGATTAATTTGTTAAAACCTACATAAGGTGTATACTTGAAAGTGATTCTGACTGATGAGTGCTAACAACGCAAAACAGTTGTCTTAGAATGTCACTTGTGAACACAAGGTCAGCATTTATCCAAATTTTTAAAACAATTGATGAATATTGATTTTTTATACCCTTTTTAACATACTTGGACATTTAGATTAATATTTTTATTATAATAGGCCTATATCTCGTCGATTAAGAACCAAAATCAAAAATTTCTTCCAGAAATCAATCATTTCATAAAATTAAAAGCTCTCAATTAATGCTATAGCCTCAATAACAAAAATAATTTTTTTAATTTTTTCCTCATTATTTAGAAAACTTTTATAAAATTTAGAAAAGAATGAAAGTCTACGTTTTCATAATTTATTACTGGGACTGTTAGATAAAGGTGGCCCTAGACGGTCAATATTTTGACCAAAACGGTTTCGTCAATCGATTGAGTCAAGCAAGATTGGCCGTTTAGGAACCCGTTGACGCGCGTGCCAATCATTGAGGGAGAGTGATAGAAAGTTTGATTTACGCCAATCATTGAAGAGGGCGCTTGACCGTCTAGGAGGGTTTTTATCAATCTTTTCCTCAGTCATTGCTCTCGGCATAAGAAATGGAGTCCACACCCAGGGCCGGAACTAGCCCTCCTGTCACCCGGGGCAAGGGTAATTTCGGCGCCCCCTCCTCCCCCTCCACGCCATACTCACTCCATTTAAAACTATTTAATAAAAAACAAAAGCATACACTTTCCTGTACTTAAGTCAATGCTATTAATTACAGCTTCGTAGCATTAATCATCAACACATTACACTACCGTGCAAACAGATCAAGTGAAATTCAGTTGTGAAATTACAGCACTCCTCTATTGTATTTTGTGTAATAATTTTTAACGGAATCTAAAAAGTAAAAGGTTTTTTTCTTCATTTGCTAATCTGAAATTACAGAAGTGGGTAACATTAAGAAATGAGACATTCAGTTAAACTTCAAATCATTCTTAAGTTTATTTGGTATTTTGGTTATAAATTGGTATAGTATTCATGTAGTACTTTTACTATTTCAATTTGAAACACATTGAGTTTTGGATACTAAATTTACTAATAGTCCTTATTCATTCTTGAATCTAAATAAATCAAATTGTCACTTTTCGAGCTCTTTTGGCAGCAAAGGTGTTAATAATATCAAAAGAAATAGATGATGTTCTCTAGTGCTCGATAGAAATGATGCTCAACTTAGAGAGTCTGTCTTGTTACATTGTGCTCCTCAAGTAGTTTTTTACTATTTTCAATTTGCTGAAGCTTCTTGCGGTTGAAGCAACTGTAACTGGTAAAGTTAGAAAAATCTTCAATGCCTAAGTCAAGTTTGGATAAACATCTTGAAGCCCATGTTTATAAATAATCTGGAGCATTGCCTTTGAATGTGCCGTTTTAATCCATCGTCAATTTCCATCGCATGGTGCTTGAAGCTTTCTACTTCTTGAAATAGTTTTTTTTTTGTTCAAATCCGTTTTGTAGGAATCCGCGACTTTTTCAGCTTCTAACCTTAGCTCTGCAACACTCATTTTATTCATTATTTTTCCGTTCAGGAAACTAAATTTAAAGTTTACTCTTCCAGAGCTTCAAATCGAACATTCATGTCATTTAAAATAATATCAAATATTCCCCTCAATCCCACTTTAAAAGAGTCTTCTTGCGATAATCCACTGATCTCATCTTCAACATCTCTTCAAACATTATCTTTTTTTTCCTTTTCCGTTTTTCCTCAAATTCTTGAGGGACATCAAGGCTTTCAGCTATTCTTCTGGCTTCCGAAATAGCATCTTCTGGTGCATTGCTCCTTATTGATTCTAAATCTCTTATTAAGCCCTTGATGTGTCTCGCAGCTGTGTCTACGGTGACATCATCCCTTTGTAGGCATTCTGCTCCAGCATTCTGCTCCAGAAGCATGGCAGGACAATAAATTCAAATTTGCAAATGTTTTGTGCCAAACATCTAGCTTCCGCTTTTGTTTCAGCATTACAGAGCGAACTTTCGACCAATTCCTCTAAAGCATAAATTCAAATAGTTTAAATGCTTATAAAAAACATCCACTGACTCCTTCCTTGCTGACCATCTGGTCTTATTCAGGGATTTTAAGGAAATTGGCACATGCTTCTTTAAAACTTCCCATCTTGAAGTAGAAGATGCGAAAAAAACAAAGAGACGGTTTACTACGCCAAAAAAAATTGGGCTTGTAGAGAGAGCTCAGCAGCATGAACACTAACTAAATTTAAGGAATGAGCTGAGCATGGTATAAAACATGCCAGCTTATTTTCTGTTAGAATTCTAGTTTGAACTCCCTTATAAATGCCGGCCATGTTAGCTTCATTGTCATAAGACTGGCCTCTGCAATTTTTGATGTCCAATCCGTCATTTTGTAATTTTTTTTAAATTTCTTCCGATATTCCTAACCCCATTTTGTCATGAATAATAAAAAAATGTATAAAACTCTGTTATATCAGGTCCAGTTTCAGTCATTTTCACAAACCGAATAATTTGGGTCATCTGTTCTTTGTGGCTTATATCTGGGGTAGCATCAAATATAATTGAAAAATATACTCAATAACAAAAAAAAACGACGCACAGTGGGGCAGGATACATACATAACTGGCATTAAATATTTGAGTGTTTATTAAGATATCTACGGTTCATGTTTGTTAGTTGATATATTGTCTTGTGTAAATAAAATAAATTTTAGACGTTTTTGACAAATAAATATTAAAATATATAAATATATATAAAAATCTTTTAAATACATAATGTTTGTTTTATAAATTTTAATCGTACCATCGTAAATACTAAAAATTATACAATTTATTCTGATCAATGAGAATCACTGGAATCCGACGTCAATGTATCGACCTCTTCTTCTTTGTCCACATCATTTTGTACGGTTGGAGCTTTTAACATAGATACGACTATAGTGGGAAGGCGTTGAAGATTTTTCCTTGTTATTTTGCGCTTACTTGTTATTACTAGATCGCTACTGATCAGGAATGAATGAAAAACACCTTCGTTAGTCTTGATCCTGCTGCATTTCCTGGAATTATGTTCCCGATACCTTTTAAAGTCTTTGTTTCGTGCCTCTTGCGCCTCCTCACTTAATTGGCCGATAGGAAGTAATGCAGCTTATATTATTTCTGGACCATGTATAAGGTATTTGTGTACAGTTGGTGGCATGTTATACCATGGATATTTTTCCACAAAATACCTTGCGATATGATGAACGAATCCTCTGAATTTACCAACATTAATTTCATATCCACTAGCAACAACTATCATGTTGTATGTAATTTTTTTATGATCAAGCTTTGTAATATCCGCTGATAATTCTGCGTTTTTAAAAAATCTTCTTGCGGTATTGCCATCATTTGTATTCCCGAATCCCGGCTTTGGGAGCAATGTTTATACGAGCTAAGACTTAAGGAGCCGTCAAAACCCCATATGTGAATAGACATAGGTTGCTTAGTTCTGATTCTTGTAGTGTTTCAATAACAGATTCAATTGACAAGATCAAACGTTGAGCTGTGTGGTCAAGTAAATCCTGTAGGGGAACACTAGCACAAGTCTCTGTAACATTTATATTGTTGGATAGCAGGGCTTCTTTACCGCTTGTAGGAGGTTTTGTAGGAGGGGAATGTTTGTGGAGCACTATCCCTCACGACTTCATACTGATGTGGAGATAACTTTGCTGTTACCAAGACAGCTAAAGCGTCTTCTCCAGACAAAGTTTTCGGTTGTGAGTCCAGCGAAGTTTTGTACGCTTTTCTATATTTAGTGGCCCGATTTGAAGACAGTTATTTCATGGAGAAGTTTCGACGCCTGCACTTGCCCTTCTGATCTTAAACTCATTCGTATTGCGTATGTCAACACAGACACGGGGTAGTATTCTTCAGTTCTTTAGTTTTCAATCGTTTTGTTCTATCTGAACTATCATGAAAGCTAAGTTCGGGGCGACCACGCTTACAATTCATCATTTTATTAGGAAACGAAATTGACCCTTCTAGCCATTCTTGATTGTTATATTTAAATCGTTCTTCCATTCACCGTGCTTTGGTATAGCGTGCCTTATACTCTGTCTTTAAATACGAAAGTTTTTTTAGCACATCCTTCTGATGCTTTGCATCACAATTGCTATGCTTTTTAATTTCTTCGTACAAGTACTGGAATTGTTTTTCAATTTCACTGTTTCCACAACTTCTCTTATGCGAATGAGCTCTTTTTCTTTTAAAAAACATCGTGTCAGCACTCGTTCCTAAAGCAAAACAAAAATATAAATAAATTACTAAGTAGAAGCTTGCTCTGACCTAGCCTCTTACAACCTTCTTTTACTGGAAAAAGGCAAAATATGGGCATCAAATTTACATGATTCTACATTGAGCAATAAACAAGCTTTGTAAAACTATAAAAACCAAAGCTTGGACAGCCTTGGAACATAACTAAAAGCCTCAATGCTTCTGAGCATTCTATAAATATCTAAATCTTTTACCGTAGTTAGGGTTAACGGAGTTTAACATTATTATTATACTTTTTTTTATTCGTCAACTATTCTTAAAATATTTCCAAATACTTGAAATTGAAGTTGCCTTCACAAACACTACCGGTAATTACGATTTATTTCAACAGTGATGATGCAAAACAATGCCATAATTTCGCCAACAAACCGAACGCGTTGTCTCCCTGAATAACTCGCTACGACTCAATTGTTACCAGATGCGCATGCGCGGGAATCAGGTGGGAACAGCATTGTTTTATGACGCGTCAAGTAGTGCACTCTCGATACAATACATGGCGGTAAGGAAATTCCCATTTTTTTTTTTTTTTTTTTTTGCCAGTTTTATAGGTATCCTGTCCCAGTCTGCGACGCACCTAGAAGGAGTTGTCGATGCAGACAAAAATTGGTGGAGAGGAAGATTATGTACAGAATAGAAAATGATTAAAATTTCAGACAAATTGAATGATTTATTTCAGAGTTACAGAGTTACAAAGTAACGAGCTCAATAAGGTGTTGACCCACCTCTACCCTGAATGCAAGCTGCCACACGACGTGGCATAGAGTGATAAAGCTCCCTGATGGTCTCCTGCGGTATTTCTTGCCAAATTTGCTCCAATTGTCGGGCTAGGTCATCCACATTCCCTGGTGGATGCAGTCGCCTTCCCATCATATCCCACACATGCTCGATTGGAGAGAGATCTGGGTATCTGGCTGGCCAAGGAAGTGTTTCACAAGCTGCAAGACAGGTCATAGCAACATGTGCCATATGTGGTCTGGCATTATCTTGCTGATAAATAAGGCCAGGGTACTGCAAAAGGAAGGTTAGCAAAACAGATCTCAGAATGTCGTCGAAGTACCGCTGTGCTGTAAGTGTGCCGCTAATGACGACCAAAGGGGTCCGGCTATCAAGGGAAATGGCACCCTAGACCATAACTCCTGGTTCAGGGCCTGTATGGCGTGCAATAGTGAAAGCAGGATCGGTACGCTGCCCTGGACGTCTCCAGACGTCTGCGACGATCGTCAGGACACAGTTGGAAGCGGGATTCGTCGCTAAACACTATACGTCCCCAGTCAGCATCATTCCAACCGGATCGAGCCAAGCACCACTGTAATCTGGCCCGACGGTGTGCAGACATGAGTGGCAGGTGGCGTAGCGGTCGGTACGAGCGTAGATGTCGCTCTCTCAGCCGTCTGTGAATGGTCATGGTGGACACTCGTGTGCGGGCCGCACGTCTGATGGTTGATAACGATGATTCAGGCGCTGTGACAGCTGATCTGACAATCACTCTATCCTCCCGCTCTGCTGTGGCCCTAGGGCGACCGCTACCTTCATGACGCTGAAATCTGCCATTGTCCACCCATTCCTGCCAGCATCTTCTAATCGCCGCATCACTTCGACCTACATAACGAGCGATTCTCCGATTTGCCCAACCTGCCTCTTTCAATCCAATGATATGACCTCTTTCAAACTCTGATAGTTGCATGTAATGAGCTCGAATCCTGCTGCGAGGCATTTTTTCAGTCGTTGAAAGGTATCTAACTCACAATGCAACAGAAATTTTGACCATCAGATTGAGAATCGCTTCTTATATACACCTGCTGAGTGCGCAGTTCCGATGCGCTGTAGCTCTCGCTATTCATTCATTGGACACCAAAGTTTAATCATTTGCATGGGCGGTCCCAATGTCTTTGCATACGAAATTTCATTACAATCGGACAACTCCTTCTAGGTCGTCGTTTTTTTTGGTAATGAGTGTATTTGGTATCTTTCACATCTTCGGGAATATCTTCTCTTACTTTGCTGCTCATTAACGTGAGAAATTCATTTTATATCTTGTGGGGAAAAATATCGAATCTGACCTTTTCTATTGCGATCAATATGATCACGTAAATCAGCATTGTAATGGGAAATCAAATCGATTGTGTTGAAAAATCTCCCACTTCTTGGATCACCAAAATTATCTAGCTCAGATGATCCTCTTAATGGCCCTCCTTGTTTTGCTAAAAATACTATTGCATCAATGCTACAGCGAGCACTTGTCTCCAGTGAGTTTCTTCTCTTGCTATATATTCCTGTACCTCTTTATCTACTCCTCCCTTTTTCATTGAAGTTTCAAGTGATTTCCAAGAACAAAAATTTCCCTCCAAAAATGTATCTGCATTTAACCACAACGAGCCGAAAGTTGCTACACAAGCTGGAGCACCTACGAAGATCGGTTGTAAGTTGCATATGGCCGATTGAAACTGGGCAGGGATAATTCTCAATTAATAATGAATTTTTGACATCTATGTGATATGATTACTGCTTTTTAAATTACATCAAATTAAATTAAAATAAAATTGAAGACGTTAAAAAGTAAATCGCACAAATAATGCTGTATTATTTGAAAAATTGTAACATACAGAAAATAATTTACTATTTCTTCGCTTTTTCGGCGCCCCGTGTCTGGGCTGGCGCCTTCGACATCCCCTCCAAGCCGGCGCCCGGGGCAGATGCACCCACCTGCCCCCCCTAGTTCCGGCCCTGTCCACACCCCTCGATTTCCACAAAGAAATTCATTCCGAACATTATATTATATTATTATATTATTATTATATAATTATATACATATATATATATAATTTCAACAAAAATAGACGCATAATCTGTAATATAATGTATAATTTCTAGCTTATATATATAAATAAAACTTATCGTGATTAATTAAGTCAAAAACTATACTTAAATCAATTGACAATAGTAGTGAATAATTGTTCAAGTTTAAGTTATTATTTGTATTATCACTTAATTTTTGTAAAAGATTAATAGAACCCTTATTTTTTTTATAAGAAATTTTTTAATCTTATTTGATAAATAATTTTCAATTATTTTATTTGTGACAGGTTGTATAGCTATTGGTCTATAATTTTCTAAATTTTTAAAATTATTATTTTTAAACATTGGTATAATTTTAGCAATTATTAATTTATCAGGGTAAATTTTTTTACTCTAAAATTTTAATAATCAAAGAAGAAACCAAATTGGAGACAATATCTGAGAATTTTTTTTTTTTAGTTTTAATAGAAATTCCATCTACACTTACTGAATTTGTATTTTTCATATTATTTATTATATATTTTATTTCTGCAATATCAGGTTTTTTCTATTACCATTGTATAAGTGATATTCACCGTATTATTTAGATTTTTAAGTAAATTTATCCCACAACTATTATCAGGCTTTAATTCTATCTTATTATAATAGGAACAGGATTTATTTGCCAATTTAATTTCTTTATTGTGTCGTTCAATTGTATCTAGTAATTTATTTATTTCATTATTATCTTAATTTTTTTTTTCTAAGTACCGTATGTTATTTATTTCAACCCATAAATTGTGATTGTAGGTGATTGTAGAATTTATCTTAGAGTTATTTTTTTGTATTTACTAATTTTTTGTTTTAACATATTTCTATATTTTTTATATTTCAATTTGTAATTTGTATTGGTTGGATTATTTTTAGTTTGTTTAAATAGTTTATCTTTAATATTTATCTCATTTATTAACTCTTCAGTAATCCATGGTTGTTGCTTTCTTTTTTTTTTTTTTCATTCCAATCTTATATTTAATTTCTTTATTTTATTTGCTGTTATAAACAATAGTTAATATTTTATCATCAAATTCTTTAGAATCTTGATAGTTATAGATATCCTCATTATTGCATAACTCCAGCAAATTATCACTCATAGTCTTTTCATTTAGAGTAAATTTTTTTGGATTTCCACAGTAATTATTATCCATCAATTTAAACATTTTAACATCATAAAGTTCTATTCCATTGTTTCAATGATAGGTATGTAGGTACACACTAAATTTGATAAGTCAACGAAAACGTTATTTTCCGGTTATGAAATATTATAACGTGTTACAAAATAATAAATAATAATAATAAAATAATATAAACTATACGAATATTAAAATGTAAAAAAGCAAAATTTCACACTTATTTCACAAAAGTCTCGCAAAAAAAGGAATGCTACCTTCCATTACTGAAACTCCACTACGAATGAATTTTGTTCAAAAGAATGAAGCGTGCTCAATCTATTGCCTCCCTCTTTTGATCAAACGATTGACCGTCTAGGGCCAAAGATTGAAGGGTTATTTGAAGCGTGCGCCAAGGATTGACGAAACCGTTTTGGTCAAAATATTGACCGTCTAGGGCCACCTTAACACTTATTGTACAACTAAGAGCTGCTTTCGGATTATTGACACTTTTGTTTATTTTCTGATACATGATTTTTGGGTTAATAGTGTACATAATTCAAGGGTACTGTAGTAACGAAATTGCAATTTTTCACTTATTGGTTACAAAAGTAGACATTGTACATTTATTTTTTAGGAATATCAGAAAACATTATTTGTTCAAATCAGAATTTTCTATAAAGACATAGATTTAATATTTTAGAAATGCGCCTAATTTTTATTTATTTGAAGGAGGTTTTCATTCAAGAACTTGATTTTTTTCTAAATTTTTTTTTTTACTAAACTTATTGGCATCTCATATTGCTGTTTTAATTAGACAAATGAAATGCTAAATAAATGTTTCAGTTACATCCATTCTTCCTATGCAGAATATTTTTTATGCAAACTTTCAAAAAAAAAAAAAAAAAGATCCCCCCCCCCCCTTTCGCCAATTTAGTAGTTTTTTAAAAGCATTCAAAGAAAATTCTTCGTACTTTTTGTCAAATCCGTCACTGATTCTGTATTAACAGATGAAAATAAGAAGCAATGAATGTAGTTACCATTAAGACAAAAAACAAGGAAAAAAATTATCATTGGTTCCTAACTCGAATCTCATCAAGAAGAAATTATTTGGTAGAGTCAATTATTAAAATTTTAAATTTTAATTTTTATTAAAATTTACTTTTGTTATCTACGAGATTTTAGCAGATGTAAATTAGATAGAGAAGACTGGCTTAGTTTTCTGTAAAAGATTTCGTTGTCTGATAATTAGACAACGACTATATTCAGTACACAATGAAATGGAAAAGGCTTATCCAGGTGAAGAGAAACGAATGATGATTAGTTAGTTGGGGATGCTATTCTGTTTGTGTCAATTTTAGGTGTGTCAGTGAATTTATTTTCTTCTGTTCTTTTTTTTTATATTCTTAAATTCATATTCCAGAAAGGTTTTTGAAGATTTCAACACTCCGAATGCCTAACACTCCGAAAATATCCAATTAGACTTCAATTACTTAGACAACAACTTATTTCAGTATTACTAATATAAAAGAAAGAAATCTAAATCCTAAGCCTTTTTTATGCCAAATAATAATCTACCTTGCGTAGATATTTAAAACTAGAATTAATTTTTAATTTTTGCTAATTTGAAATAGCATCGTTTTGACTGATGTTTTGATTCTTTTTTATTTCATAAGATTTCAAATCTCTTATTCATCTTTAATATCGAAATAAATTAAATATTCCACTCGAAGACAGCCCGAATAGAATTTCAAAGATTATGTTTCTTAATTATCTTCATCTTCTTCAAGTTAATCTTAGAGAGGAAATAGTTCCAGGAATCTTAGGATAAAAAAAAAATGAAATAGCGATAAATTAAGTTTTCTAGGAATTGAAATTGAAAAAAAAAAAAAATTAAACAAGTCCTAAAATGAATTCAAATCTCTGACCAGAACATTCGAAAGATAATTCATGTCTTTTCTTTCACTTTCTCCCAAATTAAAGTCTTTGTCATCATTAACTCCCATAAGACTTGATTATAAAACTAACTTCAAAGATTTGAAAATTAGTTGTGTTAGAACTTTACATGAAATTAAGCTCTTCAGAAAGAATGTACTGTTTAAAATTCAGAATTCTGAAAAGCTTTTGTTGAAGGATTACTATTACAAACAACAAGAATTTTTGTAATTACGAGGAACTAAATAACAATTTAACAGCCTAAGTCAACACAAAATGCTAAGAACAATCTACAGTGAAGTAATTCATTGGTGGGGGGAACATGGTTTTATGAGATTTGCTAATAACAGTATCGTGGTTACCGTACTCAATTTTACAGACAGAGAAAGTTTCTTAGAGTATCAAGATAGTCTCCTTTTAAAATTTACCACTGATAAGTCTAATTCATAGATTTAATTAGATGTTCTCAATTAAATATTGCTCAATTGCTAAAAAGATTACCAATCTTCATTAAAAAAAAATAATTCACACACATATCGGGATAAACCATTATACATTTACAATAGCATAAATTGAAATTCGTGCAGCATACTGAAACTCCTTGTTGCAAGTTATCCAAATTAATGTGTGACTCCATATCCATATTTTTTACGAACATTACATATTTCGTTATTTTACCGTTAGGTTTTTTTTCTTGGTAAGAGGAAGTAATTACGTAACATCTTTGATGAGATGTTTTCCAAAATACTGAGTTAGCATATTTTTTAATCACTGTTTGAGTAAAAACACAAAATATTCTGTCAAGAAATTTTTAATTTTAATATTAAAAATATATAATCCATTTCTAATGACAGCATCTTCAAGTTAATCATTATTCATGAATTGAGATTTTTGTCTCTTCTCTCTCGGCCATCTTTTTTTTTTTTTTTTTTAATTCTGAGAACTTTTCATTTGCATTTACGAGCATTCATTTTATTTTCGAAGTTTAGTTAATGGTTTTGAGATTGGTTAATCTCTGAATAGTTTTCGCTGTAATGGTTTAATTTTGACGAAATTCTTTATTAAAATTCAACGAATACATTTACTACAGCGAATTCCACTGCACTTTAATATTAATTATGTTGTCTTAGAATTTGAATAAGATCTTTTCCTTTTAATCTTTCAAAAAATTAATCATATTAAAGAATTTAATACTTTAAATCTACTAAATATTCACTCCAACAAAAATAGAATGAATTTTTTATGATTTGCTAATTATGCAAAGCAATGATTGTCGCACTTTAGCTCAAAAATACTTTCTTTGCGCTCCTTAAAAAAGGATTTTTCTTATTTTATTATTAATTTGTAAAAGTTTCAAACCATGGGTTTCCCCAGCAAAGACAACATGGCGGGTCAAGGACCAAAGCACATATTGCCAAGTGCAAAAAAAAAAAATATTTGGAAGAATATTTGGGGTAATTTACTGGTTTTAACTATCTGATTTTTTTTAAAACAGATTTTAGGTTCCGAAATGTAATTAAAGAATTAAGCTCCAAAGTTTTTCAGACATTATTTGTAATTACTTCTTTGAGAAATATTAATCAATTGCAGACACAAAAATATCACTTACAAGGAGAACATCCAAAGTTTACAACAAGGAAATGTAGTGAGATGAAAGTGGTTATGAAAAACTGTAGATGCAGATTTCAAAATTCTCTCAATTTCGATATTTTCTTAACATTGTTTTCATTGGATTTCGTTTAATAGCTTAAAAATCAGAAATATGGAAATCAGAAAATTATAACTTACAAGAACACACAAGAGAATTTAAGTCCCAGCCTTAAAACAAAACACAACTGTCCAGAATCTCACTTAACGATGGAAATTTTAGGTTTTATTGTGAAAACTTAATATCTTTATATCTTAATTTTAATTTTGAATTTGAGGAAGTTATCTTTTTTACTTAGAATAAGTTTGAATTGTTATGCTTATTAATGAAGCATACAGAATCTGATATGAAATTTTTGTAGCCATTACTACTAAAATTTAGTTTTAATCAATGATTGATTACCACTAAATGTTAGTAATACATTTTCTTATCTATAATTGAGGATTTGTATTTATTCAGTGACTTGTGGAACAACTGTTAAGGTAACAAATAGACATTACTAGACGTAATAATAAGTATAAATATTGCTCTTCTCTTAATTAAAAGAGCAAAAACAATTCTAAGAAAAAGACCGAAGTCCTGCTACAAAAAAAATAAAAATACAAATGACTTAGTAGGAATACTAAGAAAAAAGGGATGTTCACTATAAGGATAAATGAAATTCCGAATTATTTATCATTTTTAACTGAAGACCATAAAATTGCGTGAAAAGCTGCCCTCGCATATCACACAGTAAGCATTCGACCTTTTTATTATTAATTATTACTAACTAATAAGCTACTGATGCGTTTGTTAACCATTTTATATTTATACTTATTAATAACCCGTTTTTTATTATTAATAGTAAACTTTCGTTTCGCACTTTTACGTATTCCTGCTTACGTGTTATTGTCACACAGAATTCACTTTGAGTTTAATCTGTCGTCTGAATCTACATCCTGATCTACTAGATTTCTTGGAAAAGGAGCTGAAGGCGCCAATGTTTCAGAAGGGAATCGATTTGGTTGGTCTAGTGTCAGTGGTCAGATACTAATTAGATTTCTCTTGTGTTATTAGTGTTATTAGATGTCAGAAGACATTGCTTAAGACGTAATAATCAAATTGCACTTGTATTACATCCTCTTAATTAAATAAAGGAGATTGGATTGGGTTATTTACCTAAAGCAGATTTAAATAATTGAAAATTGAAATTTTTCTAGTGAATTAGGCTTTGTTATCTATGAACGATAACTGAATGAACCTAATTTACCACTATTGAACCGGTAGATTTATTCGATAAAATATCAAAAGATAAAGACAAAATTTTATATTTTCGACTTCATGATTTAGTAAGACAATAAGATACAAATATCAATTAATATTAGTCAATGTTATCCATCCCTTAGAAAAGTAAAAGTTGAAGTAAAGATCTATATAACCTTTATAATGCCACTGAACACCGTCATAAAGGAAGACTGAAATCTTTTTTTTTTTTTTCCTGTACTTATTTTATAAATTGATACCGAATGTTTAAATTCTTAGACGAAGTGCCTTTTAATCATAACTCATTATTTCATAAATCAATATTTTTGTATCAACACTTGATATAAAATCTAAAAAGTGTTCGTAGTATGATTGAATTCTGACTTAATTAATTTGATGACAATGTATTCCGCATCCACACCAATTCCATATAATTCTCAAATAACCTAGTAGCAAAACTTTTTAAAACATCTTCCTGTAATTTTACAAAAAATGTCCTACCACTGAAGCATTTGCTTGCTAAAACTAAGTGTTTCTCTACATTTCAGTCGTTATCGTAATAAAGCTGTACCAGTCATATGTAACCAGTACAACAATTACAAGTCTAAAATCTTAATCAACTTTCTTTTATCAATAACTAAAGGATTGAAAAGAAATTCCTAAAAAATGAATGTGTTTAGGAATAACTCCAGTGTAGACCATGATAGACTTATAAAGCACAGCAGCATTTCGATACTGTTTGTTACTTTATAATGGGATATTATTAAATTGTGTCTTCAATGAAACATTATCTATGTCTTGCTATGTACTATGTCTTAAAAATGAACCTTCAAATATTCAAAATATTCAAAGGCACAGTTTGCCTTTTTTCTATGTTATGCTCAGATACGAAATGTAATGTAATGATTCTCAGATCAAGTAATTACCTATTTTGTAGTCACAGCGGTTAGTTGTAATTTCTCTTAGTTTCCCATTACAAATATTCTTTCCGCAGACCTTAGTTTGAAAGAAATTACTATGATAATCTAAATAAAGTAAATTTACTTTGGTAAAAAATTTGTGAATTCATAATATAATTTTACTTTATTTTCATCAACGGAAAATCAATGCACTCAAGACAGTTTAAGAGAATTGAAAGCTGTTGATTTAGAGATTTGGCTGTAAATTAATTAGAAAGACCGATCTCTGACTATTACTCATTCTATTTGCTAGTGCTAATCTCAAATAGACAAATAACACTTGTCTTTCCAAAAGGCGGAACAAAAAAACAACAATTCTTTCTAATCGTGCTTGTAACAATGGACAGAAATGCAGTTCTACGATTCTATGTATTAAATAATTGTCTGACAATAACTGCACAGGAAACCATCTGATAACTGGGAGTCATTGATTTCTTTAATTTCATCAACTTACACTACTTTCTTCAAAATTTGCTTTACTGTTTATTGTTTTAACTCACTGGTCTTTTCTATTCTTTGCCTAGCGTTCATTTGATCTTTATTGATTTCGTTTACTTTTACTTGTTTTCACTGGCGGTTCGTTCATCCAAGAAGTCAAATCACAAAATAATATCACGATCTTTCATTGAGTGACTGACAAGTTTTCTCTTTACATTTTGTTTCCCTCTTATCTCTGTCCTTGAGCTGAAAGCTAATAAAAGAATTGATTTTGTCTACACGTAAAGAAAAAGATAAAAAGAATCGTGGAAGATGGCTTTCAAATTATTGTTAACAAAAGAGATTTTAACTTTTTATTTTCACTCAATGAAACTTGAGATACCAATAAAGCACAAGAAAAAAAGGAAAATTTTGACATTGAATCTTTTTTATTTGTTTTCATTGAAATGAACTCAAAGAATGTAAAAAAAAAAAAGGAAAAGATTTTTTTTTTCTCTCTTTTCTATACGAAAAAGTTAATAATAACGAATTAATGAAAGATAAACGGAAACCAAAGTCAAAAACTCATAATAACAATCTAAAACCAACAATGAAAGAAAATAAAAAAAAAAATGCTTATTTATTTCAGGATAAGTTATTGAATATCTCAATAATTAATAAGAAAAGTCGTCTACGGATAAATTTCATTTTATTAATGGTGATATTTCGCGGAGAATACCATCTTCCCGCTTGGTTGTGTTAAATCATTAACAATTGATTTTATAAAAATGTCTTTAATTATTGTAACATAATATGTCTGTATCGTGCAAACCAGTGAATGTAATGGAAGTTAATCTTTGTTATTTAAAAAAGGTTTGAAAAAGCGGGAAGATGGTATTCTCCGCGAAATATCACCATTAATAAAATGAAATTTATCCGTAGATGGAATTTTTTAATTTAATTTAATAGGAGTACAAGATAGAATATGAAGTAAGAAAAGTCGTTTTAGGACTATAATGAAATTACTGTATTTCTGTTTTATTTCATTCAGGAACTAAATTTTGGTGATTATAATAATTTGTTAGGCTGAGCTATAAATATTTTAAACGTTTCTTTCCAAAATAACTACATATTTCGATGCTTCTAGAGTCACCAATTTTGAACAAATATTTTAAAAATGCTATTCTGATGATGGAACAATAAAGAAAAATCAACTTCTCCGTTTCATTTCTTGAAATGGAACCTACTTCCATGGTTTATAACTTATTTTATAAATTAACTTAAATTTTTAACATTTTTAGGTGATTCGCTCTTTTTTTTCTGTGGGTTGGAGAAATTTACTTTATTTATCCAAATTGCTATTTATAGTTAGTCAAATAGAAAATAATGTCCAGGTTTTGGAATAAAGAGTTTTACAATTGATTAATTACCTTGTATATTTATTTAAAATAAATTCCAGAAAATCAAGTAAGAGACCAAATAAACAAAGATAATTTTCAATGTATTTTGACATTCATTTGCTGAAATGATTTATTCCTATTTCTTAAATTTTCAAGGTAATTTCCAGGAAGGAAAAATAAAAATGACCGCGTATCTTTCATTTCGAATGGTCGTTGTGTTGTGGTATGTCTTATCCTTTACAGACAGTTTTTTCCTGAACTGAGAATGAAGGTCAACCTGTAAAATCCACTCCCTCATCCTAATCTATCTCCCTTGCGTTCTGTTCTACGGATATTTATACATACACACATATACTTATTACAGGCACTGTATTTATTCGATTTCTATGTCAGTTTCTTCATCTCAGGATGATATATCTGTATCGTTTTCGATGCCCCCTTCCTCCATTACATATGCAGGTGGATGGTTCTTTCAGCTTAACGTCAGGATTCTTTTACAGTCAAATATCAACCCTTAGTTCAGAAATTATTGAACTGTCTTTAAAGATGATATTAACGAATCCGATGAAATTAACGATCCTTTTCAATAAATCTTTATTCTCAGATATCCTCGACCTCTCTCTAATATGAAACTCTTGGAATTTTTCAAATCTTTATTTCGCGATTTCTAGTTTCTTCGGATAGTTGTCCAATGGGTAGCAATGCAGATCTTATTATTGCTGATGCATGAAGAAAAATCTTGTAAAATGACACACGCATATAATACCATGTATACTTTGCCACAAACAATCTAGCTGTTTGCTCTCATATTCATCGAAAGCCTCATACTTAAACTCGTATCTACACGATAATGAAGACAGGCTTACATCGAATCTCCTATTTACGTTTTCGTCTACATCTATATGGAAGCGGATTTAGATGGATCTTGAAAACATCGTCTAGCTGTATTGCCGTCGTTTGATGTTCCATTTCCACCGATTTTCGGAAAATCCACTAACAACCCCATTTCATTTCTAAACTTTTCTTGTATTTTCTTCTTTGGTGCTTCAATAACGGAGTTGTTTTCCTCTCGCACCTGCCACTTTTTAATGTCCAGCTACAGATTACCTGTAGAAGACATTCGAAAGATCGAATCCAGGCATGCAAAGCTGAGAATCCAAATGTAAAGGATTCTTCGTTGACCTGTCTTTGTAGTATTCTCTCTATGCCATTCATTTGGACGTGTGTTGCATTGCATATTTAGCAGGTCTGAGCAGATGATGTGTCTGTTAGGGCGTTACAAACCTTTCCATTTATCATTAACATTACACAAATGCGAACATCTTGAAGAAATATAAATATTAGTGAAGAGAGAACAAATCATTGCGAAAGTAGAATAAGAAAAAAGTTGTAAAAAATAAAAATTTGAAAAATTTGTGACCAACTTTCCTCTAGGACAACCTGAAGTCATTAAAAAAGCATAGAAAATATTAATTTCAATGAAAAAAACAATTCTGCTCCAAAAATAATAATACGTTAACTCCAGCCGTATGAAATTCGATGTTTTGTAAATTTTCCTGCCGAGATTAAAAAAGAAAATATTTTCCCACATTATCATAAACTCGCTCGTACATTTTTTAAAGTTTTTACAGACAATTCAAGCTAAATTTTGAATATTTTTTGAAAGCGGGGACTCGCGGGGAATTTTTTGTAGGTCACAGTAAAGTTGAAACTTTACTCACGTTCAGCCCATAACGTTCAGCATAAATGATGCTTCATAACTAAGTAAAGTGAATACCATTTTGCTTAAAAATATTTGGAATAATGGCTTTATCACTAATTAATTTTCTAATATTTATTATACTAATATTAAACAAAAATTGTCTACCATCAACGCTGAACAAACTAGAGGTACTAATTTACACGCCAAGGTAGTCAAATTTTCCTGATTTAATGATCATATTTACAGGGTTGTAGAAAGTAGGTATTTCGAGCTAATGATCTGGAATTTTGGGAAAGGAAGAAGTGACCATGTAAGTATCTACCTACAAAATGTCAGACGGAGAAAATGGGACTTTGTTCCGCTGTGATCTTCATTCGGAGACAGTGGGCAACAGGAGTGAATATACTGTATTATTTTATTAGGATAGTCTCTTTTGTTCATATGAAATATTGCAAAATATTCTTGCCTTCATAAAAAACAATACATTTTTACGAATTGAAGCAATTAGAAGATACAGAAGTGGAAGTGTTCACATAAAAAAACTTTATGTTTACAATCCATAAATTGTTTATCTTTGTACCAAAACCTAAGTAAAGATTGTGAACTCGATTTGATTCTAGGAACACTCAAATTTTTTTAATTGGGAGTTCCTAGAATCAAAATCGAATTCATATCATTACTTAGAAATGAGTTATTTTTCGGTGAATGCAAATTCTGAAAGACATCTGAATTATTTAGAAAGACATCTGGATTATTTAACAAAGAATATTCTAAGAATACTTTTTTCAGTATTAAAAATCAGTATTGCTACTAAGAAAAGCTTGAAGCCCAAAGAATAAGGCTATGAGAAGTTACAACCATACCAAAACAAATCCATACAATCCGTCTTTGAATAAAGGTTTAAACAATAAAAAAAAGGTTGAAAATATGAATATTATCAGAAACGAAAAGTAAATAATAAAGGCAGATCATATGGCTAGAAAAAAATATTATCGAAGCTGAGGATTCCAAGAAAGAGAAAAATTATTTTTAAAATTCCACAGAAGAGAAATGTTAGGAAAAAAAACAGGTTTCGAATGGAAAACTTAAGTTAAAAATCAAAACGAAATTTAGAAAAAAAGAGAAAGGAAACTTCTTATTACAGGGAATTGAAATGATTGAAAATATGATGATGATGATGTTGGGAAATGTTTACGTATTCTTTAAATGGATTTTTGATCCATTTAGAAAATGCCACCGTGTAACGGATGTTAATGATTAAGATTCACTAATACTAGATCCACAATCAGAAATATCTATCGATTCGTTATCGCCGATGATCACCAACGTTAAGTTGGTTTTTTTAATGTATTTTCCTTTTTAAAATTTTATATGAGTCGGTTCTATTTTCTTTTAATGTCACAATTTTTACACGCGTTACAATTAAATTTGTATCGATACATTTCAAAGTAATTGTTAGTTAAACCATAAACAACCTATTATGTTGTTTTGTCTGATTCCAGCTCAAAAGATTGATAGAAAGATTAGGTCATTAGGGAAACTCCAAACAGTTATTTTATTCTCTATTTGTGATTTAATTTTAGAAAATTAACAATATAAGTATTTTAAAATACAAAGCAGAAGAAAGATAAATTCATAAAAGAATAACAAAAATACTTAATAACACTTTACCGTAAGTCCAAATATATAAATCTCGAATTAGTTCTAAAGCTTACACGAAATTAATTTAAATATTGAAAATTGAATGACTTAATATCGTCAGAGAGACAGTCCTTTAAATTATCAAAGCTGCTACGTAAATGTAAATATATATATCTGATGGCCAAACTCAAATGACACCAATTCGAGTTTAGCAATGCAAAAATTTCAATCAATCATTTGCAATTTAGAGAATTTAGAATGTAAAGAATATAAGAATAAAATTAAGTTAGCTGTCCGGCTATTTGTTTAGTAATATATCTGAAATTTAAAATCCCAATACAAATTTCAGAAAACTGTTATAAATATTCATTAAATATTAAAAGTTTAGAACACATAGTGTGAATTTTCCATACATTATTCTTCGAGGGGGGGGGGGGGGGATTCGGGAAAAAAATTAAGATACTTACGACTTATAATCGAAAAAAAAATCATAAAATTAAAAAAAATGATTTTAGAAACAATTTAAACATTCCATCAAAAGAATTTTTTTTTTGACATTCAAAAAGTAATTAAATTTTTGTTCCAAGCATAAAAAATGAGATATTTCAATCTATTGCAGGATGCATTTTTTTTTTGAAAGATTAATATTCAATTAACAGCTGTAATGATAACAATTATTAAAATATGATTCCTTATATTTTTTTCTGAAAGTATTAATAAATAAAAACCTGTTCAAAACTTTTCAATTTGCTAGTTTTCATTTCCTTGCAATTTTATATCTTGGTTTTAAAGATAGAAACAAAATTTCAATTAGATTTAGCAAAAGCCAAAAAAACTTTAAAATTCATGAGTTCGAGACAGCTGCTGAGGCAAAGCTGGAATAAGGAAGAAAACCCTTATTTTTTTTTATAAAAGTTTGCTGAAAAGCAAGAAAAAATAAAATTGAAAACGATGATTTGTAAAAGAAAAAGAGTGAAGGCAACAAAATTTCGTGCTACACATCTTTAAATGCCTTTTATTCGATCGATAAAATGGAAATTTGAATTCCTTTTAAACGATGCGGAAACGGCTTCAAGACAGACCTACAAATAACAAACGAAAAGGTGAGAAATGCAGTGACTGCATGAAAAGCAAAAGAAGAAAAAAGATCAAGTATTTATAACCGATAGACAAATATAGGATGGAATTCATAGTTACATAGTTACATTTAGAAATCTTCCATGTTTCTTTATTTTTTTAAAGTTTCATTATGATGTCATAAAGTAAAGTTAAAAGGTCGAAAAATGACCTTTTAACTTTATTATTTCAAACATTCAAACATTAATACATAGCTGTTACTGCAAAATTAAAATTCATTTCGATTTAACCTTAAAATTAGAGAAAAACTGATTTCCAATAAGAAGTCAGACTGAATTGATCACTAACGAACAGCTGAGATTTCTGAATTCCTCAACAAGTTATTTTGGAAAGTTAAAAGCTTAAAGAGGAAAGATTTATCGTGGAAACAAGAATTATTAGAACTTTTCTTCAAATGGAGCAGCTAAAGAATTAAAAAAAGTAAAACAGAAACAAATATCGAAAATTAAGTTTCTTTTAAGTTATAATCGATTGTTATTTTTGTTTAGAAAGTACGTTCATGTATTCTCTTTCAAATTCCATGATGATTCAATTCCATGAGGTTGGACAGAGCTCTTAAACAGTGGACAACTGCCCTTCGCCGTCACATATGAGTTGACTCGGAATAGTATTGTAGTTCATTAGGAAGTTATTTCGTAATGGTAGCAATGCGAGTTCCTAAGAAGCATTTAACAAACATTGATGAAACTTGGAGAGTTCACATAAACTTGGATGAGACAGGTAGCACCACCAGTAAGAAATTCTACGTAGCAACATAACGGGTAACTGCTGGCATAGAAGAAACCATCATCTTGGAAGGATTGGATTATCTAGCAGATGATGCCGTGATCCATCTCTGGCAACAGGGCTTTCCTCGTTTTCAGCGGTAGTTTATAAATGGTGGAAACTACAATAGGCGACGTAGCTCCTGGCCGAAGCTCCTCACATAACGGCGAGGCAATCTGTCTGGGCCGATAACGTGCGT
This sequence comes from Thereuonema tuberculata, assembly GCA_023159025.1. Classification (NCBI taxonomy): domain Eukaryota; kingdom Metazoa; phylum Arthropoda; class Chilopoda; order Scutigeromorpha; family Scutigeridae; genus Thereuonema; species Thereuonema tuberculata. Next base: position 71,745,511 of record JAFIDM010000001.1, read on the forward strand.
GGAGTCTGGCAATTCAATCGTTTGGGCTGATAACATTCATTTACTTACTCATGAATAAATCTAGTGATATTAGCCAAAGATTTGAATGTATTCAGCTACTTGAGAATCTCATGAATACCGTTAGGATTTCTGTAAAATATACCATCGACAAGAAATGTTACATCGCTGTTGATATAATGAAAGAAACCCAAAATTAGACTGACAGCGACAAAAAATACCTGAAAGAAACTGTTCAGCTAACCGAGCAGCATAGTGAACGATTTCACAACGGATATACTTTACTTTTTTATTGCAGATACTAATATAGTTGCCACTTTTTCACTTTAATAAGTCCTTACAAATTGTATTTTTAATTTAATCTTAGTGGATTACTCTCGTCATTTATAGTGATAGATGAGCTACTAGTTTTGAATTTAAAAGGTGTCGTCGACTTACCTTTGCGAAGTTGTGGTGATATATAAATAAAAATTACTGACCTGTCAAGCTTCCCAAGCCATCAACAATAATGGACTTATATGCATGGTCAGTATCAAGGCACTTCATTTACAAATTTTACCGATGAAATCGCCGCCAATCGTAGAGTGCAGAATTACTATCGGTAAATCTGAAATGATTTGAGTGCGAACTTTCTCTCTAAATACCTTGTGTTGTTGATAAACTCCCTGTTGACTTCACCGCAAGGGAAGTGCTTCAGAATTCTTCTCCGGAAGTGACAAGCATTGGCCAAGTGTAATTCCGAATGAAGTCGTTATACTATCATTTTGAATATTTGTTATTTAATATAAACGAATTCCGGCAAAGTTGAGATCGTCCACCACCATCTTTATCCACAATTGACTTGGACAATTGAAATCTTATTTATTTAATCAGAATGATTAGTGCACCATAATTATTCTTTTTTGGCATAAAAGAATTAGTGTCCTACAACGAGGTAATTTAAACATCAATATGAGTTCGACCAACGCGTTTTGGAAGCCTATAAGTCATGAAAAAGACTTCCGTGATGTCTTTTGTTGATATTTCTAATGTCAACTGCGGCTTCAAGGCATCGTTGCCCTTCGCAGGGACTTGCGGACGCAATTCTTAATGATCTCTACACCGATCGTGTATCTACAGTCTTAACTCTTGATGGGGCAACACTCCAATCACCAACTAGCCTTCAGAACAAGACTTATCTCACAGTTGAACTTCGATTTCTGATAGAACACAAAGAAGTGTTTTGCAGTTCATGTCTCAGGATAAACTCCAGTAGGTTGCCGGAATATCCGAGTAATTACCCCTTGTGTATTTCCAGCTTCATGGAAAATTTACGCTAATAATAATGTTGTAATGCCTTTAAATCATGATATTCCAGTCAGATTACAATGCCATTGTTGGATGTACGAGTTGGTGTTTATTTAGCCGCTTTACATCCATTGCACTATTTCCATAAATCAAATTAAATGACGTTAGAATTTTCATGTAGTACCTCAAGTAGATAGGTAGGATATCCTGGGTTTTCCGGAAACGATTTTACCGTATCTCTACCCTGTAAGAAAAGCATGAGAGACGAAGATTATCTAAAGCTAAGATAACAGTTCTACATAATTATACAAGAACAAATTTCCTTATTTCTGAATGCAAAAATATGATTTTTGTACTGCTATCGTGTCTGGGTTTTGTAAAGCTTAACGATGCTTCAGCAACCTCAGCCTCTATTGTCTTCAGATCCCGTAAATCTTTCTTCCAATGACGGAAATGCTCTTGAAAAATTGTTAATATCGTCTGAATTTTTCTTTTATCTTTCAAGAACTTCAAATGAATATTCGGGAATATTTTAAGGAATTCCAGCACATATCTTCATCAAAGATTTTAATAACCTAATTTCTGACTTTGTATTTGCGAATAACCCAGAGTTAATTTTTATCAAATTAATATAAGATTAAAATTAAATGAAAATTTAAAGGTCAGTACAGATTTTCTAAGTTTCCCTATTGTGTAGTCACTTATTTTTTACACAGGTTGGCGTCCAAGTTTTTTCCTCCAAAAACTTCAAGAATATTGAATTTCTAGTGAACTGAAAGACTTTTGAAAGAATTTTGTTTATCAGATATTTCAAGATAAACATGCTTTGAAGACAGAATTTCCATTACTTGCTTCGATAATAACTGAGATGAGAATAAAGATCTGCTATTCAAATATTTATCTTTCATTTGTTTGTAGAAAGCAATAGAACATTAGAGAATAATACAATACGGCCCAAAACAAACTACACTGAACCGTATTGAACAGAAAATGCTGCAACCGAAAGAATAATCAATGATGGTTGTTGACAAATGCATGTTCAATATGATTTCCTTGGCGCCCTAAGCTACGAGTACTGATTCATAGCGGTTGCATAGGTTGTCCACGATGTCCCGGAAGGAGGTTGTTCCATTCCCCCGAGAGTTGTTTGAGCTGTCCTTGAAAAAGTATTTCCTTCAGCATTCCCCAAACTTACGCAGCTGGTGGAGTTAAACCGGAGGAATGTGAGCGATATGGAATGTTTGTTCCACGGGATATCACGTGGATATATTTCCGAAGGTTCATGAAGTAGCCGAAGTAATTCCCTTGCCGTATGACATGTAGCCCTATCCTGTTGAAACACTGAAACGTAGGTGTCGTGTTCGGTAGAAACGTTGGAGATCCCTAAGAAACGGCGTGGTTACCTGCTCTCTATAACGCACTTGATTTACAGTCACAGGATTCTGTTGGTCATCCTCTGTTGTACGGACCAATGATGCCGTTTCCAGAGACCGCACACCATATCGTCACCCGTTCACTGTAGAGTGATGTTTCAATAATGATGTCTGGTCGGGCGAAACCAAGAAATCCGGGATCGTCATACACCATTGCTAACATGGAAGCACAGTACACGACTCTTGCTTCTTTATCGACAGATGGTTGGTCAGTCTGTATCTTATAAGAGAACCCACCAATGGTTTTAAGCATACGTCGAACTGATGTTCAACGCATGTCCAGTTTAACTGCCGTTCGTCGAAGACTTCGTTGTGGCGACTGCAACACTTACTCAAAAAGTCGGCCGTGATTTTCATTCATTGTTACTGTTAGGGGACGGCCGGTGCAACCTTTCCTCTGTGTGAATACACTTCCGATGCGACTGAATTTATCGGCGACGGATCGCATAACCTTGTTCGTGGGTAATGGACGGTTAAAACGCTTCCGAAATTTCATAGCAACATTAGTAGGGTTGGTACGTTGCCACGGCCTGTTCCGTATGATCAAAAATAATGTTCCACAATGAACACTTTCTCTTCGGTAGATAATAACATTTTCACAGCGACACTGATTTTTCTCATATCCACAATCATACCTGTTCCGAATACAACAATCGCCTACATGTTCATCTCGCAGTGCCACCTTTAATGTGGTCAAATTGTTAGTGTCGTCGGTTTTCGGTCATAGCCTACTGTATTTTCGTACTGTAAGACTGACTTCCATGATTTATTTAACTATTGCAAACATTGGATTTCTCTGAAATTGCATTGAGAATATCATAATTCTTTAGGAAAAAGAAATAAACACACAGTATCAGAATATATTTCAAATATGTGGAATCAATTTCGTTATAAATAGAAAGCTAAATAAAGCTTTTTCTCCCATTAATGATGATAAAAAATCAAAGAAAACAGCTATTTGTAAGCTTTCTAATACAAATAAAAAGCAATTTCTAGTTTTAATTGATATCCTGTAAAACGACAGCAAATCCTCAAAGCAATAATGAAATAATTTAGCAAAGTAAATGCTAAAGCATACTTTATTATTTTATAAATTTTAATAATTAATAACATCATTAAAATTTAATATTGATATTAAATTCTGTAAGAAGGTTTAACGTGCATTACATGTAAAATGAAAAACGGAAACTCAATCGTTTGCTTTCACGCCTTGAGCCTAAATCGACGGGAATCTGGGACAGCTGTGTCGTCCTTCTTAGGACTCATCAGCCAGATTTATCCTCGATGATTAAGTTCATAACGTATCAACAAACTGATCTGCTAATAATATTAACAATTCCTTTTAATTTTTATGAGGGAAAAAAACCTTTGCAAATGAAAAGTAACATCAGAAATGGAATGTCTTAAATTTTAATTTAAGAAAGTTTTTTTTTTTTTTTTTTTTAAATCAAACTGTGAAAAATCACGGGTAAAATGGTAGCTACAAAACTGTTCGTACATTGTAAAAGTCAAAGCTATTGATACTGTTAGGAAATTAAGTCTTCAGAATGATATAAATGTCCAAATATGAGCTCGCGAAATTGTCTGATAATTTTACGACAGTTAATAAAATTAATATCTAATTACTGATAACGGAACAATAATGGGTTTTTACCCTTTTACTAACCTTTTACATATACAAAATTAATATTTTCATTAATTAAGTCCAACTACTATTCTCAGACTTATTTAGTAGTAAAAACAGTAGTTGATATTATGATATCGGAGAGCATCGTCTCATCGCTGCATTACCCTTCTTGAACTTATTTTTTGACTAAGTTAGAGGATGGGAGACTATTTGGGATCAGGCACGTAGCCAGGAGAGGGGGGGGGGCAAGAAATCTAAGCAAAGAAAACTCTCTCCCAGAGAGTAGTTGTCGCATCAATGAAAAATTGTCGCCACTTACGACATCCACGGGAAGATAGGGAGAGTTGATACTCTTACAATCGCCGACCACCGCACGACACTTTTTCTAGGAATGATCCCCAACCCAAGGTAGAAAATTCTGGCTACGGGCCTGTTTGGCATAGTACTAAATTACAGTATTTATTGTATTTTATCCCATTATTACATACATAATTTACAAGGACTGCCAGCATTTTTGGGTTTGAGAGTTTAATTAAAATTGGGTCGACTAACAAAGTAACGAGCGGGACTAGAGGAATCAAGGGCTGGTGTGAAGATTGGAGGAATTAAGATTAACAACTTAAGATATGCAGATGATACCACCCTGTTGGCAGAAAATGAAAAAGAAATAGAATTTCTTCTAGGCATTGTAAAAGATGAAAGCTTAAAATTTGGACTTAGATTGAACATTAAGAAAACGAAGATCATGACAACAGGAAAAATAGGAGTGCTAAAAATCGGAGATGAGGTGATAGAGAAAGTCTCACACTTTGATTTTCTGGGATCAAGACTGGATGAGGATGGAGGATGCACAGAAGATATAGGGAAAAGAATCTTGTTGGGCCGGCGAGCAATGTCGAACCTGGAGAAAATAATGAAAGACAGAGACATCTCTAAATCTACCAAGATTAGGATTGTGAAAGCAATGGTTTTTCCCGTGATGATGTACGGTTGTGAGAGTTGGACAATGCGAAAGAGGGAAAGAAAGAAAATCGACTCCTTTGAACTCTGGTGCTGGAGAAGACTTCTGAGAGTACCATGGACTGCAAGGAAGACTAACAAATGGGTTTTAGATCAGATTCAACCAATCTATTCGTTGGAAGCATTGATTTTAAGGCAAAAACTATCTTATTTTGGCCACATTATGAGAGCGGATAATTCCATTGAAAAGATAATCATGCTTGGGAAGGTAGAGGGGAAGAGAAGAAGAGGAAGACAACGAAGAAGATGGTTGGAAGATATAAAGGAAGCTACCGGGAATTCTTTGCAACAACTACGATATGCAGCAAATGATAGATCTGTTTGGAGAGCCTTAGTGCATGAGGTCACCAGAAGTCGTAGACGACTTGATGGAACCTAACAACAAACAAACAAAGTAACTAACCCGATAAGTAATACTGGGCAATAGTAATGATAAATACTACAAAAAGAGACCATTATGTTATTTTAAAATATTTTTTCCAAGATTCATTTAACAATTATCTAACACTTGATATCACAATCCAGTAATGATTTGTTTATGCTGTAAATCATATTACTACTATTCTCAAGCAGTCAATCAAATGATAATCAGTTTTGCTGCTTCAATGTTCTGTTTTTATTGAATTCATTGTAGAAAATGCCGATTGACGTAAATAAAACAAAAAATTGTCAGCTGTCGAATATTCGGATTGATATAAATCCCAACGGCTTTTCATTCTTGACTTGGCGGTCGACTGTAGACCGCGATCGACTCTTTGGTCATCATTGTTATGTATTGTATTTTTACAATGATTAAATGTATGTCATTTTTAATGTCTTACCATATTCAAAGCGTACTGTATACTTATTCGACAATATAGTGTCTTATTTAATAGTCATGTATAACACAATATTTGGATTTTCCGTCACAGTCATAGTCTTCAAAGTTGACTCTTGTACCTGCATATTTCAAAGTTATCAATATTTTGGATTAGGACAAATTGATTAGTTAAAATTCACCTTAGTTTTCCTACAGAAAACGTAATTTGTGATTTGTAATTTTCTAAGCATTAAATAATGTACTATTAAAAATTAAAAAAATGAATATAATCTAATGATTAAGTAAAACGAAGTAAACTTAATCATCAATCGAAATGGAACCTTGTTTTGGTTAATATTGTAATGATTTTTATTCAATGTATATATTCGCATTTATCTGTTTCTAATAGCCCTATTTATTCATTGCATAAGTTATTCTTAGTTATCTTACCTTTGTAATTTATATTTATCCTTAATCATTGAGGATTAAGCATTGATTCTATTATCAATTGTGTATTCTAATTTTTACTGTTTATCATTTAATTTCGTTATTTTATTCCAATTTTCTGTTGACCGTGCTTCTTTTCCCTGATTCGTTATTATTTAAAGTAACAGTTAAATATCACTTAAAATCCACATGTAAATTAAATCCCCCAATCAATTTGTAAAGCACGGCAACCAATCACAGCCCTTGTACATAAACTATTTAAACCCCTGCATCGTACGAATAAACAGAGGGTTCTTCCCAGATCTTATTCGAGTCTAATCGTCTAATTTCACGAACCAGTGGCCGCAAACATTCACCACAAATATATGCTTTAATTCTTCATAATTCGATACCATATTTAATGTTGTTTACAACATTACATGTTTACATGTTTATGTTATGCCCATCGTTGGATATCAAAATTTAACAATACAAATAAAGAGTCCAGATAAAGAAATCGTGATGCAATCAGAGTTTCAAATCTTTTGGGAAAACTGAGATTGTTAAATATTTAATTACGAAACATTCCTCAGTTTTCCTAGAAACTATAAAGATTTGGAATCCTGATTGCATCATGATTTCTTATCTAGACTCTTTATTTTTAAAAAAAATAGATCCACTTCTTTTTCTTAAAGTATTCAGAAATTATGGGATTAACTGGAATCAATTTAGATAGTTGTCATTAAACGTTTGCTTCATCTTCACGTCTCTTTCCATTCAAATTATCGAAGATGCTCTCTTCCATTTTTTCAAGACAGTAATTTCGATTCGACCGTCGATTTAGAAAAGTGAATGCTATTTTATCTTTAACACAGTTCCTTAAGAAATTATAAATTTTACACATAGATCATAGGCCTATTCATGGGCCTAGCCAGTTACGCGACTTTAGCAGAACTGGTTATGCTATTCATTGAGGAATCTGCTCTCCGTATCCTCAATGAAGGCGATATCAATATTCCATTATATATAAGTTACATGGATGATCTCACTTGCCAACGAGAGATCTATTCACAACGGAATCTAGGACATCCGTTGATCTAGGACTTTTGAAAGTATGCTTGTTAGTGCTATTGGGCGATAACTCGAGATATTATCTGCCGGCTTCTTTGATTTCAAGAGCGGTATAATAATAGATTTCTTCCATTCTTCTGGAACCTTTGAGTGCCATATTTGGTTAAATAATAACAAACAAGTTTTTAAGCCAATTGTACCAAGGTTTTTAAGAAATTCTGTACAGATGTTATCATTTCCAGGGCTCTTGCCGGATTTTGTTTCCTTAATTGCCTGCTTAAGTTCATGCATTTCAAAATCTATGTTGAATATGTCAGTATCCTGATTTTTAATGCAATTTTTTACATTTTTCTTTATCTCTCTTTCTTCTTCCCTCAACTTTTTCGAAACTGGTTGAGATCGAATGAAGAATTTTGTAAAGTTTTCTGCTATGCTCTTGTCGTCGACGAGTTTCCTGGTATCCGTTAAGACTGGTGGTCTGTGTTGTTCATCCTTGTCCATTAAGGATATGACTTTGTGTACTTTTTTGCTGTCTTTACGATAATCCAGATGGTCAAGAAAAGTGTTGAATTTCTCTTTCGTTGCCTCCCTTACTTCTCTTTTCATTAGTGCAGCTTTTTGTCTCCACTTTATTACATCTGCAGGATTCCTAGAAAGTTCAGCTTGTTTTCTGGCTACTTCGTTATCCAATTTTATCCTTTCCAGTTTCTCTGACCAGAAAGGTCTATACTTATAAGGTTTCCCTCTTGGGATATTACGCTTTGCTGCATTTATTATTGTTTGGCAGAATATTTTATTATTCATATCAGGCCCATTACGGATGAAATCTAACTTATCTGAGGTGAAGGTGTTTTCTAGCTCAATTCTGAAGCCTTCCCAATTCGCTTTCCTAAAATTCCAACTACACTTTGATTTCTTGTAGTGTGAATTTGTGTTTATTCCAAAGTTAATGCTGGCTATTATCATTCTGTGCCCACATCCAGGATCACTAATCACTCTTCCATGAACCTTATGTAGAATATCTGTTGAAACAGTAGTAGATCGGGGTTTGTGGTGCTGCCGTTGTAATGCAGTTATGTGGGAGTGTCTTGCGGTTTGTACACTAGTTCCATGTTTCTTGATGAAAGATAGTCCATTACTTCCTTTCCCGCACCATTCACATCAGTATATTCAACTCCATTGAAATGAGCATTGAAATCTCCCATCAATACAGTGTTTTTTGAAGTTTCTAGGTTACCCAAGTTTGGTGTATTGTTGGGGGGATTGTACAAACCATATATTTTTGTGTGTTTTCCGTGTAGCCATATGTCTAACATTATTATTTCAGATTTGTCATTTTCTGTCATCTCTTTCGTTTTTGAAAACTCGTTGATTATTTTGCTCTTGACTCCTACTAGTATGTCACTTGCTATTTGACGGGAGTTAGGTAACAGGTGCATTTGAAGGGCCCCGTGTCGTTCGGTGGTGGGACACGTAGCCACTTGTGTCGACATCCCCCCACCCAAATGTGGTGTCCCTGCCCCCCATAGCAGAGATTCCAATTTACTTTTGGCAATATAGAGGATAAAGGGGAGGGTGCAGTATAAGGGGCCCTAAATAGAAGGGCCCCGTGTCGGTCGGTGGTTGGTCACGTAGCCACTTGTGTCGACATCCACCCAGGGAAATCAAAGATATGGAAAGCATATTACTCAACAATGATTACCCACGGCGATATATTTTTGTACCATAATCGTCGTGGTACTATGGACAGTATAACAAGGCTCAAAGTAGATGAGGTGACGTATGCTTCCATACTATTCTAGACTTCCATCTTTTCACGCATTGCTCATATATCGAAATCACTTAACATACGTCTTTCTGCAAACTCTTCTAATACCACAGACAGATTGCTTACTAGCCCTACGCATTCAGATATCTTAAAAGAATTCAGAATAGTTCATGGTCTTAGGTGTAGGCAAAATATAAGCAAAATATAAGTACGACATTCCATATGTAAGCGTGTAGAAGAAAATATTAAAGCTACCAACAATAAGAATCAGTCTTACTGACAGTAAAGCTCACACTGGACATAAGATCGAAGTAAGAACCAAATAATTTTTTATAACGCCTAGAACACAGGCTCCAGGAAAGTAATCTGTCAATGTCCTACTTAATAAGGACTAACATAATGAAGACATCGATTCAAGCCATTGTTAAATATGATCTAAAACCGCTCACTTAACTACAATATGCTTTTTTATTATTATTTGGCCAATTTTCCTATTTCCGTTTTGTTTTTTGTTTTGTTTTTTTTCCCCTACAATTCCGAAGACCTTTTTTTGAAAACCCTGAAGACCCGTTGCAGATAATCTCCCGGACCTGTTTCTGCATTCAACAAAAATGGAAGTCGAACCCTTGCCACTACAATCCTTGCCAGTACAGTGAGCTAACAGTCTGGAAGCCCCCGCAACGACTTTCTGACGTCACATCTGATAGATTTATGCTAATTTCCTTAGTGTTATGATGTATATAAATCAGAGTTGGAATTTGAAATTGTCATCTGAGGAGCCTAAGGAACCTTAGCGAAACAGGTAGGTTATGCATCTTTTAATTGTGAATATATTCTTCTAATGCCGAAGTGGGTTATGTTGTATCTCTACAAAAGTAATTTCACAAATCGTAAACCTCTGACTAGAAGTAGATCCAATTTATCCGATTCACTTACCGATTGCCATTATCTTATTTTTCTTTACGAGTGATCTTGAACGATTTACAGGCTATTTTTTATCTTTCTTGTTATAAAAAGTATTATTTTTCATTTTGCCCGTTACTTTGGAAAGCGCCATATTTGAATATAAAGTCTTACAATCAACTTTTTAGTTAAGTTTTCAAAACTGTAACATTCAACAAAAGAAAAAAAAAGAGAATCAATTAAAGTATTAAATTAACTTTATTAGTTTTGAATCGTTTTAATGATTATCAGATTCATTTCGGTTGGAAAATCTATTCATTAGTTAACTATCACTAATTTGAAACTGCGATAATTGTTTAATTACTATTTGTAAACCCCATCATTCTACATAATAAAGGATAACGAGTTGACTCTTTCCCCTCGAGATCTCTTGTTTTGAGTCCAGTGTTGTTGGAGGCTAAAATGCAAGCTTTATTATTATTGGCGGATAATATTGTAGAAAGAGTGTAATTGTAGGAATGGTGCTTACAAAGGAATACGGTTCAATGGAGCAGATCCATTTGGACAAGAATGAAACAATTTCATTTGGAGAACTAACATTTCTAGTTAGAAAAAAGTAGGCCTATATCGAATTAATAGCTATATTTCAAACTATTTATCAACTTAGACTATTAATATTTTCTGATTACTCATTTCATCCGCTGCTCTTTTGAGATGTAAATATCCTTGACGTTTAATGTATCAAATTACTTTAATTCTGAGTAGTATTCTGTACTAAGTCTCTTTTATGAAAAATTGTTAATTTTTCTTTTTCTTCCCTACGATAGATGCAAAAGCTGAGAATAACTTTGACCAACTGCAGTCCTGAAATTACTAATACTATCAGAGTGGCAAAAGAAACATCTAAATTAACCAATAGAGTTTTATGTTGGGATTCTAATATTATATTTAATTTACCACAAATGCTAAATAGCTAGGCTCATCAAACATAAATATAGAAGTAAATATTTTATTTCTGACTAAAACTGATTACCTTGTTCAACATATCTTCTTTCTACTATGGCGTCGCAACAAGAAAGCTGCTAAAATTTTTTTTTTTTGTGATTTAACAGAAAGAAAGCATTTTCAACGTCAATGTTGTGGTTTTTTTACTATATTAATTAAAGTAATATTTTTTTATTTCTGTGAAAAACCTTAAGTCTTTAAACTCTTGATTACTTTAACTCTTCCATTTGCTCAACTTCTTTGAAGAAGAAGAAAAATAAAACTATCATTACTTTATCTGATAAGCTTTTGGAGGAATTCCTTCCATCTACTTTAAAGATAAAAAAGAAAAAAAAGCCTTTATTTGAAAACTAAAAAGGGTTTGAAACTTTGTCTTTTAAAAATGCTATTTTGAAAGTTTTATGTGAATTTCATCAGAACGAAGCGGAAACTCTACTTCTGACATCGAAATGTCCTGCTGATGGCAGCCTAAGCACTACAAACAAGTGACTTACGACTGTTCGAGCTTCTCATTTGTAGGCAATCGTGTTCCTAAAAAGAAGAATTTGCTTGCTTTTTATGCCTTATTTACGACTGCGCGAAAGCCAATCCATAGAGCTGCGTCGAATGGCTTTGCCATTGGGGACACAAAAGTGTAGTAAATAGCTCAGTGGTATCCATCCGTATTATTCCCAAATTACCTTCAATAGGTCTGTATTTTATTGATCAACTCAAGTACACAGTAAAACTGGACTTGATCACCTAAAAATCAACTTTTTCAGCTTGGAGAGCCCTACAACAGTCTTACTGCAGTAATTTCTTCTCGCTATAAAACAAGAAAGAAGTCATCGATTAAAAATCTGCAATTAGTTGAGACAATGCTGGCGATTTGAATGGCTGTGAAGCTAAATAGGAAGTTGTTGGAAATCTACAGCTTCGTTTCGAAATGAATTATTCATCAAATAAACAGTCCATTTTCATTTTTCAATTATGCAGTGAAGACCACGAAAAGAGATTCGGAAACCAATTTAAGCGAAGCCCAAGAATTCCCTCCAACATAAATATTAGATGGAAAAAAAGTGAACCTTTTCAAGAGTGTTTGCCAATCCTCATTCTTGACGGTCTTCTTCACAAACAACTTTTAAGACCAAGAAAATATAAACAACTTATGTTCTGAAAATAAAGTTCAAAAAAGAAAGCTTATAGGTTGGAATTTCTAAAATAATCATGGTGATTAATATTTATCGAACGATTTGTTAAAAAAAAAATATTTAAATTTAGAAACTTAGGAAAATTAAATCTTATCTTAATTTTCTAAATAAAGTAATGCTCTATGGGGGTAAACAACCCTCATAAATGTAAACTTTTTTGAATCTGTTTCCCGTCTGTGCCCACTAAACTTTTGAAAACGACGAGTCTTATTTATTTTATTTTTTTTGGTTGCTCGTCATTTCTCTAACATGACCCCTGATGTAGTATTAACTCCAGAGATAGTGGGCAGCTAGGAAAGCCCATGATTGACGACATAATGAACATTCAGTAACAATGAATCTTTAAAACGGTGAACAACAAACCGAAGATTTTGAGCCTTAGTAAATTTTAAGAACCAGATAACAAAGGAGGAAAATAAGCAATCTATTAAATAAAATCTCTGAAGAGATTTTTTAGTTAAAATCTTTGAAATTTAAGTAAATACTGATGACAATAAATACTTCAATTTTCATGAAATTAATGATAACTCCATCAACAAATATTATTTAGCTAAAAGACTCCATTTTGTATTTAGTAAAAAACTATAAAATTTGTAAACTATAAAGTATTTGTAACCATGAAAAAAAACCCAGACAATTTCGATTTACGATTCATTCCATCCCTAACACTTATTAACTTAATTCAATTAATACTGAAGCAAATTTCTATAACACAGACTGCATTACATCACAAATGAATAATAAGAGATTGTATATTATTAGCTTAGTACTCACCATCTTGCATTTTGCCTGTGTTTTGTGTTACGAATTATTATTATTTTTTAATGTATGTAAATTAGGAACAAACCATTGCTTAAAAAAAAAATAAAGAAGAAATATAACATCTACAAAAAATTCAATTTCTGTGACGGTTCAAAAGTAAGTGTATTCATTCTTGCAAGGATTTTTTTAAGTTAATCAGTTACTTTGCATAAATATACTTTTGTATAGATAAATAACTTAAGTTCATTGAAGCGCTTCATTCTGATAGAAAATCCAACTATTGTATTCAGAGATTGTTGCTGCTCAAAACGAAAGTAAGTTTAACATTGTAAATCTCATAATGCACCAGCTTTACTAAAACATTTAACTACGTTAACGACAAAGATATGCCAATATTCTACACGTCTGGATTATATCTTAATTTTAGTTGGGTTTTTTTTATTGACTGAGATGAATGCTATTCATATAATGAACTTTGAAAAAAACATAGCTGATTTTTTGAAGGACTGTCCAAAAGTATGTTGTTTTTTTTTCGAAATTAGTTATATTTTAATCTGTAACAATTAAGTTCATCTCAATTAAGGGATTAACAAGTGGTTCTATTCTTGACATTGTAGTTTAACCAAGCATTTTTGGAAGAATAGAACAGCTTCAAACAACTTTCACTTCCCAGAAAAAATGAGCGTATTAAGTAACGTTATTTTTCGTTACTTCTTCGTGATATTTTCACTTTCTCCAAATTTGAAGGACTTAATACGTTCTCTGTCTGAACCATTCCAAATCTTTTCTGGATCTTTTCATTATTTTTATGTTCTTTACTCTGGAATAAATTTTAAAAACTATCTTTTCCTATCCTGAATTTATTCATTGAATTCTGTCAACGAGCATTATAGCTACGTAGCAACAGTAAACTGCTTACATTTAAATACAGTTTTAATAATTTTCAAACATAGAACTTCTATTATGACAAATTTCCGTAAATTTTCAATTGCATTAGAAATAAAAGTTTAAGGAAACACATCCATTGTTTTTTTGCTCCAATTGGAAATATTTTATCCACGAACACGAACATATATCATTTGACAATAACATATTTCGTGAAAGGAAAAACGAAAATTACCTCTCACGAGAGCAGATGTGATCGTTTCAGAATGGAATAGACATTTAGATTAAGTTGTGCATGCAAGAGTTTCGTAAACGTAAACAAGTCGTTTCCTCTCGTAATTATGTTATGGTTGTCAACAAGAAATGTAAAAAAAAAGATATGACAATAGAAAAAAAAAATTAAAAAAAATAAAAGATCCCTTAAGAACATCTTTTTTATTTTTAAAGGAAATCAATAATCATTCGCAATAAATTTCATAAAAATATTTTTTATGCTTTTCTTAGAATAATTACAAAACAACGAATTACTTCTACATATCTTTTGCTTTACTTTTAAATCTTTGCTTTTTACTTCATAGAAAATTAACTAAGTGAAATGAAACTCTATTAACATAACAAATTCTACTCAAATATTTTAAAGCTGTCTTTTATACTTCGTATTTAAAATGTGAATTTTCGCCATTTCCTGACAGATATTCTCTTTTGAATATTTAAATGGAAATTCAATTTCCCATTTTCCCGTTATTTGCAGAACAAGGCTTTGTCCGATTTACAAAGCGGAAACGTTGATCTCAGCCGGTGGCAAAGCTTTGATCTCGCTCCTAAAGATGAAGGTAGAATCGTTTGCAGAAAAACCGTCTTTGATGATTTGATCTTCGGATCAAGAAAACAAAATAAGAGTGATTATCAATGAAGAAAACGACGTCACCTCTGTGAAACTTGAAATTGGTTCTGCAGATCAGTTCAAAATGTAATAATAAATAAATAAGTAATTGCCAAAAGCAATTTAAATGTTTCAATTTTTGAAAAAAGTGAAATTGATGTCAAAAACCAAAGCATAACAGAGCAAAAAAAACAACAACAATCTTTTTAATCTTTGTCCCAAATGAAAGGAAGAAGATGAAGAAGAAATGGATACTTTTATCCCTTAAAATCTTTTAACTAGGTAATTGATGTTGAGATAATTTCTGTGGATCCACATGATTTTCGAATGAACTGTAAAATGCGATCATCATTTAACACTTGCTGTATGTTAAGAAAAACAATTGAACAGAAGCATGTTATGAAACTCACTGCATTTAAGCATGGATTGAATAATTAAAAAAAAAAGGAATAGTAAAAGAAAATATTATGTTCAAAACATAACACACATAAAAAAAAATCATCATTTTAAGACTTTCCCTTTCTCATTAAATCATTTCAAAATGGGTAAACATATTATACAGAACATATAATTCTCGTGTCATAGGAAGATCCGAAGAATATCAACGAAGATTGTATATAAAATAAATGAAAATAATAAGATGAAAATGAAGGAGTTAAAACTTGATAGCAGAAGAAATGGTTTTGATAAAGTAATAAAGATTCTGATAATTTGTGCAATTCTGAATCTTAAAAGCGTAGAAAGCACCCGAAGGTTCTGCTAAAAAACAATTACTTTAACATAACGAGGTTATGAAATAATTGATTGACTTTTTTTTCAAAGCATGCACTGTTTGATTCAGTTCTGGAGACCTGGATAGTCATTACACCTGAATAATAGTCACTTGCAAGGAATTCGTTGATGAAGTTAGGCCTAGTTCTTTGTAGAGCTCTAAGTAGCTTATCGTCGATAAGAACAAATTCCGAATCAATTGCACCCCGAAAAGGCGAACATAGGGATTTACTTAGTATGCGGAGCTGTCGAAGATCCAATCTCAAAGATAGGGAGGTCAGTGCGACCATCTAACATTTATACGGATCCCTATTTCATCTAAAGAAATCTAGAGGAACTGAGTGCAGCGACCCTAGACAAATAAGTAAATTACTTCTAAAAATTATATTAAAAAGAATCATGAATAAAATCGTCAACGAAATAGATAGCACTCAATGGATTTCAAAATGAGAAGGATACAAGGGAATGAATCTTTAATCTAAAGATGATTTTAGAAAGAAATTTAGAAATGAACAGAAAAATCTTCAAATGTTGTATAAATTATTCAAAAGCTTTTGGTTCATAGATCACCAACTATTAAATCAAAATTAGATGGGAAAGACTTCAGGATAATTGAAAATCTGTATAAAAATCAAAATTCTGCCATCTACTTTGACAATGAACTGTTGGAATTTCTTCACATTAGCAAGGATAAATTCTATCAACATTACTTTACAATATCTTTAGTGAAGAAACATTCAAAAACTTATTAAAATTCAAAATTAAATAGGAGGTAGAAACAAACAATTTGCGATTTGGAGATGGTACAGTTCTATTTGAAGAGACAGAATTAGACACTTTTAAATAAAGTGAAAGTAGGAGCGAGGAATTAAGAATGAAAATTAACATAAGCGAAACAAAAACTATGATGACAACTAAGCATGGAAACATCACTGAATATCAAATTAAATAATAGGAAAATAGGGCAACTTAATTCTTTTTATTTTATTTAAGCAAGGGACTGAAGCGAGGGAGAAATTAAAAAAAGAATTGAAATGGCCAAATCAAAATTTCTATTAGAAAAAAATATATTTTCTTCCAAGAAAATCAGCCTAAAAACTATGATAAGATTAGCAAAATCTGATCTGGCCAATAGCACTTTATGGATCTGAATCATGAATCTATCTGAAACAAAAACATGGCCTAAAAACTTAAAGCCTTAGAGATGTGGGTACTAAAAATTCCTTAGACTAAAAAACTGATCAATGCAAAAATACTACATATAGGGAGCTCAAGGAGAGAATAATTCCATAAAATGAAAAGGAAATCAAATTTTTTGGATACCTGAATCGAAAAGATGATCTAAAAATTCTCTTACTTGAAGGCAAGATTGAGGGAAAGATACACAGTTGAAGACGGAGAAGGGCTTGGTCTGATAATATAAAGGATAGGAGATGGAGAAGATCCTTGCAGAATGTTCAAGATTGGCAAAAGACCAAGACAGGTGGAGATTCAATGTCGCCAACCTCCGGAGAGGATCTATAAGAGGAGTTCCCCATCAAACCTTAGCCTCCATAATGTTCCCTTTAGATAATCTTAGAAAGGTAGAATCGTGTTCCAGGTTCTCTCCAGTTAAGTTTACTCATTAGTAAATTAGTCTGTAAGCTGAATAGCGATTCATGAAAAATGAGAACTTTACACCATTGATGTTGAGACCAGTTGTGATTTTGGAAAATAAAACATTCTAGTCATTCATTGAGCTGCCATCTGCGAAAGACTGTAGGTTTTATTGCATTAAGAGATTTCTAATGATGCCTTCGAGAAACCACTGATTGTGAAATAATCCGTCCTGGAGCCGCCAAAATCTCCAAACTGATAAGGTGGTTAGCTAGAGCTAGATAAAGGTCGTCTTTTATTGTAACGTAGGCGTTGGACGATTCTACTTCCTTTTGAAATGATTCCACAATCCTAATACAGCGCTTTGAGGATATTCATGGCTCTGGACATCTTAGCTTCCGTCTAGCTTATCTTCATTTTGCCGATGCTCTCTACTTCAAATAAAGATGTAAATGTCTCTGAGCTGTGATAAAGCAAACAATTTAAACGGCTACGGATCTCTACGGTATATCCACTCGAACTATGGGAAGGAGGAATGACCAAAGTACATTAATAATATATTTGCAAACACCTTTAATGCGCCTCTCCCTCTCCCTCTCTCTCTCTCTCTCTCACTCACTCACTTTGTAAATGTTGGTTTACGTGCAAAATTACCATTTTAAAATTCATTGTATTTTTCGAAAAGAAAATCGTTCTGTAATTTTGTTTATGAGAAGAATAGGTTTAGAATTTAAAATCAATAATATGCTCTCATTTAGATCAGAATGTGACTTTCAAATTCTCAATCCACTGATTAAGATATTAACAGATCATTGTTATGATTTGAATGATCCTACAATAAACAATTCTTTGGAATAGTGTTTACTGTTTATCATTGAATAGAGAATCTCTACAGAAGTTATCTTATTCAAAAAATGAACCAAGGGGAAAAAAATCTGATATAATCGATATCTAATCTTATGAGCAATCTTTATTATATATAAATTACAGGGAAATTCTTGATGTTGATTTGGATTTAAACATTTTTATGAACAGCTAATCAATATTCTGCTGTGCTGATGTGAGGAAATAAAATATAAATAAAATCTGTCTCTAGATCTAAAGTAATCCCAAACTAAAATATAAAAAAGTTCGCATGATTCAGAAATTAAAAGCTTCGTTAAAACAAAAATGCCAAAAAATTGTGAATAAAGCATTTGCTACAACTTTTGGAACCGCTTGAAGATTCGAAAAATGATGTGTTTTTATTGACAGATATTTTTATTTCTTTAAAGATAATTACTATTTGAAGTTAATTTCTTACAATTCCTCCTTTGGATGGTAATAATTTCAATGTAATTCTGTAGCTTTGATTCTTTGAATATTTAAGCTGGATTCATGAGTGCGTTCAACTTTGCCATTAATGTAAAACGTGCAGAAAGTAAGCTAAGTTAAAAAAATGAAATCGATTTCTAAATTTCTTAGCTTCATCTGAATGCGAAGAGGAGTCAACATGGATTCAACCTAATATGGATTTACCAAGTTCTTCTTTGACGTTACTCAAGACCGACTTCAAACTTTCAAAATCGATTAGAAACATAATTATAGAAAGGTATTAACTGAAAATAAATTTGAAGTGAAGCCAAAAAGAAAATCCTCTTTGGACAGAATACACACCCACACACACAAAACCCAAATCCTGATAATCACTTCTCCAATAAAAATAGACTTCTTTTTTT
>JAFIDM010000001.1:71780004-71793161 GCA_023159025.1 Thereuonema tuberculata
TATAATGCGGCACAAAGAAGAAAAATTTAAATAATGGATATTAAAAATCATGCATCAACAAAATATTCAACAGTGAACAGCCAATGTATATACATTGTTGACATTATGATTAGTACATATTATTGTTATTTTATTTTGCGAAAAACTTGCCAAAGCGGAACGATAGTTTCCGTGAAATCTCGTTGAAGAATTTTAAACAGATTGATGAAAATGAAAGGAATATATTTTGGACTCATAAGATATGTTTCATTTCCCAGCCACGCTCATAGAACTATCTCGGATTCAATAATAAAGAATCCTAAATACGAGCCGTTTATTTTGAAAGTGACCTAAGTCCATTTTTCAAATTTTTTTTTGTTAACTGTAGTAACGTGTACAAATTCCACGTTACTACAGTTGACAACAAAAAAATTGAAAAATGGACTTAGATCACTTTTGAAAATAAACGGCTCATATATAGATATATAGAAATATACGAGGGTCGATTCATAAGTCATGGCAACAATTTATTATCTGCTAAACATGCGGCAATTCTGCAATTCTAGAATATACATTTGAATATACATTTGCTCTTCTGATTTGCGTCATTGAAATCAGTGGAGAACGTCATGGGGGCAAGTGAAAACTACGTATTTGGCAATCATCATTTAATAAGGCATTGCAGTACAGCCAAGGAAGATTCAAGCTGCAATAGCGAACCAAGATGAAATTTTGACTGCGTTATGGCGAGAGGTTCAACACTTTAATGATCCACACGGAACCAATTGTATTCTATGCCTTTCCGAACACTGGCAACATACGGTGGATAATCTTGAAGATTTGATGGATGTTAACAGTGTGTTCTGAGCATTCCTGTGTTCCTTTTTTTTTCCTTGACTACACTGCATTGCCTTATTAAACGATCATTTCCGTATACATATTTTCCACTTGCTCTGATGACATTTCTCCAATGACCCAGACTACATCAATAATGCCAATCGGAGGAACATCATACAGGGTTTCAAACGTAGGCCTACATTCTAGAATTGCAGTGTTACCGCATATTTGGAGGATAAAAAATAGTTGCCATGATTTATGAATCAACCTCGTATCAGCATACTAAATCTATAATATTTATCTCATTGTACTTTATGATTATTCTAAATTCAATCCATTATTCATGATAATCGAATGCGACCACAATAATGATAATTCCATAACAAATAAATAAGTGGCACATAAATAAACTCAAAAACACCTTCACTGTAGATGCCGTTGATACCAATATTTCATTTTAATTTCTTAAAACTTTTTCAAGGTTTTGTTTGATGAACAAAAAATAAAATAACATAAAAAGGAAAGAGAAATTCTTCTCTCAATTCATTAAATTCTTCTCTCATTAAAACAATATAAAAATACATCAACTAAAAGACATGAATAAACAAAACAAGTGAATAAAACGTATTTTTGATGTACGTATTTTGAAATAAATGGCATTTTCGATTTCAATAACTGAGCTCGTAATAATTTTCAACCTTTATGAATCCAACATCCTTCTTTCTACTATCTGGGGGCACGGCAGTGCCCCCGCCAAGACGAGCCGAAGGCAGGAAGGGCACTACGTACCTTTTCTGGAAGTGTTTCGTCGTATTTTCGAACCCTCATAGCTTCGGCCTGGATAATACTAGAGAGCTCAAATTTTCAGGATAAGATGCAGTTAGCAGATTTATATTTACAAAACAGACTTGCTTCTGACAAAGAATCGGTCAAAAATCAAACAGTAAAATAACAAAATTGTTTTAAATACTACATTTAATTTAGATCACTAATTTACTGCTTAAACTACAAAATAGATATTCACTAGGGCTTACAATAGATGTACGAGCATCAAAATTTAGTCAAAAACCTCTGATGTCATAAATTTAGATATGCTTAATGTGAATAGAGATGTTATTCCTGAAATTTAATTGTCTAGTATAAGTTATAAGAAAATTTAAAAACTACAGATACTTAAAAGTAAACTTCTTAAAAATGAAGTTAATTAGCAAATTTTCTAGTTATCCTATCTTAAGATTCTAAATAAGCTATCAGCGCACTTAATTTCACACATACTTGCATCCATGCAAAAGTTTTATACATACATCACTGTTTTTCTGGAATTTCTATTTTAATCAGAAGTAGTTGAAATAGGTTTCAAGAAATTGAAATAATTAATAATAAAAAAGTTGCATTTGGATATCGTTTGCAAAAAGAGAAGTCATATAAATGATGATCTTTTCTAGCGACCCCGTTGGAAGGTGTTAGGATTCGTGCATCGTTTTTTTTTGTGTTTTTTTATGGACGGGGGAAATGCATTTATGCATATCATCATTAGATAAAATAACAAAATTGTAATTGTATCATCAGTGTGTGTGTGTGTGTGTGTGTGTGTAAGCTCTCCACAATACAAACCAGGACTCAGAGACCCTGGAGTTATACCATGTTTGGATTTTCCGTGGTCTGGGGGTTTGGGGAAAATTCGACATCCGGTCAAGGTCGTTTGCAGTTTTAGGCCGCCAATGACGGGTGTGGAAAATAGTGGTAATTGAACAAAATTGGCTTTCACTCTCTATACTGAATATGTAATGAATCAATATGATACCCAAGACCTAACAGACAAACAAAACGATGCAATGAGGGCACTGCTTGAAATTGTATTTGACCCTTGAATTGCATCGGTTTGACTAAATTAGTTTTGATCCCCAATCGTTAGTAGTGTCACTTTTAACAAAAGATAGATAGATCTTTTGCCTCTGATAGATTGCAAATTATACAAGATAGCTTCATTTTGTATTTACTAAAAAAATTGAATCTACTTGTTCATATAAAAAGAAAAAAAAGTTCTAGAATATTTTAGAATCAGATATTTCTATTATGTACTGCAATAATTGACAGGAAAACAAATATAAGAAAATCTAACAAAATTAGCAAATCAAGCAACTTCCAATTCTTAATAATTCAGATTGACAATTCCGAAACGAGAAGAACTGTATTAGAAAATTGTTGTTCACTTATCAATTTTCAAACAAAGGGATGGATGGAAGACGTATTCTCACATAACACTACATAACTTATTTTGTAGTAACAATTTTCGCTCTTCGATTCATACTTTGGAAGAATAGACAAAAACTGTCAAATCCTTTGATAGTATTTTTATCGCAGAAGCCTAAAACATAGAATGAGGTTCAGTATGTGACTTCCTAGTTGTTTACTTATCTTTTATCTGATGCTTCCATAACATCTATGGCTTTAACGGATGCCTTTAATAACTGGAAGGGTTTCATTTTATAGGTTACTGATTAATTCTGTTATCTAATCAGGAAGAGAAAGAGAGAGAGAGAGAGAGAGAGAGAAAGAGAGAGAGAGAGGGAGAGATTTTTTTCTTAGAAAAGAGTCAGAAACGTTTCCTTAAAGCAATGTCTTCAATGTTGCTTATTTTCTTTGTTTTTTTTTGTTTTTTTGAGTCAACAAAATTTACTTATACTCGTAAATTATAATATCTGTCGAATATAAACAGTAGATATTTTCTATTTCTGAAAACAAAAACAAATCCCAAGTTATTTACTAAGTTGTATAAATTCGATGAATTTTAATTATATTAAAGAGAGAATGGATTCTTGAATGTTCTTATTCATTGTTAAATGTCACTGTTTCGTTTCTGAAGCTTTTCCAAGGTGTTTTTGTCACTTCCTCGCTCTAATTTGTTGACCCAATCAAACGTTAGATCGTCTCTAGTCCTTAAATGTGTATATCAAGGTTTCAAGAAGATCTACCTAGCGGTGTAAAAGACACACACACACACACACAAACACAAACATGCAGAGTGACTGATTTGATGTGCCTCACTTTCTAAGCTCAAAACGAAAAAGTTTCAGTTTATTAAAAGCTATGAAAAAAAATTAAATTTAAGATGAATTGAGTGTGACACTGCATCAACAGATTGAAATGCAAGCGATAAGTCCATTTTTCAGTCTTTGCTTCTTATTTTGTCCTATCAATTACTGTGACATCATTGCCAGTTTCTACAAATGATTGACATATTTCTTTCACATTTATGAAATTACAATAAAATTCCTTAAGAATAGTATCTTAAATGATGACTCAGATAAAATTGATTGGGACTTAAAAGATAATGGATTTAAAAGATGAAAACCACCTTTGGAAAATAAACTTTATAATCACGATTAAAACCTTGGAATTCTTCGATTAGTTTCATTTTCTTATTTATTATTATTATTATTAGTGGTAATAATAATTAAAAAGTTAATACTAATTCAGATACTACATATAATACTAACACTAATGATACTACTAAAAGACGTATCATCTGCCAATTTTCATTATATCAGCACCAAAGATTAAATCACATCTATTGCTCTCGTATATCTTTATAGGTATACTTAATATACCGAATTTAATCACTATATATTATTTCTCAAAGGTGTTTTTGTGTCGGTATGCCATATCTCCCTTAATACTTCATCAAAATCAATGATTGAGACATCATTTTGAAGATTACGTTCCCCGCTACTGACGAAAAATAAACAAATTGTTTAAAGTTAATGCTTTCGTTAAAAAACTTAATTTTAAAAACCTTTTTATAAAAATGGAGAAACGCTTTAACAGAAGCGGCTTATTTTTCGAAACCGAAACACTGCAGCGTCGTAATTCAAATATATCCTTTTTTGAATAAAAATGCATTTTAAAATGATTTTCCATCGTTTATTTAATAAGAACACATAAAAAAATTTTTTATTTTAATAAAAATTACGATTTATTAGAATAAAAAAACAAAAATTTGTCAATTTCTCATATATTATTTTTTAAAGGTTTTTTTTTTGTTTGTTTGTTTAGTTCCCTTAATACTTCATCAAAATCAAATGATTGAGATATCATTTTGAAGATTACGTTCACCGTTAATGACAAAAAAATAAACAAATTCTTTAAAATTGATGGTTTCGCTAAAAAACTTTATTTAAAAATCTTGTTATAAAAATGTAGAAGGCAATCTGTTCAGTAATGTATTTCTACATTACCATTCGGTGTCTGAATTATGCGAATTATTACAATATACCATGTAAATATTCCAGTATTCTAATATAGCGAATTATTTCAATATACCATACGAATTATTCGCAAGGGTCAACCTTTTTATAAAAATGGAAAAGGCGCCAGCTATTGACAATATGTTTAACTAACGTACGACAGCTGTTGGATTTGTTTATTATTTCTCAAAGGTGGTTTTTTTGGTGCGAATTATTCGCACGGGTCAACTAGTCTGTATAAAACCTTTTAATGAATTTCATCTGAGAGGAAGAATTATAATAAACATAATTCTTGGATTGCTTATTTTAATGTTAATAGTAACAATGCTTCAAAATAAATATTAATGATCTAATATGTCGTTCACAGTTTCCTCTATCACAAATTAGAAATTTTCCAAATTTTTACAGAAGCGACATTCAGTGGAAAATCGTAACAAAACAGTCTTCCCTAAACACTCACTCCGCTGAATCTTCGAATGTCATCCCATTCATTCCTTGTTTAACTGTTTAGTCTTAACATGGCTTTTGTCTAAGTTTCTGTGAGTAGATCCTTGCGAAAACAACCTTAATTTATTTCATCCTTGCTTTTGTAAGTCATTGTAATAGATCTCTCATTAGCGATTGCCTACAGTCAAACTAAAAGTTCAATTTAACACGTGCTCAAATAACCCAAGCAAATAAGTACATGTCAAACAGTCTATTTGGTTGGAAGTTCAGGACGTTATTAGCTTTGTCAAATAAACTAAGTTAGTCATGTTAATAATGTTCCAAAGGTTAGTTCATTTGAAGCCCAGAAAACTCTAATGCATTCTTTTTGTTAATTGGAATCGAAATCTTGCCCCCAACAAGACCACTTCAACTTTCTGCCTGAAGTCATTTATGTTTTTTGATCGATCAACAAAGCCACAAATCAAAACAACATGATAATTAAATACCCAGGTTATATAGCAGGTTTTGCCTTCAATTTTAATGCTTGGAATCGCTTTTCTCTTTTCTTTAAATGTAAATAGTATTTTATTTAACCACTGAATCCTATTATTCGTTCTAAAGTTCTAAGTTAATGAATGTGTGTTTGAGTTTCAATTGGAATTGTTATTTCTGAAAATATTTGATATAGTGGATTACTCAAATAAGTGTTGTTATTTACAATTAAAATAATTTCGAGCATTTAATTAGTATTAAGTATCAGTGTATCCTAACTTTTGTTGTAATGAGCATTTTTCTAAAATATTTTGCTGAAGATATTTTGTATTCTTTTGATAGCGTCCAATTCATCAGTGTAAGTCTTAATAATTCAAAGCAATAATTATATCTTTGGCTACTTTTGGATGTGAAGCCAACCATACGTAAAATCAAATTACTTAAAAATAAAAGCCCACTATATCAAAATAAAAGCCCATTAAAGCCCATAAGAAATGAGGAATGTAAAAGAAGGAGGAGAAATGCGTAATAAAGACAGGAAAACTTCAATTATCACTACCTAAAAAAAAAATTTTAAAATGTCGGTGGGGAAAATGGGGGAGGTGCAGATGGTGAAACAGCAGACAACAACGGACATATTGTGAATCTAGGAAACCTAGATCATAGGTCAATTCCTGTTACGGGGATTATAAAGATCAAAAAGAAAAACCAGCTTTAATGGAAATGAAATGGAAAAAATAGCTTCAGATAGAACAAAATAGAAATTAGTTCTCTACAATATTAGTGAGTACTGGTAGTAACAGTATTAACAAGTGTTTTAGTTAATAATTTTTTAGGAATAATTTTTACTTTTATACTTTCTAACCTGCCAGATGGTCATTTGAATTGTTGTTCTAACATCTGACTTCAGAATAACAAACTTTAAGAATAACAAACTTTCTAACTTTAGAACAATGTTGTTCTAAATATTTGACAATCGATGTTTTAAATAAATATTGTTATTGACAATGCTTACTCTGACTCCTGAATTCCATTAACACAAGAATAACATTCATCAAATTCCATTCACATTTCTGAAGCACAATCTAAATTGATAATATTAACAGCAAATAATAACAAAATCTCCGCGAGGCAAAGAGATAATTCTTCACCTCCAGATAGGCATCAACATATCCAAATTGAGATTTCGTTTTCGTTTTTTTATTTCATTTCGTTTCATAGTAACAATCAACAAAATCCAAAACGCTTTCTTATATATAGTTTTCTTTTAAATCATCCATATTCAAATACCTCTAAAAATTTCACTTAAACATTTTTTAAAAGATTGATAAATATCCCAAATAATAAAAAGTTGGTAAAAATTACTAATGTAACTTATTGTCGTATTTTAAAAGAGAGGCAGGACATTTCAACCTTATCTGAGGTTATTATCAACTTATTATCAACACACTTGATAATAACCTCAGATAAGGTTGAAACGTCCTGCCTCTCTTTTAAAATACGACGATAAGTTACATTAGTAATTTTGACCAACTTTTTATTATTTACGATATTCATCTACCTTTTAGTATTTATACCAATCTCCCAAAATACAGATAAAAAAAAATTTTGCTTGTAATTTTTTCCCCTGTAATGCTGCAATATAGGACTCGACAAAACTTCATTTTTTTTCTGAACACGGACATTGTTTGTCATTAATGAGAGTTAATAGTTTTGTTCCTAATGATTTCTAGGGAAATGTTTGGGACCTTCATGTAAAATTCTCAACATGGGATTCATATGGAAACATTTTAAGTTACACAACAATTTTTAACTTTACCACAGCAACAACTCAGAATTTTTAACAAGATAAAGTAATACGATAGTAAATTGCTTTAGAGAGCATTAATTGAGCTGTGTTCCTATCAAGAAGTTATTTAATCTGTTAGACTAATTTGAAAGTAATTTAAAAGCATTTCTCATGGAAAATATCATTTTCCGTTGGTTCACAATTTGCAAAACAAACCATCTCTTGATAGATTCTTCAAATTTTATTATTGTCATAGAAAATAGATGCAACACTTTCTGGAGCATTTGGAAAGATGAAAGAATAGTGAAACATTTTCAAAGCGAACTTTTTTATCCTCATGATTTATTTGAAGATTGCCCGTGAGGCATGGGATTTTTTCATTGTGGAAGAAACTAAATAAATTCTCATCTTCACACAGTTTAATCTGATATCAATTGAAGACAATTAAAAACAACTGTACATTTAAGATATCATTGTTACAAAGAATATCAATTCGATGTTGCCCAATGTTCAAGAAAGCAAAAATTAGATATAGTTTATCGCAATTAAATGTAGTAATATTTCTGAAAATTGCAACACAATGAAGGAACCATAAGAATGGAAGGAAATTTATTGCACACGTTACTAATAGTGATACAAACAAACGATTAAAGTTTCAGAGCAATGCAAGAAATCAGTGTGATGTAAAGCCTCCACGAGGTGCAATGAGCGCTGCTATATACTATGGCATCGAATCAAACAGGCCTTGTTTTCCTGGGTTCCGCCTACCAGGCTGCTTCTATACGAGTCCACAGTTCATCGGTATTGGCTGCTTGATGACGATCACGGGATAGTTGCCGAGTGACCATATCCCAGACATGTTCAATAGGTGACAGGCCAGGAAAGAAGGAGTATCTGCCTTGCTTCGAAGACGGCCTAGATATTTCTGGCAATATGTAGTCGGGCGTTGTTTTGTTGGAATATGGCTCCAGGAGGGCTGAAGGAAGGCCTCCACAATTTCTCTGATGTAGCGGTTGCTGTTGAGATTTCCCACAATTCATAGCAGCCAGATTGCCCGTAATACCCAATTGCTCCCCAAGCCATCACGCCTATCGCATGTGCAGTATGACGCTGTACAATGGCGCTCACCTTGATATCGTCTAATGGGTATGCGGCCATCATTGTAATCCAAGTTGAAGTGGGACTCGTCCAAAAACACGACTTGATGCCCATCTGCATGCCAGTTCATGAGCCCATTGTAGCCTGAGGCGTCGCGTCGATGGTTCAGGCCCAAGGGAATCCTCTGCAAAGGAATTCATGCACGCTGTCGAACCGTGGAACCAGACAATGTCAGACCAATGTTGAGTGTTGTGCTAACAGTCAAGAAGCTTCCACATCCTACTGGTGTCGTGGCGTTATGCCCCCGTATTAGCAGCAATTTCGCTATATGGAAATCCTCCTTCACGCAAGCCGATTATTCGACCCCGTTCAAACTCCGTAGCTTGCTTTTAAGGCATCCTTTGACGTCGACGAAGTATACTGACTCCAGTTGGCATGTGTACAGCTCACTGACGATGAAAAACCACAGTCTGGATTCATAACAGACCCTGCTTATACGCTCTTATATGACAGTTAAGAGGGCGCTGCTGAGTCTAGACATGCGCATATCATTCCCTGCTTTACATCTCCTGTAAGTTTCACTTCATTTGCATGTTTTCTTCATGGTGTTGCATTTTCGCAAACACTGTACATATTATTCCATTTTAAAAGATTACATTTTTTTTTCCTTTGCTAAGGGAGCTTTTCATTGCTCACAAGTGCTTTCGTGGCTCCTGAGAAAAAAAGTAAGAAAACAAAACAAGAAAAAAACAACCGATTATATTTATAGCAGAAAGTCCGCTGAAAGGATTCTAGCTGTGAATAATGAAAAATCCTTCCCTCGTCCAGCAAAGATGCATTAATGATTCTGGTAATGTCTGGTTTGTTTTTATTTTTTTCCTTCTAGATTCTGGCGACGCCAACAACACAGTTCTAGAAGCAAAAGACGAACAAGATTTTCTGTTGGTTTTTTTTTTTTTTTTTCAGTAGGAAAACGAGAGGTGGAGAAAGGTGCTTGGAAATTTGAAAGAGATTAAAAATACATTGTAAAAATAAACAAACAAAGATAGACATCGACCTATATTGAGATTAGAAGTAATGTTGTATGACCCCGGTTATATATACAACATTTAACTCAGGAATAACATTGTATGTTTTGCAGAATGTATTCAAGAATACGCTGGAAGAACAGACCATATATTCGTTATCATAAAAAAAAACCCTCAAGATTTGACAAATTACTGCCTTTGAAATTTTTCCAATTCATGAAATTGCAGAGAATGCAATTAAATATTATGAATAAAATAAAATAAATCTCCTAACTCTAAAATAATAAAGCGTTAGATCTCACAACAAAATATTAGATATTGTTCTCTAAGGGAAGCGTTGCTGACAAAGCTACATAATTGGAATCTTTTTATAATTTGATTCCGTTACTAAATTTGCTTAGAACGAATAAATAAGCTGACTCTGTCAACGGCGATAGTCTTAGTTTCAACGGATTCTTTCCCACATCTTTTTTAAAGTTTGCAACAGGAGCTTTTAACCTGAAGCGAATATCGATCAGAAGGAAAAAAAAAGGGAAATTCACTCTTGAGAATGGAGCGAAAATAACAAATCCAATTTTGAATAAGAATTGAAAAAAAGCTACCTGAATATATGGTTCCTGTTAGAGCTCTATTTTATCAGTCTAAAGGGTCAGGGAAAGAGATCTTCTTTCCTTGCTTACAGGTTATCAGAAGGATCGATGGAAAGAAGGAAAAAAACAGAAGGAACTTAATATGAAAACCGTTTGGAGATCAATAGAATTCCTTGTGAATCCAGTCAAAAAATAGACGAAGGTAGAGAGTTTTTTTAGTAAATTTAGTAATAACAGAAGGAGGATCTATTAGATTTTCTAAAAAGCTAATAATAATACTGCGTCACTGGAAAAGAAAGGAAACCTTATTGTATTCAGCATGAAAAAAAAATTGTATCAGCTTATTTTTTTCTGACTTAAATTAAACGAAATCAAGTTCCTGGTTTTTTTTTTATTATTAAAAAGAGTGAATCTAATTTTTCACGATAGACAGTTCTAAATATAGAGGTTTTCCCGAATGTAAAAATTATTCTTGTAACTTTTTTTTAAGAACCCCAAAACTTTAGTTTATGTAACCTTTTATTTCCAGCAATCATATTCGTATAAAAATTTAAATCCAAAAGACGATAGATACTGAAGTTTTATATCCAAATGCATTAGAAAAACATCGGAAGCATATTTCAGTGGGAAGTTTTTAAGTTTTATCGTTTAATCAGAGACTGATTATAAAGTCAGCTTTGATAAGTCGAAACTCGCTCGTTAGTAAAGTATCTGGGACCGCGCGGTTAGAGTTGTCACTATGACATTGGCCTCTCATTCTAAGTGGGTTTCGTGATGGTAGATGATCCGCGCTGGACAGAGTTTCTCGGGATTCTTCCGTTTCCCCTGCACTTCTCCCACCGTACTTTCTCAGTTTTTCTTTACTTCTGTAGGTAGGGTACAATAGATCTCCGGTCGCAATGCTTGGCTTCCCTGCTACCCACATAAACATAAAACAAGTCTGTAACTACGATTTCTGCAAAATAGTTTCAGAAAGAAAAACCTTTCTTTTGTTTTCTATCCTAATCCAGCAAAGACCGGCCACTGTTTCATCCAGAAATAAGTCTATCCAGAAATGTTTCATCCAGAAATCAGTATTATCTCTCCAATGGAATCAATCAGATTTTCGGAATGAAAATCCATTTTTTTTTAATGACTACTCGAAATTTTTTGCATACATTTCAAAAGGTTATCAATTTTTACTTTTTTTATGAAAAATAAAAATTTATTTACTTACTTTGTTTTTAATACAAGCATTTAATGATTTCACAAAATATAAGAAATATGCGAAACTAATGAATTAAAAAATGTATTAAATATTTTAAAAAATACATGGTACAGAAATCTTGGATAAAGTTCTTCAAATGTGTAACGTAATAATAAATAATTATTTAAAAAAATTATACAAATGAACAAAGTTTTAGATCAGTCAATAAAAGCATCGAACATCGCAAACGCGCATGTATCTACGATTTTTTTATATGTTATTAGGACCCCGAAGACTAGTTTATTCCCTAGTTTGCAACCCTGAAAACCCTGTGCTATTCCTGTGGTGTTCGAAAAACTGCGAAATTCGGTCACCTGTGTCAGTTTTGTCAAAAAACCACGTAAAGGAAGCGTTTCTATACTTTTGTAAAGCAAAGGAAATTTGCTACAATTTGAGCCCAACTTGAGCTCTCTAGGTCTATTGGTTGCGGAGATATAGTCAGTGAAAGATGGGCAAGTTTTTCCAAAAAGTGTTGAGTTATCGGTAGGGTCACGTTCCAAGACACGTACTGGCTAAACTAATGGTTCTAGAGAAAGATCATGAGAGAGGAAGTTGTAGAGAATTAAATTAGCTGCAATTTTATTCCAAAATGGCGCCTCTAGGCCTCATAGTTTCCTCAAAAACGAAAAAATATTAAAACATCGGAATTTGGAAAAATGAGGAAAACATTGTACTGAATCATGTTGGTATGTATTTCTTTAAAAACACGTGCAAGAATGTGCAGTTAACCTTGTAGATGTAACATATGGTTTCAAATAAACATACACTAAACAAATAAACGTAAACATGAAATAAACAACGGAAACATAAATGTAAACAAGAAAATTCTATGTACACAGTCAAGCATAAACACCGCAGTAGTTTAGAACTTCGCCCTTTTGGAAGGGCCGGGTCTCATCCAGTCTGGATCAGTGGGGGAGGGAATGAGAGGATGGACGACGTTTTATGGAGGTGGAGGCGGGTCGTCATATGGTGTTGGGTCGTCCACATCCTCATCCTCCTCGTCCAGTACAATAGGGGTGATGTTTGTGCAACTGCGCTCTTGGCAAAAGGAACATAGGATAGAGCACTTGAGCCCTGCCTTTCTGCAAGTTCACGACCCTAAGCACCCTTTCTTGCATTTGCAAGCCACCATTCTAAGCAGGGTCTGAGGAGCGGGCTCTGCGCACATTGGGATGGGCATGAGACCTTGTTCGCTGGTGGCCCATCCCCAATCATAAGGGTTTTTGTCGACCCTCAACAATTTTTGCACCTGGTGGTAGGTCCTCCACGAATGATATTTTGCAGCCTCTGGGTGGAGTGAGGCGGGCAAGGTTGATTTTGGCCGTTGTTATTGATTTTACAAATGCTGAGTATCGCAGAGTGTTCAGCGTTCCCGCATCTCCGCCGTACAGGTTCATCAAGAACTTCTCGCCAGCATTT
>JAFIDM010000001.1:71793261-71819832 GCA_023159025.1 Thereuonema tuberculata
CAGAAAAGGGCAGAGGTCGTGTCACACCCACTGATGGCATGCAGGAATACAACCATCCGTCGTGGAACCTTCATTTCTCCACATGTGAAGGAATTTGCTGTATAGTGAGCGCACTCTGACCCACCTCTGCTGCATTTCTGGAAGTAAACGTTCGTCTGTCCAGAGCTTAAGCCGTTGAGGAGGACCAGTAGGTCGACGTTCTCCCCAATGATGAAAACTTGGTCGAACGATGAGCTCTTGGAGAGTGCAGTCATCACTATATCAGTATCGGCGTCTTCTTGAGATTGATATACATCGATATCGTGCCTCTAAAATTCAGTACGCATCATGGTGATCAGGCGGCGTTTGTTAGATTCATTGGAAAGCAGTTCTGCCTGGGGAACTTTGATGGGTGTTGATTCATCAAACAACATGTCGCTGCAGGAGAGAGAAGCAGAGCGTCGCAGGCGTTCAGCTGATTTAGTGCTCCTCATAGATGCATCGTCTGGGTATCCATCAAACACCACAGCTACGTTTGTACCAAAGTGGTTTAAAACGCAGCTAACGTATCCCGCTACAATGGCTCTGACTGAATCATTGCGATGCCACATCACCTTGTTAACAATATTGGGCCAGATCACAATGTTAACTTCACATTCTTGCACGTGTTTTTAAAGAAATACATACCAGCATGATTCAGTACAATGTTTTCCTCATTTTTCCAAATTCCGATGTTTTACTGTTTTTTCGGTTTTGAGGAAACTATGAGGCCTAGAGGCACCATTTTGGAATCCAATTGTAGCTAAATTAATTCCCTACAACTTCTTCTCTCATGATCTTTCTCTAGAACCTTTGGTTTAGCCGGTATGTGTCTTGGAACATGACCCTACCGATAACTTGACAGTTTTTGGAAAAAGTTGCCCATCTTTGACTGGCTATATCTCCGCAACCAATGGACCTAGAGAGCTCATGTTGGGTTCAAATTCTAGCAAACTTTACAAAGTATAGAGTAACGATAGCCGAGAAACGCTTCCTTGCGGTGTTTTTTTCGACAAAACTGACACAAGTGCTCGAATTTCGCAGTTTTTTGAACACCATAGGAGTAGCAAAGGGTTTTCAGGGTTGCAAACTTTGGTATACACTACTCTCAGGGGTCCTAACAACATATAAAAAAATCATAGATACATGCGCGTTTGCGATGTTTGCCTTTTTTTGTGTCGATATTTTCTGAGAAGTTTTGTTCAAAATACTGACTCTAAAAGCTATTTCCGAATAGCTCTAAAAGCTATTTCAGAAAGCTTTCGAAAAATAGGTTTCTAACATGAGGTGCGTTCAAAAAGAAACGAGCCGGGAATGGAATGGACAAACCGGTTACAGAAGGGTAGTATCGTTGCATGTCTAAACAAGATTGGTTCGACACGAGTGAGTGCGGAAGTTCACAGCCCGCTGCTAGAGGATCACGGGTGCAATTCATGTGACTATAAGCTAATGCAAGCATGCATCAATCGTCCAAGACGGTCTTCACCGCACAGCACAAGCACTTCACCGCATTACAGATGAAACCACCAGGCAAGCTCATCCGTGGTTGGGGGTCATTCTGCTCCACGACAATCCAAAGCCCCATACGGCCAACACAATCACGGCATTCTTGCAGAAATTCAAGTGGGAGGTTCTTGATCACCCTCCATGCAGTCCAGACCTCTCTCCCTGCGATTACGCCATTTTTGGTCCCCTAAAAAAATGAGGGGCAAACGATTCGCCTCGGACGAATGTTCACAATGCAACCCCAGGAATTTTACAAGGCAGTCATTCACCGCCTTGTGTCGCAGTGGGACAAGTGCCTCAACCGCCAGGGCCAATACTCCTGACATACAGGTACTGGTTTCTGTTCCTAGGCAACCGGCTCGTTTCTTTTTGAATGCCCCTTATAAATTCGTTTTGAAAGAGTTAACCAAAAATACTTCAAAAACAGCGCTAATAAATGAATTTCAGAGTATCAACTAATTTTATTTGCATTTATGTTTCTTGGATTCCTTCAGAAAATTTGTCCTACGACAACTATGAATAATTTGATAATTAATGATAATATAATAATTCTTAAAAAATTCTTAATAATTCTTAATTCTTAAAAAAGTCAAGCAATTATTAAAAAAGGGGAAGATTTCGGAATAGTTCGACTATTTAAACTACTGATAATACGGCAATAAAAAGTTAAATTGTTAAAAAAAAAATCACAAAGAGTAATAAAAAACTAAAATGAATTTATTAATAATTCCTAAAAAGTCATTTAAACTTTCTGCTCATTGGCAGATTTGACTAAAGTAATTTTATTCCTGTTATAATCAATCGTAGACCTAGTACTTATCCTACAACATTTAATACCAAAATTAAAGCTTGGTGTTTTTATTAATAAAATTTCATCTACTACAATAAAAACTTTAAAAGAAAACTCCCAGAAAAAAAAAGGAAGAAATGAACATTACCGTTCTATTAGGCCCAACCACGTTAGCGTGCTTCTTAATGGATAATTAAACTACTTCAGAGGAAGTAATTAAGGCTAATAATCTTCGGCTTAAATTTGCTAATCTTTTAATTCCTGAATTCCTAAAGAGTTAAACGGAATGTTTATTTTCGTTGAAATTATCTTAACAATTGGATTAAATTAGACGTAAACAGAGTAAGTTTCAGTATCTTTTCCAATTACCTGTTTGTAATAACAGAATAATGTGCATCGATGTTAAATGAAAAGAAACTTATTAACTTATAATTTTTCAAGTAGTAGATTAAACTATAAGATGAAATGAGGCATGACTTTAAGTGAACTTTGTGATGAACTGTTTATTAGTGCTGAACTAATAGTAGTTTAGCATAGAAACTTTGACAAAGCTTCAATTATTAACTGAAGAATTTATAAAGAAATTTAAGTATATTTCTTTATTGCAGTAATTTGTTTCATTGAATATTACATTGGTATCAAATTAAAAAAAAAAAAAAGAAATTTATTGTAAGAAATTACCTGCTACAATCGACCTTAGTTAATTGCTTATTGACCGACAAAGGCTGATGCACGCCTCACACCCACGGACCTCAAAAACCCTTCTCTAAAACTCAACACCCACGACAC
Source organism: Thereuonema tuberculata (assembly GCA_023159025.1). Classification (NCBI taxonomy): domain Eukaryota; kingdom Metazoa; phylum Arthropoda; class Chilopoda; order Scutigeromorpha; family Scutigeridae; genus Thereuonema; species Thereuonema tuberculata. The sequence goes on from JAFIDM010000001.1 coordinate 71,796,365, forward strand.
GCACACTCAGCAGTTGTGTGAATTATGGGCTCGTAAGATACTGCATGACAGACATTGCCACGAACTCAGTCAGCCTCATGGCGACATTAAAGCGTCGAACAGTTGGCTGGCGAGACCGAAGGGTTTAAGATCGCGATACAGGACCAAGTCATTCCCACACGCAACTGCAAGAAACACATTCTATACGACGCAAACACGCTTGTCGATCACATGCAGGAAATGCCACACTACACATGAGACGATCGACCACATAATATCAGGCTGTCCCCTTTACTACCAAGCAGACTACCTCCACCGACACAATCAGGTAGCGTTGGTCGTTCATCAACAGCTAGCATACAAACACTGACTGATTAAGAACCGGTCCCTACTACAAGTACACACCACAAAGCGGATTAGAGTCACCCTCACATAAGCTGTACTGGGACCCCATCCACACAGACAAAACCATACATCACAACAGACCTGACATCACACTTGTTGATAAGGTCAATAAACAGACCTATCTCATTGATATTGCAGTGCCTATCAGCAAGAACATGCAGAAAACTCACGCAGACAAGATCAGTAATGTCATCAAAATCTGAGAAGCTGGGACTGGGAATACTTTAAAGTCTGAATACCCTTTTTTTAGATGTAGATATCATCAAAATATCATAAGTAATAACGTAACGCCACAGAGAGGCAACAGTCTTGTAAACAGCAATGTCATCAATTGCGTAGATGTTGTACAATCCGAACCGGCACGATATTTCAAATTTATATTTTTTGACAAATTTATATTTTTACGAAGAGAACTCTTCGTATCTCTGAAAGCGAAACTTGAACGTACGTAAGTAGGAGAGCGCCTACTGATTTTTAAGCCTAATGCATCTACTAATGATGACTTTAAAAATAGAAATCTTCATATGCAGAAGTAATTTCGAAATTCGAAAAAGACTGTATAAATATGTCTCCAAGTTTAATCTCGTTAAAGTAAAGTGTTTTAGATTCCTTGCGTATTAGGAAGAAAAAACTGTAAGAAAATCGATTTTAATCTTACTTTAACGTAGTGTGTTGTAGTAATTAGTGATATTTTTATTGTTTCGCCTTAATGAGTCATTGAAAGAGTTGCCAATTAGGATTAACGTCTTCATTTTAACGCCTTTGTCCAATTATAATTATCCACCGTTTACTTTTCATTAGATATCGATGAATCACTTTAAACATTACGAGAATTGCATTCAAATGGCTGTTCTTGTTGATTGACTGTTTATCTACGAAAAGTTCTGAGAATGAAAAAAAGATGTTTGTTTTATTACTTTTGTTTAAATAAGTCATTCCTAATCATTAACTTCTTATACTTGTGAAACAATAATCATTCTTGCACTGAAATCTCTTGAAAAATTTTCTGTTTCAGTTAATGACCTTTGAAGAAGAAAAATCACAAAATAAGATAATCACAAATCCAAGCTTTCTCGAAAAACTAAATCGCTAAAAAAATTTAAGTATTTTCTACAGAATGAAGATAGATTAAAGTTAATTTATTTAAAGCAGAAAGAAAACACTGAATCAAATAAAATTTGTTATCAAATGATAGACGAATTTAGAACTTTAATTAGGATAATTTTCTTTCGGCCTTATGTTTCGGCAGTGAACTAAAGTTATGTATATTTTCATTACAATTTTGTATTCAGCTAAAAAGTCTTTCCGAGAGAAATGCAGAAATAGTACAACACAGCACAGAGAAGCAAAGTAAAAACAAATCAGCTCCAAACAGGAACCAGACGTAATAGTTGTGTTGACAGATCACCAGCAGAGCTCCTCAGTTTTTTTTAAAGAAACTCGGATGTAGTTTATTAAAAAGTTATCTGTCTTCCAATTTTAGTAATTAACAGCTTACAGTATATACTATTTTCGGCTAAATTTTTAGTAGCATCAATTAAATAAAAGCAATAAGAAATCAGAAACGCACATAACTAAACAAAAATAAATTCACTGAGTTATTTTTGGTATTTAATCTAAGACATCACTGTTTCGAGTTGCATAACTCTCATCAGTTGGATTCACCCAATAGATCCAGCTCAGGGAAGTAGGACAATAGATAAATGCACAAATGGACACAACAATGACACATCAAAAACACATCAAAAATAAATTAACAATAAAAGGGTTGAATAATGTCTTCTCGCACTTTAAGTTTGATTACTATATATTAACATTTTACAGAATTAATCCTTACTAAGCTAAGCTGAATGTTAGCGTGGGATTAATTATTAAACCCTCTTATTCTTAATTTATTTTTGATGTTTTTTTTCTAATTCAGAGGTCACTGCTATGGCCATTTGTTCACTTTGTATGTTGTCCTACTTCACTGAGCTGGACTTACTGGGGGAATCCAACTGATGAGAGTTATGCAACTCGAAATAGTGCTGTCTTGGATTCCCAGTTTTATTATATACTAGCTGGGTATCTTCGCTTCGCTCCGGAACCCTTGCACATATAGCATTAAAAACAAAAACTTTATTTATTTAACAAATTAATATCGAGATCGAGAATTTACGACTTCCCAGCCCGTTGTAGCCTTCTCCACTTAAATCAGGTGTATTGCGGGTTGGCGCCACACACCTGGGGTTGTGAAAAAAAGCATGTTTTTACCTGTCACAGGTGTGACATCTATATAATAGGTATATAAAAACATGCGCATATTCGAATGCAACGTTGTGTCAAAATTTCACGTTTAACATCTTTATCTATGTCGGAAGATTTTTTTCCTATTTCAGACGAACCCTAGGGTTTACCTAGCCTTTTATAAAATGAGGACCAAGATTCTTTCCCGGGGTCTGAATCCATTTCCGGTTCCCATCCTTTGTCAATTTGTTCCGATTGTGTCGGAACCCAATACCTTCAGCAAAACCTTCTACATAGAAAGGTAGGAAAGAGAAAGAAAACTTATCTACATCGACATCTACATTATTTAGGTAAATAATTTACATATCTACCTGATTATTTAGATGACAACTTATGCTTTCCATCTCCTACCTTTCCTTGTAGAAAATTTTGCCGAATTTTATTTAGGTAGATAAATATTACAATCTCTGACATATTTTCAAAACAAAATAAATATTTTTATTTTTTTATTTACTTTAAAGGTTTTATAAATTCAACAATTCTTACAAAAAAATTCAGTCAAACCAATCATTCTCTTTTTTTATTTTTTATTTATCCTAGTATTTTTTTGTTTTGTTTATTTTTTGTAAAGAAAAAAATCTTCATAGATAAGTTTTGTTGTTTTTCCTTTTCTTTTTAAATCAACAATGACTTTTGGATAAACATGTTCTTCCCATCATTTCTTTTACTTCATCCAGAATCTCCAAATTTCATTTATTATATTTAAACATTTTAAGAAATACATTAACATATCATTACATATTCACTATAATGTCTAAATAAAATCGTGATCTCTTAAGTTCGTTTTCCCGTAGGTCTAAAAATTGCCACAAATCATTTCAGAGCAAATACTTCAGGGCATTTCGAGATCCCTGCACATGAAAATCGATTCTGTCAAGTTGAATTTTTCCTTCTTTAGCCGTTATTCAGGATGACTTTTGAAAACAAAAGCTAAAGTTAAAATTTATTTAATTTGACAACGACTCAAATATTAAAATGTTGCACATTTTTCTCTTGGCCAAGACCTGCTTATATTGATATAAACATCTTCAAAAAGGCTGACAAAAGTAAATTTTTAATTTTCACAAATTGCTCAGTAATGTTTGATAACTTATTTGAATGAACAATTTTTAAGTTCGTATAACTTAATTTTAAGATAATTAGAACTAACGTTGCTAATTTGATTGCGTTGTCTCTGCTGTTGCCACATGTAGATTTAGCTTTAAAATCTTCCATATCGACTGCAAGAAAAATTTACTCTTGTCAACTGTCGAAGCAAACTTTGGATTATTACAAATTAATGCTGCCATATCTATGTTTTGCTTACGAAAATAAATATTGATTTATATAAAAGTAATTTATTCGATATATCAGAATAGGCGACTACATATTTTTAAATTAATAAAGCAGAAAATATGATTTCAATTTAGGGAACCTGACGACCAGCATTACATGCCGTTTTCACAACATTAGGAGTGACACTGTACATACTGTGGTTGACCATCGATTTTGTGATTTCAGTACGTTGCCAATACCGGTGAAACCATATCGAACACATCCTTGTATAATACATAATGAATCATGTGTATCCGCTATAGCATTGCAACGCCATACATCGCCGTAGCGGCCACCTTCGGATTTTTTTTTTTTTTGGCGCCAAACGACGTTCTCATGTGAAATCTGAAGTCGTTCCGCTGATTGGCTCTCCAGTTACAGCTTATCGAGATGTGAACTTTAATTATGAATATCTTGTATTTAAAATTGATATACGAGGAATATGAAGACCATCTGTTTGCTATCCTCTAAATTACAACAGTAACACTATTTTGGTTAAATGTGTTTTAATTTACGAATATTTTGAAATAAGTTACGTTTTATCGAAAAAAATACTGTGCCTACAAAAATAATAATAATAAAAAACAACAAACCATATATTGAATAATGAAAACTATTCATTTCCGCGTCCATGTTTCTTTGAACTTTTTGTTTGGCTTACTAAGTGAAGAACCTACCTTTAAAGTTTTTACAGGGAATTTTAATCACCCTGTATAGTAATTATAAAGTGTATTGAAAACATTTTTAGAAATTTATATGGAAATAATGAAGACTTAACTAAAATAGCATATAAGGCTGTAAGTGAAATATCTCCAATACTGAAATAGGAAATCAAGTATGTCATCCGAAGAAAGGAAATGCACCATCACATGGCTTAATCACTGCAGATATTCTCAAAGAAATAAAAATATTACTACTTGAAGAAAGGAGAAAGAGAAGGGAACTCTAGGCCAATCTTGCCACTTTTATGTAAAATATTTATGAACGTTACTACCAGTCTCTTACAGAAAACTTTAGATTCCGCCTAATCAAGAGAGCAAGCTGGATTTCGTAAATGGTGTAGCACGATTGATCACTTACATGTTTTAAGAAAAGTAATTGAGAGAACAATGAATATGAAATGCCACTCCGCATTGGATTTATTGACTACGAAAAGGCTTTTGATACAGTTAACAAGTCTGCTGTTATTAATGTTTTGGAAAATCACGATACTGACACTAGCTATGTAGAGCTTATCAAAAATATTTATAAGGACGCGATGGCAATAATTCGTTTGCACAAAGATACAGAAAAAATCAGGATAGGAAAAGGTGTCAGACAGGGAGATACTACTTCTCCCAAATTATTATATTAACAACAGTACTTCAGGAAGTGTTCAAAAAATTGAACTGGGGAAAAAAAAAGAGGCATCAATATTAATGGTGACTATTTAAGTCATCTTCGGTTTGCAAATGATATAGTTCTCCTAGCTAAAGATGCTACGAAATTCCAATTGATGATACAAGAACTTGCCAATGAAAGTTTAAATGTTGGATTAAAGTTAAACTCAAAGAAAACAAAGATTATGTTTAATCAATTTATTAATAGACAACAAATTTAAGTTGTTAGTTCTGAATTAGGGAAAGTTAGCAACTATGTATATCTTGGACAATAAATTAGTATGGATTAGCATTATGCCGGAAATTAATTGTAGAATCAAAGTCGCATGGAATGACTTTGACAGAAATACTGCAATATTGCAATGCCACTTTGCTTAAAGAGAAAGTTTTTAATCAATCTATATTTCGAGTTCTAACATATGGAGCGGAGACATGGACGTTGACCGGAAAAGTAATTCAGAGACTGCAGACAATCCAAAGAATCTTGATTGGAATTCAAGGAGTGAATGGAGGCCGAGTGAGCGTCCACAAGATAAAGGGATGAATTAAAAGTTTATTGGATTGATTGGAAGAGGAAAACTTTTGACCGAAAGAAACTGGAGATACCTTCCTCCGGCAGTGGATTGAAAATGGTTGATAAGAATGGTTCGTCATTGTAGCTTTTTTTAAGGAAAAGGAAAATGTTATCACTAGAAAATAAAGTGCTCTAACGAAATGAACACTGAATTTATAAAAGAACTAGAATATTCGCCCCGTCAACAATGACGGGATAACAATTTGACGGCTTTTAATTTAGATAGAGTATTTGCCGGTCGTATACATGACTGACAGAAAATTAAAATGAATGAATGAAAATTAAAATAAATGTTAGGAACATAAATGAATTTTTTATTGGAAAGTTTGATTGTAAGTCAAATTGCGAGTGAAATTATGTAGCAAATGACATTGACCATGTTAGTTTTTTTTTGTTTGTTTTTGTTGAGTTCCTTGATGTCTATGTTGTCTATGTTTTGTGAACGCGACAATGCAACGTAGAGCTGGTCACAAAAATACTCCCACGATTGCGAATATGTAATAATACATAATTACAGATATATCTGCCCTGTCGTACATGAGATATAGTAAGATTAGTTAGTTTATACGTTGTGTGTGATGTCGTCTTAGATTCAGACGTCCAAAGAATCAGAATCCAAAGATTAGTGAAACACATCAACGGAAGCGTCTAATCCGAATGTGGTGATGAATGATTAAGAAAAATGAGTCTTCATATTCTTAAATTAGTGTCAGATATAATGCACAACTATTTTGCAAGATGAAAAATTTGAATACTTAAAAAAAACAGAGTTGACTGCAAATTTCCAAGAAAAAATAGATTGTTATAACAGAATGCTTCTCTAATTTTGCTTTTGTTCTCAGTTATAAATTAAGACCAGACAACTTACCGATATTAAGATATACTAAAGAAATTTCTTAACTAGACAAAAAACTAAATTTTAGAAGAGGTAAAAGTTTATTATCGCTTATTTTTTAAAAACAAATCATAATTTTGAAATAACCTTTTTATTTACTTGTTATTTTTTCATGTTAAAAACTGTGTAGACTATGTCTATGCGGAAGTCCGCATTGTCTTGGAAATCCGTAAGATATCAAAAACTATTACAGTACTTTCCCTCAAAATAATTACAATTCATTGAGTAACCGTAGTAATTCTCACTTTGTTTGATTCACGAATCTCGCGGTGCTTTTGATCTTGCCTCTTAAAGGTCATCACTATCACCTTTTTTTTTCTTTCTCTTTTGATGTTGACGCAAAGATTAATGATGTTTACAATAAATATTAACGTTGAATCCACTTGAAGAAATGCAACGAGTAAAATATGACTTTAAAAAACCATTACTGAATAAACAAAAGCAACAATTACTTTTTCTGACTATAATTGTTAAGGAGAGAATTATTTATTATTGTATCCCTTCTCTTTGCCTTTTGATGCTAACGAAGCAATCAAAAGAGGGCATTGTATAATAATAAGGTAAGAACACTATGGATAGAAAAAGACTCAAAAACTAGAAAAATTATAGAAAGTATAATAATAAGAAATACAAAGGGACAAAATTTGAATAGAGACGAAGGAGTAGAGGCTGATAGCAATCTTGTAAAATTAGCGGTAGATTTAGTATTTGTGTTTTAATTGCCAAAAAAATATAAAATTTGAAGAATTAGAAAGTTTTTTTTTGTATTATTGGATTGTTGGTATCAATAATGATTTTGACACTGAGCATTATTAAATTTTTTTAACAATATTTCATGTTATATATTTCATGCTCATATTAATGATTTGTTACAATCGGAAATTGTTTGAAATCGGCTTGAAAAAAGAAAGAAGATTTCTCTTTCCAAAAACTTGCGAATATTAAATATATTTAATAAATTTATTTTCTTTAAAATATTTTATTCGTGTAAGATGTGGTTATTTATAATAAAAAGTACTTTCTTTTTTTAATAATAGTGTTTAAATTTTTGAAATTCTTGCACCTGCTTTTCTTGCAAGAAAAAACAAGGTAACATCGTGGACCTTTTTTGTGAAAAAATTAGGGAAAAAAATGAAACCTTAGTTGCCAGTAAACTTAAAGCCCCACAGGTTTTAGTGGCGATTAAAACAACAAATTTTAAAATAAAAATAAATATTTACGGATAAAGGATTAAAAAAAAGTCAGTTTGAGATTAAAACCTTTTCAATTGAATGATCTGTTAAAAATTTAGTACAGACATTAAAGCTTTAGTGATGTTATGTAATCTCAAAATGAGTATGGAAAAACTTTGAAAACACCTTAATACATATTGTCTTAGGAATAACTTATACATTTATTCTTTATACTTTATTTTAACTTTTTACTTTTTAATGTATTGAATTTTTTGATTCAATAGGTTTGCTTCAAATAGGTAGTACAGAAGTATTTAAAAACAATAACGATACATAAAGTTGAAATAGAAAATAGAAATTGCAATAGAAGTTACAGAATTTTTCTAGCAAATTTGCTTTAATCATAAATATTGCATAACAAAATATTGGAATAATGTAATGGTTCAGATCATGAGACTTTAAGGCTTACAATAAAAAAAAAATAAAAAAGGCAAAAAACTGGTTTCAGTGTATATATATATAACATGATATAATTTAAGCCAAAAGCACTAGATTAAAATACAAATTACAAAATACAAAAGAGCTCATATAATCGATTTCGTCAGCGACTTTGGCTGACTTCTTCAGATGAAGTTACAAGATAAAATTAAAAACAAAACACAGTCTTCATATAGGAATCAGCGAGAATCAAGTGATATTTAAATTTCGGCAAAGTCCACTGTCGTTGATGCTGGCCTGGAGCGGCGTTCAAAGTCTCGAAGAAAGTCATTTTTTATTGTTCAAGAATTGTTTTTTTATTGTTCAGTCTTTATCACCAACCTCAACTCGCAATAACCAAATTCTTGAACAAATAAAAATGACTTTCTTCGATACTTTGAACGCCCCTCCAGGCCACCAACAACGACAGTGGACTTTGCCGAAATTTAAATATCACTTGATTCTCGCTGATTCCTATATGAAGACTGTGTTTTGTTTTTAATTTTATCTTGTAACTTCATCTGAAGAAGTCAGCCAAAGTCGCTGACAAAATCGATTATGTGAGCTCTTTTGTATTTTCTAATTTGTATTTTAATCTAGTGCGTTTGGCTTAAATTATATCATGTTAAAATAATTTGCAAGTACTTATATATATATATAAGTTACTTAACGTGCGCAAATATATATATATATATATATACGAAATCAAAGCGACTGCTACTATGTTTAATTTTCGGTCATTTCCTGTGAGCCTGCAAATTTTTCTCAACTGCAATCGTAATAAGGTATTGTATTAGAATTTAAGTTACTTATTTTAACGATTAACAACAATTAGATGTCTGAATATTCATTTATTTATGTAAGAATTATTTAACAAAACGGTGAACGCATTGTTTTATTGTTTTCAACGTGAGTTAATTATTGTAACAATTCAGCGTTATTTAGCATAATCCATAACGCTAATATGTTTATAGCGTGGTCATTGTTGTAAAACAGTTGTAGTGGATACAGAGAGAAAGAAACACAACGTTTGGAATGTAGTTAGTGTACAGTTCTAAATGGCAAGCGCCATTTTTGTTCTATATATTTTTTTCTTGGCATAATATTAATATTAGAATTGTCATAAAATAAGAGAATAAGAGGATTATGTCATGGATTAGGTATTTCTTTATTGTATTGAAAAGATCATAAAAGGATGTAAGTTGTTTTTGTAGTTCTAAAAAATAGAGTTTTAACATTACAAAGTTATGTAAATCTTTGAAACGCTAAGTTTGTAAAATACGCAAAACATCTGATTTGTAAATTCAGGATTATGTTTCGAAATGATTTATTTTTGAAATTCGTAGATTCAACGACAGATTAATAATGTTAACGTTAACGCACATAATATTGATTATATTACGTGACATTCAAAATTATGCATTGATATTTATATTGTGTTTTGTATTTAGATGAAGCCAATATGGTAAGACTGCGAATGTGGCACTATTTGGGGCCGACGCGACGTGGCACTATTTTGAAGACGGCGGATAATGTGAAACGAACAATTAACTAGTAAAAAGTAGAATGCTTATTTCAAAATGGCTTTGCACGATCTTTTACTAGAAAAACTAACCCCCATCTAGCTAGCTACGATCTTGATATAACAGTAGGCACCAAGTCACCACTGCTCCGACATTGGGGTGCCATATTCTGCAGTCTAGCCGAAAATGTTGTTTTATTTTTTTTTAAATAAGAAAATTATCATAAAACAAATGTACAAGTATGGGACTAATTTACGAGATTAGAATTCTAATGATTGTTCTAATTAGAATTATAAGTCTTCGAAAATAAAATTTACTAAAACAACTTTTTGTTTTCAAATGATTACTTATTAAATGTTGAGGAATTTACTATATTAAACAAAAAACACAATATCTCCATCAAATAGTTTATTTAAAAAAACTGTGTTTTAAAAAATTTAATATCTGTACTTCTTTTATTATTTGATGATATTTTGATAATATGGTTTGGGACTTTGCGTCAGTTTGACATATTTTTTGAAAATTTAAATAAAAGTGCAGATATTAAATTTAAAAAGAAAATTGAAGTAAATAATGAGTTGAATTTCTTAGATCTCAAATTAATAAATGTAAATAAAAGGATTATAATGGAACATTACAGAAAAGATTGTCAGAGTGATCATATTTTGAATTTTCGATCGGATTGTGAATTGTTTCAACGTGTTTTCATGTTTATTACTATTTTGTATTTTTGGTTATTCCGAAGAATTATTTTATTGTTCATTTCGCTTGAAGAAGGGATGGCGTCAATATTATCATTCCGAAAATTCGCACAGTTTTTTAAATAAACTATTTGATGGAGATATTGTGTTTTTTGTTTAATATAATAAGATGAAAAGGAAGAAGTTGATGGAAGAATTTGGAAGTTGAGGAATTTAATAGTCGAACTATGAATTATAAGTACTTATATTTTATTCATAGTATTCTACGTGATCGAAGGAAGACATAACTGCAGGATGTATTTTTTTTGTTGAATGGACACGCAGTATTTAACGGACGCACAATGCATTAATGGATAGGAAATGCTTTGATTCATAAGCAGTGTTGGTCAATGCAATGTTGATGAGGCAAAACAAGTTCAAAACAAGTTCAACGACCTAAACTCAGAGAATCACAGTAATCGAATAAGCGATAGATTAAGGAATCACTACAGAGAAAGAAAGTCTACGATTTAAAGCATTTTTACCCTTCAACTGCATTAGGATGTCTGATGATCATACAGATGCCATTCATGTTAGACGAGAAAGTAGTAGTTCAGTTTAGACTGTAATCTTAATATTAAATAGATTCATTCCACAAGTATTTTTGCTGTATTAAGATCCTATATCAAATATAATTTATTTACAAGGTTTTGTAAATCTAATCGAATACATTAAATTTCATCAATAAGTTTCAACAACATAACTTTTTTACTTAATCAAATTATCTTTATTTACTGATTACTTTGCTGTTTGATATCATGATGTTAACTAATCTCAAGACAATCACAGGTATCAGTCATATCTGTACGACCTATAAGATCGAGCATTAGATATGGTTGAGCATTAGATATGACGAGGACAGACGGACGGACGGATAGAACTTTTTTTAAAAGCGCTCCACTTTTCACTTTGCATACGGGATCGCTAAAAATACTTCGTTACGATTTCTTTAGATTCCAAACGAGGCTTGGTTATAAGATAAAAGAAAAATTAATCAACGAAAAAACTTAATTAAGGCATCTTTCACAAAATTTGTAAGTAATTACTCCTAGAAATCCTATTAAATAACATTCTTTTAATATCCACAATATTTCGTCCTTCTTTTCGAAGGACTTCCTCAGATGGTTATAGAGGACAAGAAGACAAAACTATTCTTTTTCCTCAAAAGGGTTATAAAATAAGAACTAAAAACATTTTCTTATATATGTTAACAATTGAAAACCATATATCTGCAATGCCGACGCACTTGTCAAAGACTAAAATTTAAAAATGTTTAAATATTAAAAACAACTAGTTTCGGCCCATGAAATTAATGGGGGCCTTCTTCCGGTAAAATAACCTGATAATTTAAAAGCACAAGCTTATACAGCGAATAAAGCATCAAGGTATTTCGGGTAAAAGGTTATTAATGATTGGTTCGGTTGGAAGGGTTGACTGCACAGTGGAATAGGGAGGGGAAGAATGGAAATATGGAGTTAGTTCCATTAAGGAAAAAGGGGTTGAAGAAGAAAGAAAAAAAAATATTTAGAAAAATAATTATAATGATTCCTTTAATCTCATAATTTTTTTCCTTTCTTTTTTGAAAAACCATATTTATCCATGTTTTATACGGATAGAACTGTTATAACATTGTGAATTGGTTAAAATATGATAAGATTCTTTGCATTTTCGTAGGAAATCATTTTTTTTCATTACAAATTACGGAAACCCGGTCGAAGTTAATATTATGTTTTTTCTTTTTGGAGTGTGTGACTGTGTTGTAATTGAATTCATTATTTTTTAAGGCATGTTGGTGTTGTTATGTATGGCTAGAAAACCTTTGTTTCGCTTCGCCGATATAAATACAGCCATCTTCGTTAGTACAGGGGATAGCGTAGACTACTCCTTTACTGTCCAATAAGCTTTTTTTTGGTTTTATTTGTGAAATTGCATAATTTAGCGATTGTGTTGTTGCTAGAGGATGTGGGCGTTATATTGAGAAGTTGAAGTATTTTACCTAGCGCCTGGAAAAGGCTAGGATGAAACGGAATAGATATATATTTACGGGATAATTTATGGGTGTCTTTTTCATTAATGTAATGCATACGTGTGAACTTTGCAATATGTTTATCCGTAAAGGATGGGGGTATCCATTTTGAATAAACAATGCCCTGATGTTTTGAATTTCATTTGTGAAAGCGGATAAATTATTTGATAAATTAAATGCACGACTGACAGCCATTCTGATATTGTTAATTTTAAAGGGTTTTGGACAAAATGATTGAAAGTGTAGGGTGATTGGCTGTGATTGGCTGTGCTGTCACTTTCCGGTATACTGAGGTGCAAAAAGATTTTTCACTGCGTTTTATTTGGACATCTAAAAATGCAATGGTATTGGAAGTAGTATCTTCATTTTCTGTTTTAAAATTAATATTGGGATGGATAGAATGAATTGTGGTTGTGATGTCGTGTTTGGTGGAGGTTTGAGAATAAATAAGGAGATCGTCTACCTAGCGACAGTACATCGGTATATTAAGACCCTTATTATCATAAATCATAAAGGCCTCATTCTCTATATATGCCATTGAAATTTCCGCCAAAGTGGCGGAGACGGAGAGGCCCATGATATATCTTACTTTTAGCGCACGTTAATATCTTTTATTGTATTGTATCATCTAAAAACGCCAATACAGTGAACCTCAAACATGGCTTATATAAGTTAGTTAATGAGCATTTTAAATTTCAACACATCATCAGTCGATTCTATAACCCTCAACGAAAAATGGCAGCAACAAAAACTGCCATTACGTTTAACGGAATTTGCAGAAAAATGGACTTGGTCCCCTCAGCTCTCCAATTTAAAAAACAAGAAAATTCCAGCGCCACTCATAGGATCCTCAATAAACTATGGAAAAAAATTTTTCAACAGCATATTAACAGACTTCAAAAGAAGAGAATAGCGATCCTCAATTAAAAAAGACACACTTCCAACGAGCTAAGAAACAGAATGGAGAATTCCTCATCTTTCATCCGAATTTTGGAAATAGCTTATTACTACTTTTAAACGGATTTCGTGCATTCATATCAAAAAACTCACGAAACTTAGTTTGAAAAAGTAGCCCTCTACCTTCCAGGCTTAAACCAATTTTGTGAATATCAGCGATTATTATCTATCTTTTGCCCAGAAGCAGCTATTAAATAAAGGACTCAAATTCAATATCCCAATTAAACTCAGAATACAGGACATTGTACCGCCGATTGAAGCCGCCATTGCCAGCCTTCCCGCTAATCAAGTTCGACCGGGTTTGCGTACCTCTATCGGAAATATTATACGCAAATCACTCCGTGACAGTATCCAACTATTCCTCAACCCCATCGAACTAAATGGACTACTACCTCTTCAAATAAACAATAACCTAATGATCATTCCATCCGATAAGGGAGGAGGTTCGGTGGTCCTAATACGACAACAATACAACGACATGGCACAAAAATTCCACAATACAACCCAAGGTATTTCTTTTGTTACTGCTCAGCCCAAATTAGTGCTTAACCATAACAGAAAAATTATTCGTTCTATATAAGCTCAACAACGCATTCCCCAAAAATGTGCTAACGAGCTGAAGGACAATTCACTCGCTATCCATCAATAAAATTCCTGCCCAAAGTACATAAAGAATCTGACGAGAGAGGGTTATCCCCGTACGGCCCATAGTGAAATTGTAATAACTCTGCATTAAAAAAATTATCAACCATCATATTTAAGAAGCTTTTAACAGTAGGAAATGTATCCAAGTTTACGGTAAAAGACAGCAGTACATTTGTGCAAAAAATTCGAGAGCTCCAGTACCATGATAATTATAAATTTTTTTCCCTGGACGTTGACTCACTCTTTACTTCTATTTCAGTTGATTTGGTTTTTAAGGCATTAATTTCAAGGGCCGAAACTTGTTGTTTTTAATATTTTAAAATTTTAAAATTTTAGTTTTTGACAAGTGCTGAAAAATATCTTGTATCAAGAGGAGTCTCAAATTTAATTTAAGGTTATTAATATTTAGAGAAGGAATAAGAAATATTATCTTAAGGAAAATTGCAATTAATTTTCAGTATGAATACTGAATGATAATATCTACAAAAATAAGAATTTTCTAGAAACAAATGAAAAAGAAGAAGAAAAAGAAAATGAAAAAAACTGTTTCTTTTCTTGATCTAAAATATTTCTAACTGAAATTTTGTGAGATCAACTACAAAAAATAAAAAAAATATTATTTGAATTTATTTCTACTAGGAGTATCTCAGACAATTTAATGAGAAGTAAAGTAATTTGTAAAGTTAACACTATATTAAAGTTGATAAACAAAAAACAAGAAAAACCTAATTAAAATAAAATAAAGAAATTCATGTGCCAGTTTCCACTAGCCTCAATGAATTTTCTAAGCTCATTAATTAATCAAAAAAAAAAGTATCTAAAAATGAATAAACTGTTGTGGTAAATTGTGTTATGAACCCAAAATAATTTGAATTCTTCAAAACATGTATTAGGAAATAATATAATAAAATTTGTAATTAAACACTATTCTTCCAAGACTTGAATATGATTATTATTCCATCTCCAACAACAATAACAGGATCTCTGCCAGAGCATTTACAAGGTTTCCAGTAGGAAATTGATTTCATTCTCTTTTAAATGCAATGAGAAAATATTTGTAACAATTTACGTATAAATTAGGCGTAGATGAGTCTGCAATGTAATACAACGTCAAGCTTAAAATAGCCTTAAATGTTCTGTGAGGTTTTATCGAAGAATATATTGGAAAAATCAATGATTCCTTAAGAATTAAATATGCATTTTCTTAAATTAATCTTTACAATAGTCATTTCTACTTTCTAGCCTTACTGTTCTTCAATGTTACTACGAAAGGAGTTTAGTGACCGTCTATGAACAGAAAATTAGAAAGGTCAAATTTTATTCAAATGCTCCAAGGTAATATTTAGAGTAAAATGGATTCATAACCCAAAATCTGGTTTACATTGTTATATTTGAATATTCTGTTTTTCTTGCGGTGTTAAAAACTGAGCTGAACTGAATTTCCGTTTCGCTTTTTTTATTTTTATTTCTTACTGTCTCTCAATATCTGCAGCATATTTTTAAATTTCACATCTATTCACCCAGTTATAGTAAAATAATACAACAAATAAAAAGGAAAAGAGAAAATTAAAGCCAATGCTGAATCCTTGATCGTCAAAATCTTAATTTTATGTTTGTTTGTTTTGTTTTGTTTAATATTTGGATCCTGATAATAGCACTAAAGAAGCTACGTAGTCTCTGCACTGTGTCTCCGAAAGCCTCGTGGCTTATTTAGGCTTACTTGTGTTTCATGTTCCGATTGCAAACTTCAAATAACCGAATTGTTATCAGACACGTGGCTTACTTTTGAAATTCATTAGTTGAAAGGTAGCCGTTTGGTGAATGCACAACACCGTCAATCTAAATAGATACTGACTTTGATTAGCTTCCTACTACATTAATTCAAAGCCCTCGATGCAATGTGTTGGAGGCATAGTCCCCATTGACTATCTCCAATGTCTATCGTTGAAGTCTAATACAAATTGAAAGCCTAGACCTACATTTGCTACTCATTTGTTTTCCTTGTGTTGGTAGATTATGAAATCGTTTCATGTTTCAACTACTGATAATAAGCAATTCGTGATTTTTTTTATCTATTTATTTTATCGGCATTATTTCCTAATT
This sequence comes from Thereuonema tuberculata, assembly GCA_023159025.1. Classification (NCBI taxonomy): domain Eukaryota; kingdom Metazoa; phylum Arthropoda; class Chilopoda; order Scutigeromorpha; family Scutigeridae; genus Thereuonema; species Thereuonema tuberculata. The sequence continues at coordinate 71,812,840 of JAFIDM010000001.1, forward strand.
ATTCTCTGCATATTTTATTACTTTAAAAACAAAGATCACTTTTACCTTAATACTCATCTTCTAATTCTGTAAGTTGTTCATTTTTTTTACGACGAAGTAATTAAAAAAACAAAACAATTGGAAGAATCTTGAGGAAACCAGTTCCTTTCACCTCCGTATATTACGACTTAATTTTACAAAATTAGTTCTTTTTTATGTAGTAAACCAATCACAATGCTTCGCAACGGCTTCTGATTAATTTATGTTGAATTATTGCTTTAATTTTCTTATTATTATACAGGTGAATGCTGCGAATGCAAAAGGCGCAATTGTTGCGATTATTGTGATTGTTGTGATTGTTGCTGAGCTGTATTATAAATGTGATTGTTGCGAATACAAAAGGCGCAATTGTTGCGATTGTTGTGATTGTTGTGGTTAATGATATTTAATGAGATTTTAATGATACATGTCCATAGATGGACGGACAAAGCGGGATTAGAAGGCTTCCTATTCAGAAGCCTAAAACAAAAGAAAAAAACAATAAAAATTAAAAAATAAAACCATGGAATAAAGAACGGTTCTACAGAAGATTAAAGAATTATTTACTCCAAATTTTAGCTTACAGAAATAATTAAAAACAATATTTATTAAAAGCAGAAACCTTAGTAATTATTTTGTGATCATCAATTTCTCTTTCTAAATTGTTCCTTCTTTTCCTTCTTCGAAAATATATAAAAACCAATAGCTTGATCTGTTCTGTTACTGATTTGAAGTATTGCAATTATATCGTAGTTATATTAAAGATGATGCAATTTACTATAAATAGGAATAAAAAAAATTAGATTTGTTTAAGCAACAGTTAGGGAAATTTCTAAGCTGATAATATTGTTGTAAATTATAATATTATGACTTCAAAACCTGCATTAGGATTTTGCTTTTCATATTAAGAAAAAAGAAAAAGGAGGTTCCAAGGCATCTTTACCAGAGTTATAAATATTCTCCTCTTAAAATAAAAATATTAAGTTTGGATTTCTGTAATTGTCTCTTTAATGTACCAGTAGCATTGGACGGTACATTTAAGCATTCAATTTTAGAATGTCATGAAATTTTAATGATATGTTTTGAGTTTTTCCTTGTTAGCAACTGTAATTAATATAGTTAATGCCATTTTAATATCCAAATACATTAAATAGATTAAATTGTCATTATGGAATTAGGCAGCATCAGAGGGTTTTGAATTTTTAAATTATAGAAAGATATAGTAATGGTTTTTGGCTATTATTAGTCCTACAATCTTTACTATCTAATAGATATTATACAGTAAAATAAAACAAAGAACGCACATAACTAAACAAAACACAAATTCACTGAGCTATTTTTTGATATTTGTGCTGGAAATTGGAGACAGTACTGTTTCGAGGCTTATTGGCCTCTCATCAGTCCAAATCCATCCAGCATACCAAGCTCAGTGAAATGGGACGATATACAAAACGGACAAACATACAAATCAATGACCCCTGAATTACAAAAACATCAAAATAAAATAAAGAATAAAAAGAGGTGAATAATTAATCCCCGCTAGCGTTTAGCTTAGCATCAAGGAATTAATTTATAACAAGATTAGTAATTAGACAATAGATTTAACGTGTGTTAGTACATTTTTACAGTAAAATAAAACAAAGAACGCACGAATTTAAACAAAACACAAATTCACTGAGCTATTTTTTGATATTTGTGCTGGAAATTGGAGACAGTACTGTTTCGAGGCTTGATATTATATTTAAACAATTTATTCCTTTCGTTAAAATGTTCTGATCATTAATCAGAACTAGCTTTATAAATAAAAGGAGAAAATTCTTTAAATAAAAATTTTCCCCAATTATTTACTTATTGTTGAAATTCAGAAATCAAATATTGACCTTAAATTTTACTTAATTGTGGTTTGATTCACATCGGTTGTCACTAATCCTCTTTAATCTTTTATTGACTATTAAATTTATTCAAAATTGTTCTATATCACTGGTTATTCATCAACAATCAGAGACGTTCTTAATTACATATAAACTGAGATATCACTGTATTAGATGGACCATATCTTTTCATGTAAATGGTTCGTTCCAACATGTAGTACAGAACAACAGATGACCTCGATTTTCTCTGTAAATAAGACAGAACAGTCCTTCAATCATCAGTTAGGAGTAGAATAATCGCCATAAAGAGAAACGAGAGTGGCTAGAGGGACTTTGGTACAAAGCAAATGTCTCTCAAAATGCTGGGTTTTTCACAAACCACGTATTCAAGGGTTTATCAAGAGTTTTGGGAAAAAATTCAAGTGAGCGGCGATCCTAATCCCGTGATCAACGTTTATGGATCACGGGATCACGAAAATGTCCAACAGATAGACCACAACCAAAGGAAATTAAACTTGATACGCAGAACAAAATTATCTCGGAAATGGAACCATCCATCGTATCTCATCGGGTTACAACAACGACGTTTACTGGCATGTCTTTATCAACAACGGACTGTTCATGCCTTTTGCCTGGTCTAAAGATTAAATTTTGAATTATGCTGATGGAAGGCTCGGAAATTGGCGAAAACAAGTTGAGTCCATGGGCCGTCGTACTTACTTGATAGTACGTACCAACAGTATAAGCTGGAGGTGGGAGCGAACAAGATTGAAAGTGCTTTCCTTCTGAAAACTATGCCTCTGTCCAATTTGCGGGAACTGCATAACACAATTACATGTAAATGGTATGACATTCCTGTACACTGCCGCAGCATCTCAGAATCCATGTTTCAGGTTGTTTTGAGGGCCAAAGAAGCAACAACACGATCCTACAAAAGTAGAACTACTAAATTGTATTTCAGTTTATTTTTAAGGTAAATTTTTTTTCAGAAAAATGAGAAAAAAAGTTCCTGAGTTTCCTAAATCTTTTCTTAGGAAAAAAAAAACCTTTCCTATCGTCTTTGAAGAGAAACTTAATTAGATAAAACAGTTAACAAGAACTTTAAAAAAAAACCTAACAAAAAACTACCAAATTCCGTGCTTATTTTTTTTTTTTTTTACATTTGGCTTTAAATACATTTTTTCCCCTCCTTTATCTAGCCTAAGGCAATTTCCCACTTCAATCACTATGGATTGAACTTGAAAGATACTTCTGGTGATTCATTCTTTGTCTTTGTCTTAACGCTGTTCATTTTATCTTTTTCAATATCTCTTGAAAGCCTGTGGTCTACCAAGAAACCTCATCAACTGATTATCTGATACTTTTCGTTATAGAAAAGCTCTTCCACATTTGTACTGATTACTTGTTTTCTTTTACAAAAATAAGTAAATAAATAATGGATATACCCGTGAGCTTATCTAATGTTATTAATGTTATAATTACAGCTAGCAAAATATCCATGATTCACGGGTTGAAAAAAAAAAGTTTTCCTGATGTGGAGAAGGAAGAAATTGTAATTGTGAGGTCATTTCGATTCTTTCCAAGTAAGGATAAAAATCACGTGATTATTACATATTGAAGTTATATTCTTATTTCAAAACCAGAAAACTCGTACATACCAACTTTTCTGAAGATCGGAGGACCTAAGATTTCCCACTACTTTCTTCCCTTTACCACCTTATGGAAACAATTTGACAAACTCTACATCAGAACATTCAACCCAGTTCTAGAATGGACCTTCATTTTACATTTCATAATGGAAACCATGCCTAAAATTTCAAGTTCCTCGCCTTAGCGGTTTTGGTTGTGCGTTGTTGAGTAAGTGAGGACACTTAGCTTTGTTTTAGCTGATCTTGAAAAACCCATCCACTTCCCGTCCCTCTTCGGGGATTATTTTATTTCAAAAAATAGTTGAACGTGAATTTCTTCATTTTTTCAGACGGCATTTTTCCTAATTTCACGTTTCTAGGTTAGGCGGTTTAGGAGATACACGTACACGTAATAAAGTTTACACCCCTTTTTCACCCCTTTGGAGGTTGAATTTCCAAAAATCAGTTCTTAGTGGGCGCTTATTACATCATAAGGAGAAGCCATCCCTAAAATTTCAAGTCTCTAGGTTAAGCGGTTTCGGCTGTGCGGTGATGAGTCAGTCAGTGGATTTTGTTTTTTATATATTAAGACAACAATATAACTATTTTGTACAAATGATATAATTAATCTGTCATAAAGAAGAAAACAATGAAAGTATGCATTGCTACCTTTCTTCAAACAAAATCATTACAGTTTGTCAAATTGAACTGTTTGGAAGTAAAATTACTTACATTATTAAATTTTACATAAGATTTCTGTGTTCGATTTTTCTTTGAAGGTTTATCGTGTTATAAAGTGAAAGAATTATAGTCGTATTAAGTTTTGAGGATTGCAGACATTGTCTTCGTTCATGTGACCCTGTGCATATTGAAGATATATAACATTTGAAGCTGAACAAATACATTTAAAAAAATATCTAAAATCAAATTTGTTCTGATAATATCGTAGGATTATCAGAGACAGCAATTGATGCTGATGCTCAATTTTCAAATTTTTTGTTTTCCAAGAGAAAAAGTCAATTTTGCAAGTCAATTTTGATCTCCTTTCACTGGAAGGGAATAGTTTGGATTGTACCTGTCTGTGACGGGTTGTCCCACTAAACTGCGCATAAATGTTGTTAACGGTGCAGTGAAATATCTGAAAGAGAGCGACTATAATTTCATTGACAGACACAAAGGACGCCTTTGCTGTTCGTTAATGAATTGCAGCAGATGGATGATTTCGCCGATCGATCTTTTGTGTCCCGCGATTTGTTTGGAGGGGACAGAAGGAGGCAAATGAAATTCAAAGAATTCCTGAAAGTGAGGGGTTGTCTCGGTGACATAACTTTCCACTGTCCGTTTGACAGCCTGAAATGCGTTACCAAACAGACACTAGCATTCGTTTCAAACTAAGTCGAACAGAAAGGTTTCAAAAATTAATTTTTATCCCTTTTTTTTTTTTTTTTTTTAATTAGAATTTTTTTCTTTGATTTCTTTTTTCTTATAGTTTTGTATTTTCACCTTATTTCTTGTTTTCTATTTGATACCAGATAATAGATCATCACAATCCTTGATAATGAACTTAGTTCAGACCTCTCAAATTCACTGCAAAATATCTAGAAACAAGCAACGGAAATACAGAAAGGCACTAATTTTATTCGAAGTTAAAACGTTATTAATTCAACGCATCTCACGTTAATAAAACATGAATTGTTAATACGATGATAATCACAGTGTTACTTGTTATTTTCAACGATAATGGAAATTATATATTTTCTACTTTACAGAAAATTTCTAATATTTATTATACATTGAAAACTATTTTAATCTTCAAAAGAAATATCCCAGTTTTTAAAATTAATGTCTATACGGAGAAATAATACTATATGAAAGATAAAAACTGTCTTATTACTTTGTTTGCTTTTCTCTATTAATGCCAAACATATAACATTAAGTTTTGCCTTTCAAACTATCGTGGTTAATAAATTAAAAGTTGTGTTATTTTAGTTGATCAAAATCAATGAAAGAATGTTTACTTTTATGGCTTTGTTCCACCGCAGGAACAAAAACAAAAACAAATCAGACAAATACTGTATTTTCAATAAGACAGAAATTTAAAAATTATAATGAGAAAGAAGAAACCTTCAAAAACAAACTAGGATCTTTTTTCTTTTTCGAAAACAGACCAGTTACGATTTACTGAATTCTATAAAATGTTTGCGATTGTTATTGAATAATTTCCTACAATTCCACAATATATTTAAGTTAGATTCTAAATAATTCATAAAAATTGACATGTCTTAGATTATTTTTTTTAAATGATAAAATAAAATCCTTTTGAATTTGTAATGTATCAATATTATTCTTAGAATTCAAATTCCTACTAATAATTTATATTACGGTATTTATAACTACAACACAACTTGGAAAGAATTCTTTACTTTCCTTATCTTTTTTTCTAGCCACAGTGTTTCCTGAACTCATTAAAGGGAATAAATAACGAATAGAAAACGCAATTGAAAAAACTCTTTATTTTTAATGCACTATCATTTTAATGCAGTCGAATTACAAAGTACGATCACGTTGCGATTTAGCTCAAAACACAGGAAAGAAGAGAGAATATTGTAAAATTTTAAAATTTCCAGTTGGAATAAAGATAAAAGACAGAATACAGAAATATGCAAAAAGAATGAAATTCATATAGAAATTGAGAAAAGTATAAGTTTAATTTCAAGGTTGCTAAAAAAGTGTTGATATAAGAAATAGTTTGATATAATGGTGTTTAGTTTATATAAGACCCAATGGGGGTCATATATAAACTTAAATGTCGAGATTATGGGAAAGTATATTTTGTAATTACTTTACAAGAAAGATTAAAGGAGCACATTAGACCTAAAAGATTAAAAGAAACAACATTTCTAATTTAGCAGAGAACTGCTTATTATTTCATCATAATCTTAGTCACTGGTCGATATTTTGTTTAAACTAAGGAAAAAACAAGATTCATTAGAAAATCTTGAATTATTAAACACTTTTCCTTGCATAAAGAAAGATAGCAGCCTGAAAGTAAATGATTAATTACAGACTTAATTGGTTTCAAAAGGATTTAAATAACTTCAAATGGAATTTTTGAAGTGTCCATGTGAAGTTATGAATTGAGAAATTATGGGTTTTATTGTCATTTGTATGTTAAGTAATTAGGATAATGATATCGATTGTAATTTTTATAACGACGTCAATTGTAATAGTTTTTGTCAAATAATAATGACGTTATGTGATGAATTGAATAATACCAAAGAAATTGGTTAGATAATATGTTAATCATTTATTGTAAAATTTAAACTTGTCAACGGTTTCTTGTATTAGGGTAAGAAGAAAATATTCTCTTCACTTATAATATTCATAAAACATTATATATTGTTATAACGAAGTTCTAATGGAAATCAAACCTGAAAAACGTTAGCAAGAGACTAATCGAAATATTATACTTTATC
>JAFIDM010000001.1:71826247-71856546 GCA_023159025.1 Thereuonema tuberculata
ATCAGAAATATCCTTTAAGTCTCACCACAAAACTACTAAACAGAAATGCAACAGACAAATACTGTGTCCTTGCAGAGTTCAACTTTATCTAATCTCACTAATCAATAGCAAACCTTTTGGTTTCGTAGATTTTACTTTATTTTTTAAAAAATTAACTCCACAAATTCCTCTATTTTCAATTTACATACATGTAATTTATACATGCTATACATTTCAGAAAGTATAACATTAGGATTTTTTAAATCGTATCCCCCTAAGCAATCTAAACAATAATAATAAACCCATTCTTTATGAAATAGAAAATTCGAAAATAATTTCCTCAAAAGCTTCAATAAAATCTTGAATAATCTACTGAAAACAAAAGGTAAGTGGCTATCATTTCCTTTTTATTAAAAAAAAATCACTCATATATGTAAGTGATAGAAAGTTTAATGGTGTAAATGTTTTTAATTCTGTCACGTCGACGTCAGTTTCAAATTTTTCCTTAATTTTTTAATATTTTTTTTCTTTTAACTGCTTAACTGAGAAGAAAAAATGGTTTCTTGTCTTTTGTAAAAAAATATGTGTAAAAGAATTCATTAAGGATAAATAATATGCATTCTTGCAAATTTTGTAAAGAATTTATAGCATGTAATATCCTTAAGACTAAAAAGGAGAAGAACTGGGCAATTTCTTTTGCGATAGAAGCAAATCTAAATTTAACAGACATTTTTTTTCCAAGAATGTTTTCCACTCATCGAAATGGCGAAGTTGATTGTATTGAGCATTCAAGCGAAAAAGAATATTCGTTTCAGAATATTCAAAACTTCCCAATTTCTTCCATTTCTAATCTGCTGAAAATCATTCGCCTTTGAAAGACAAATTGCGGAAAAGATTTGCCTTCTTTCCTAATCCTATCTCTTTAATGCTGCCTCCATAAACAAATGCTTTGGTATTCAACGGTTCATTTCCATACCAACTTATTGCAAAAATAATCACAACTAAGGATCCTACTTTGTAAGTAGTATCTTATTTGAAATTCTTTCAAAGAGCAATTTCAAGTTAGAATTTATTCTACTACTATCCTGAAAGTTTCACTATATGATTTTGTTTTTCTTCTTTTCGTCGTTCGAAGAAGTCTTCAACTGATATTGGATTCACTTTTGTAACAAAAAAGAAAAATCAAGGGTTTGTTTTTTGCTTCTGGTTGAGTCATGCCCGATATAGAGATAACTTCAAAGGAAGGTCAAATTACCCTTCAGACCATTTTAATGCAAAAATATAAGAATTTATATCATTAAAAAACAGATTTCTTGTAACTTTGATGATTCTTTAAAATAACATTCTATCCATCAGTGATAAATGTTATTCACTGGAAGGTTTTTTTAATTTCCTAAAACTGACAGTTAACGTTCCAAATTTTCAAGTTTCGTAAATTATTACAATTACAAATCTACTCTCAAAATTGACTCCATTTTTTTGTCACTCCTTTCTATCACGGTGACTCTAATGTAGACGATTTTTGTTTGTTTGTTTATTTGATCATACCGTATTTGAATGAGAATAGAAGCTAAAAGCGAACTGATAATGATTCTCTACCTAAGAGATCTTCCTCATTGATCTCAAAAAAATGGTGAAGTCCCAGACAAATGTGTGTATGTTTACGGTGTGTGTTTATGTGTGTGTGTGAAATGTTCATCCACGGAATGTGTTCTTCAAAGCTAAGTCCAAGAGAAACCAAGTTCTTTAAATTCACGATATGTTTCCTGAAATTATTTAAAGCGTGAAATGATTTTCTTATATTAGTAAGATTGAATAAAGAAGCCAAGAACTTTATTTTTATGTCTACCAGCAGACGTTTTGTGCTTCTAATCAGTATTCAAGACATATTCTTAAGTAGAAAAGATAAATCATGAGAGAAAAATAGTCCAAGACCCAAAAAAGTATCCAAATGAAATATATCAAATGAAGCATAGTGAAATTCAGTGCTGAAAGCTACTTTTTTTTCAAAATCTGATGTGAATGTGGTCTTGCTCAGATCAGGAAGAAAAAAGTATTTCATACTTTTCTTCAACAAAATGACAATTCATTTATTGAGAGCAATTTCATGTTCTTGAAAATTTCATGTTATTAGGCTTCAGTTCCTATCGATCTATTTCCAAGCAGCCATTGAACATACTTTATAAAATGAGAACTTCAGAAATATCCCAACTTAAGTCTAAAACTTCTTTAATTGTCTCAAATTTCAAACGTCCAGAAAATAAATATAATTTCACAAAGTTTAATAACGTAGATACCGATTTAAGAGATTTCTTTGGTTGATTTAAGGCAGGTTTTCCTTTTGATGGTAAATTAATTATAGAATTAATTTTAATTTTTTGATTATAGAGATTAGAAAATAAATTCTGATTTCCATAAATTATAATTTTTTCTGCTTGGATTGTGAAGAGATTTAAAGAAATTTTAATGTTGAATAAAACTATACAAAATGTAGAAGACAAAATATTCTTGTCCAAATAATCATCTAATTTAATCTAATCCTTGGGACTGTGGCAGAAAATAAAAACAATTTCAACCAAAAGATTAGATTTTATTAGGTCAATAGCGTGATATATCTGTCAAAGAATCGAAATTAATGTTGGTTTAGCAAAAAACTACAATTCCTTTTCAGTCCTAGAATAAGTTGTGCAAAACACAAAATCGAAGAATACAAAATTGGTCTTCACTTGAAGCAATTAATTACTACTGATATATATTTTTTTAAGAACAATAAAATCAATAATAATATGCTACAAAATTTCCACATATTAGGATTTCCATTCCAATAGACTAAAATATACGTATTTAATAAATTTTTAATAATTTAAAATATTTTTCTTCAAAAATGTAAAGAAAAATAACGGCAAGATTTTAAGAGAAAACTATGAATTTCACCCTTAAGCAATAAATTGTTTAAATTTAAAGTGCTTGTTAAAAAATTCTATTAATAAATTAAATTTTGTAAGAAAATTGTATAAATAGCATCATGTCTTTGAAACATTATTAATGCGTTTTCTTTCATTTCTTTTTCCTCGCTCTCGCTTTTTTTTCAAAACTATTCATTCATTCATTCATATTTTTTCCTTTATTATTTTCACTGAAATGAAGGTGGTTAATCTTTAAACCAGCAATATCTTCCTTTTGAAAAGATAAGCACTGTTAAGAAGCCATCGTTTTTCTCAAGAAAGTCAGCTTCAGAGAATAAGGAAGGAGAATTGCTTCAGTTAATCTCCAGTGTTTTGTTTCGCAAGATAACACGAAGGTGGAAGCCTGCCAAGAAGAGAAAGACAACGCTAATTGTAACTATCGGCGAAATGAATTGAATTGAGAAAGACGGATTCAATTTCCAACATAATGACAACAGCAACACAATTCCATCGCTAGAGGGAGCCTTTCTCTTTCGTCAATACTTTTCCAAAACGAAATTAGGATACAGCAAGGGTCTTCCAAATATGTAGCCCTTGGCCACCGTTTGTTTCGTGACGAGACGCCTTTGTATTTGGTTGTGTATCAGAGTGTTCGTATTTTATTACAGTCAATTCAAATTTGGAAAGAAGTCGGAAAATGCTCGAAATTTAAACTTGCAAACAATTCAACGTAACTTCCAGAAAATTCAAATAAGACGATTTGAGCTTCAGAGTTAAATTGAATTAAAGAGAAAATTTCGTTTGGTTGAACATGTTTTTCGTTGAACAAATAATTCTTTCATTATTTGTGAATCCTAATATTAATATATTTAAAACTGTCTTTCTTTTTGTGAAGACGGGAAAAACAAAGAAAGGGCACCAAACTAAATCCTGTGTTCCATTTTGAAACTTCCTCCAAATAATACATGAATTCAATGTGGCAAAACAAGAGCAGCAACTTTAAGACAGTAAGTAAGATCCTAAATCTACAACGTACATAATAAGCGCGAGTATTTATTTCTGCCAAATTTTTTTCTGTCAAATCTTTGATTGTTTGTCTGTCTGGAAACAACGTCGCCATTTCTCAACGGATCTTTACCAAATTTGACCCGGAGTTTCACATGCATCCTAGAATAATGTATGAACAACGAAAACCAGGATCTGGTCTAAGGGGTGTAAACGGATAGGGAGGGGGGGGAGGCAAACATTCTTGAAGGGTACGCACATCTTTGAAACCTCTTTAGTTGGAAACATGAAATTTGATATGAGCGTTCTTTGTCAAACTCTAAAATATACGCGTATTCGACGAATTTTCGATATTCGGATCCTAAGAAGTGTAAACGAGAGGGCAAACAATCTTCAAGGGTATACGTATCTCCGAAACCGCTTGAGTTGCCAACATAAAATTTGACATGAGTGTTCTTAAATCTAAGTCTCAGTTTTTAGTTTACTTGATGTAATTTAGTTTCTTTGAAGAAATAAAGTGGATTTTCTACGTTACGTATACAAGGTTTCCGGAGCGAAGGACTGTAGCAGGTCTACAACATAATTTGTAACTACTACATGCCTTTCTTACCAACTAGAAAGGTTTCAAAGTGATCACACAATTACAATTTCTTCGTCCTCCACATCAGGCGTATCTTTTTTTGTAACTCGCGCGAAGCGGGTGTATTTTTGCTAATATTTAAATAAGAATAAAGATATAGTTTCAGTTTAATATTTTAAGAGATCAAAAAAATTTCAAGATATCTTTACACAATGTCTTTGGAAATCCGTCATTTTTGAAATTAAGCTTGAATGTTTTCTAGAATTTACTAAAAATGTGCAATTTGTTCTTCGGAAACTTTGAAGAATGTGAATGTCTTCCATTTGTAGATCTATACAAGGACAGAATAAAAATCAAGAGAAGATTTTATCCAATATTAGAGTAAAGGGAAAAAAACGCCTGTTCTATGTGAATTTTCATGAGACAAAGCCTAGAAGAAACAATGTAAAAACATTTTAAAAATAATCTTTAATTAAGATTTTTGTAATCCTTACACTTGCTATAATATTAATTGTAACATAATTATGATATTTAATTCTTATTCAAATAAAATGAATTTCCTTCTAACAAATTATGACTGTCTAACAAATATAAGAAACGAAATGATTAATTTGGAATGACTGGAATGAAATGATTAATTGTTTTTATAATCCATTAATAAACTAAATAATAAATTAAAGAAATTTAGATATTTTTGTGGCAGACCACAAAAGTACTTGTGGAAAGGGAAGATGAGAAACCTTGATATGATCAAACCTAACAAATGGAAGTTAAAAATTGGAGAATTAAGAACGATTAATTTCAACGAATAGAAACAACGGAAATGAGATTTCTGAAGAGAATTAAAGCGAAGAATAAAATTACTCCTTAGTTGAAATAATTGATTAATACTGAAGAACATTTTTATTAATAAGAATAATAACATCAAATAATAATATGCTACACATTTCCACATAAATAATTCTAGGAAAGAATTCAATACTAAAAAAATGAAAAAAAATAAATAAAGTTGGACATAGCCGTGCCGGCGTGGCCGAGCGGTCTAGACGGCGGTCTGCCGTGTGGCCTATATGCCGGACACCTGGGTTCGAATCCCGGCGAGGGCATGGCTGTTTCTTTCTTCTTCTGTGTTTCGTCCGTTTCTCCCCTGGAACTTACTATTTCAGGGTTATTCTGGTCGAGATGAAAATCTCGTCCCCCCCCCTTGACTGTTCTAGCCTCTTCCTGACGTTGTCGGGTCAGGCTAGCGCGTGGTCCGTAGTTGGCCGATTCGCGATCAAAAAAAAAAAAAAGTTGGACATAAGAAATTTGAAAGATCATGTTCAAAGAATGCTATCTATAATAACTGCATTCAATTCAATTATCAATCGTTAGAAGAAGAAAATTGGGAAGACCAAGAAACAAAAGAGATAATAATTCAGAGAAGCAGAAATGAACCAAAAGGTTTATCTTTGATAGTTAATGATGATCTTGATGAAACAATTCAACTAGTAAACAATTAAAATAACAAAGAATGCTGTAATTTTTAAACAACAAGCTTTTCATCAACTATATAATGGACACCGTTCTAACATGAGGTTACAAGGAACAGTAGTACAAGTGAATGAGAATGAGAAACAGGATAGTCAGCAAACATCCTTGCCAGCCACGAGATTCGAACCCAAATTCAGGTCATGTACCCGCCTAAATCGTTAGCCGTAACTGAACGCCGTTTCTTAAACTAATTAGCTATTGTTTCTTAAATTGTTTAAGTTTTGTTTCAAATCTTGAAGTCCAAAATCTATTTGCACACCTACCACTGGTGATGTACATTAGTCTATACGTCACAACCTATTGTCTTTGGGATTTGCGACATAAAAAATGAGTCTGGAAAATTTGAGAACAAAAAAAATATACTTGCTAAATCAACTTCTCGAATCATAAAAAGTTTTTGGAAAAAAGAAAAAGGTTTGAAAATGACTGATTCTCGAAAACTATATACCATTATAATTGTAAATCCTTAGGAAAAAAACAGATTTTATTTTTCAGAATCAATTTAATCGATCATCACTTCATAATAATAATAACAATAATAATACAGATATGTGATTTTTAATTTATAAGCATTAAAATTTCTCTGTAAACATCTATTTAAAAGCGCAATTAGCTATTTGATTACTTAATATAGTCCTTAAGAATTATAAGTTAAAACATGAAAGATATTTAAAAAATTGCTTAAATCAAAATAAAACATCAGATTATTTAAAAGAAGAATTTTGTAATAAAAATTTATATCCTTTTATTGACAAATTTTGTAAAATTAAAAGAAAATAATAGAGAATAAAAAAAAAGATCACGACAAATTATGATAGATTACTTTTAAATGTTAAATAATATTTTCTCCTATTTGTGTGATTATTAATATACTTTGTTTTTTGATACATAAGTTATTTATTTACATAAGTTATAAAATTTGAAAATTTTAATAATTATAAATGGAACTTTATATGTAATTCTTCGGTTAATATTAGTTCACCTGGTGTCTACTGCTGTATATCGGGCACAATGCCTGAACCCAGTCTAAAATAAAATTACTTACTTACTATAGTCCTTAAGAAAAAAAAAATATTTCAACACTGTGGAGTCGAGATTTGTTAATCTATAATTTCTGGAAATAGCCATGAACATTACTTCAGTCTGATATTTTTAAAGAATAATAATTCTTCAATAAAAGAAAACAAAGAACGCACGTAACTAAGCTAAATAAAAATTCACTGAGCAATATACTATGAGTTAACATTAGTATGTCCAACTAAAATTACTTCACAGTGTCTTCTAATTCCTCAAATAGCTCCAATAAATTGAATTCTTATATCCTCATTATTCATTATTATTCTTCTAATAATTTTCTGTCTTATTCAAAAATTCTAACAACAATTTTAACGTGCGGACAAATGGATAATACAATAAAATAAAAAGCATACTCGCGCATAAATAATGAAAAAGGAATCACTGATCTGTTTTTAGTATTTTTGATACCGGGAATCCAGAACAGCTGTTTCAGAGTTCCTACTCTTCATCAGCTGGATTCGCCCAGTATCTGACAGTCAGCGATTCCAAGAAACATATAAAAAAAGCAAACATGGACAAGAAAATGGCCCTTCGTAACTAAAAACAACAATATACAAAAAAGAATAAAAAAGGGCAAAAATTTAATCCCCGCTAGACATAGCTAAGCTTAGGATGGATTAAATTGTAAAAGGAATACATTTAACAACAACATTATTTATGTGCGAGTATGCTTTTTATTTTATTGTATTATTCATAAATTCTACTTAATTGATAAATCTGAAAATTTATCAAACATTATCAAAGAACAAATTAAGTGAAAATGATAGTTAATCTATTTTCTGTGTTTGATCCATCTTCATCAATTATAAACCTCAGTATAAATTGAATTTGAACCATTCGAGGACTATCTCTTATTCCCATACAATTGTGAATAATTCCTTCTCGATTTAACATTTTATGAAAAATATTTTTATCTTATTTGAGAAAAGAATTTAAATTACTTTTACCTAAATCCATCACCAAACCTTTATTAATCTTTTATTTCCTTATTTTTTCTAATTATAATAAATAATATTCTAGGTCTTTTTACCATAGGTATGTCAACATTAAAACATTAATAGCTCAGTAATTTTTGTTTTTTTTAGTTATCTGCGATCTTTGTTTTCTTTTATTGTAAAAATTGTTCTAACGCACGTTAAGTTTCATTTGTAATTAATAATAATTCTACAATATTAGAAAGCATTGAACTTAGAACATAAAATGCAAAGAAGTTAACGTTTCTTATAGGCTTTATTTTGTGAATTTCTGTAAAAATCAATATCAATTTTTAACTTAATCCGACTTAGATATCTAAAATGTGATGACATTTCCTTGACTGCTGTAATATCTCTTCAATATTAAAGTGTCAAATGACTAAGTAAATGTCTCAAATCTGATCCAACCTTAGTTGATTTTATTTTCAATCTAAATCAACGCAGTTACTGATCGCATCCACCAATGGATAAAATCAGTATTCGCAGTATTCGCATCCGCCGTGTCTTATCTTATATCTTATTAGATGTATTTAAGTTAAGCTAGAAACTCTTAATAAATGTAGGCCTGATTAACGAAGTAGACTCTAATAGTAACTGAATATTCCACCTAGACCAATTAAACAAAAATAAGAATTTTACTCTTTTGATTTGAAAATAAAACACGATACTGAAATGAAAAATGAAGTTGTTGAAGTTTCTAAAGACAGAAAATTCTAGAAAGTGACCTTCGGCATCTATATTGTGAAGTGCATTTTGTGCTGTTCACTTACAATCTAAGAACAGAAGGAACATCAGTGACAATTTTGAACAAACCATTCAGATAGGCTGATTACGTAAGAAACTAATTACAAATCAAAGATTAAAAAGATTTTAAATATTTTATTAGTAGTAGTTTCACCAATAACACCGGGAACAAAATCATAGAAACAATAACATCGAAGCAATATCTTAAATTTTGACCTAACATAATATTGTTCTAATCCTTTACTTTCTTAGATTTTCTTAAAATTGATTTTCACGTTGTTATATGAGAACAAGCCATGCTGGCGTGGCCGTGCGGTCTAGATGGCGGTCTGCCGTTGTGGCCAGTGCGCCAGTACTCGGGTTTGAATCCCGGTAGTGGCATGGATGTTTCTTTCTTCTTTCTTCTTCTGTTTCTCCTTCTGTCCGTTTCCGCCTATTCCCTTGGCAGTTAGGGTTAAAATGCTTCTCCCAACCCTCAGTGGAAAGTCAGCGTGGGAGATTAGACTTTCATCCCCCCGAGACAGCGAGCTGTCTGGAGGAGGCCTTTGTCCTGTAGTGGGCTGTTCAAATGCTATTAGATAGATAGATAGATAGATAGATATGAGAACAATGAATAAAGTTTGCTTTTTTTTTTTTGTCTTTTTTATTTAAATTAGCATTACTACTTACAAAGTTTGTTACACTTTGCTTATCTTGCTTATTCTGAAGTGTAACAGTAAGTGTAATAACATACTTATTCTGTGGGTTGTTGTAATGAGTTAATGCTGTTAACATTTTCTTTGATGGACAATTTTTACTCAATATTTTTTTAGACATATTTAATGAAGTAATAGTAGATGATTGTATAACTATCTCAAAATTAATGTGGAAATATATTTTCCCTATTAAGACTTACATTTGTTTCGTAATTTTAATTTTTAAATTATGAAGTTGAAACACAGCTACTAAAATAGAAGAAAAACAGATTTCGCTTATAATTAAATTTAAAATGAAACAAAAAGAAATCACAATCATTTCTTTTGGTCTGCACAAGAATTAAAGAGACGGAGACGATAACAATGGGTGAGACCACTTCTAAGCTTCGGAATCATGTTTTTTTTTGTTTTTTTAATGTCTTTAAGAAGGAGAATACGAAGTTGTCCCCAGTAACTTTTTATTGATTAGTTAAGAAGCCACTGCTAATGACTTACCCTTGAGTCGAAGTAATGGCCTGGTAGATGTTACTTGGCTCACACTGAGAGCAGCTCCTCAGCCGACTTTTATTGTGGAAAGGGTTTTTAAGCAAAGACTTCAGCAAAAGGAAAGAGTCAATTAGTTAAAAGGAATTTAGTTTAGTCAAGTCTTCTTCGTCTGCTCATTGAATTATTAAAAACAACAACATGTGAGACCGTTTACTAAGTGACATCCTAAAACAGCTGTTTCACGCTCTGTGGCGATCATCAGCTAGCAGCACTCCCTAGCGAGACCGAAGCAACAATTACATTAAAAAAGAAAACTGAGCAAATTAAGAATTGAATTGGAATTATTGTGTATTATAGCAAGTTTAGTTTAGTATACTGTAATTTATTTATTTATTTTTCAATTTTATAATTCACGTTTACAATTACGGTTCTAACATTACGTCGACTTTCCGAAACATTCTATGAAATTGTTAATAGTTTCATCTGTAAAATTTATAACTCTGCTATCAGTTATAAGCATTTTAATTTGATCTCTTTTAACAGTATTAAAATAAGTCCCTTGATTTATGAAGGCAATTTCGTTTATCTTCTTTAATGAAACATTGTTTTATTACTCAGAAGATCTGATATGTATTCATTCTTGCAAAACATTATCGTCCGCAGTGGGTGAAGCAGATTTAAAGATCTCTTCGAATTTTATTATCAAAAAATTGATATTAGTTAGTTTCTAATCAATTAAAAGAAAAGAATATTTCTTTTAATTACTTTTTCTAATATTTTTCGCTTTCAATAATGTTGAGGATGTTCAGACAATGCTAACTACTGTACTTCCAGAGCATATTAATCGTTTTCGAAGCCAAATATAATCAGGAAAGTACAGCTTCAAAGCCTATAATATATTTAGCATGTAGAGTCTATAAGTTGTTACTGTAATAACTTTTTATGGAGAAGTAAGAACGCTTCGCTTGGTTTTGATGCTAAAAAAATGTTCTGCGTTAGACCTATCAATTCAAACTTCGCATTTACAATTAAAATTTAACCGAAAATTCCGAAATTGTTCAATTTCCTTTAAATGTCTGTACTAATTTCGCTAATTTCGCAAATTACAGAGCAATTATTCCTAATAAAAGATAATTCCAATTCGAAAATTAACATAAATAATTACAAAATCGATTTAAATGAGAAACCATTAATTCGTCTGAGGTTTTTGTCTTAAATTTAATAATTTGTTTTAATTTATTGCATTTAGTGTTAATGTTATTATGGTTTTCAGTTCTGAGAAGGCACTGACGCATTTTGATTATTTGAATTGCTGTGTAGAACTGTCATCGAATGTCAACATAAGCCACTGACAACGACCAAATACAGCAACTAAAAGAACATGTTTATTTTAGTATCTTTTTGAATATCTGAAAAGCTTTGTATTCCTCTTACTGTGTTCGTGTAGCAACCGTCAATAATTCTTACCCCATTCAATAATAAATAAAGAATTGATTATTCCGTTTCAAGTAAAGCAAATCTTCAACTGCCAAAGGACAGATTCTTTTGTTGAGAAAAAAACAAACTACAAAAAAAAAAAAAAAAAAGCGAACAGCAAAGATTGTTTGTCATTTCACAAAGAATACAAGACGTTTGATTACGAAAGCAGTAGCTAATTTCGCAGATTATTAAATTACAATGGTTACATTCCAAAATACATTTTCTCAAAGAAGAACGCCTAAAATTTAATTTATAAAATTATAATACAGACTCTGTAGCTCGTGATTAAAGGATAAAGCTCTGCATTCGAGCTTTGATCTGATTATAAGAGTTTTATAACATTATAGAAGCAGCAAACGAGTCAACAACTTCCCAATGTAATCTCAATCTACTAGGCAAAATGTTTGCGAAGTCTTGCACAAACTAAATCTTTCTGTTTGAAGTTTGATTATGTTTCAGGGAGAAAATGGTTTCGACTTAAACGGAAAGATCAAAGATAGAAGAGTCTATTGTAATTTCTGGAGATATTTGAATACTTAGACAAGTCAAAACAAAATAGCAATTTTAATAATATTATTTAATTCTGAATTGTTAAAAGTTATTTTAGTGAATTCAAATAAGAAGCCTTTTAAATGCGTTTTACATCGTGAATTATTTTAGAGAAATTTCTTTCTTGATTTAGGATTTAGAGAAATAACAAAGACCTAACAGTTAGTTTTAATTCATTAATATCCAAATAATTTCTTTTTATTTCTAGAATTCGAAATATAGATCTGTAATTGATTGATTATTTACTATTAAATTTCTGAAAATACGTACAACTGAACAATGTAAGCGAGTTTCAGATACGATCTTTAAAATCCTGTGAATTTAATTTAAAGACATCTGACAATATGCATTCTTATATTCCTACAACAATATGAAAAATCTAGAGCAGAAAAAAAAAGTTTTATAAGTTTCGTGTAATTGCCTATCAGTAGTCTTGAGATTTATGGAGACCCTGAAGCTGAAGAATTACTTCAATAATATGGATCATTGCTTTACAAAACTAAATAGATCTATTTTTGTTTCAAATTAAAATCCCTCAGAAAAACAAATGTTCTTGATTTTATCTAAATTTTGCATTACACAAAGAAAAGTTATTTATTTTTTTTTAGGTTGATGGTGTTAAAAGCACAGTAAACATTTATTTATTTGGGAAATTGCATTTCAGTCTTCTAAAGGAACTCATAAAATTAGTTTTTCTTAGTTTCAAAAATTTCTAGTTGTAAAAAGATTTTTCTGATATCGTAGTTTTAATTTTAACTTTTAGCCTGATAAAGTAGGACAGAAAAAAAACTTCAAAAATATAGGGATTTTTAGATCAATATATTAATTAATTTATGTATACATTTATAATTTATATATTATATACAAAGGATATTATAACAAAAATCTTGTAAGTAATGAAAATTGTGAAATGTCATATATTAATTAACAATAAACTTGCTTTTAGCTTTGCATTCGTGTTATCTTGCAATGTTTTAAATTGTTTGTTTGTTTTTCTGGAGATTTCTACCATCAGATTTCTCACAGATTTGCATATTGATTCCAAACGTTGTAGAAGACCAGCCGATGCAGAAGACGATTCGCAATTAACAGAATAACCATTTCAGCAAATGAGATTGGCACCCGAATAGATCGGAACGGATCTCTTGAAAAGACGTCCATTGAAAATGTAATTAATAACGTCTTCATTCAGATCTCATTATCTAATTGAAAGGAACATTTTCATTCATACACAATGTGACACCAATATCTTGATTAATAGATATTTTCTGGGAACTTCAGCATGTTAATAAGAGGAATGATTTACGAGAAGTTCGTAAGGAAAAAAAATATGTATAATGTTATTAGCTTAAATGAAGCCGGGCTGCAAAATCACAAATGTCTCTCATTACGTTTAAACTTTGCTACCTCATATGAATTTGAATATTACACCTGAAAATTTATCAATATTCAAGGAATTAACTTATTCAAAATACTCATAAATTTAAGGACGGAAATGTCATTGCATTCAATACTTTCAAGTTATAAAAACATCTAAAGGTTGATGATAAAGAAAGAACAACAAGACTGTCAGTTCCGAAGTAAAAGTTGGAATTGTTAAAACTTGTTCAGTGTTTTATTACCAGAATTCTAATCTATTTTTACACCATCGCTGTAACGATAACTAAAGAGTAAATGTTCTACATAATATTAAGAAAACATTCCAATTTTTAAATTGGACAAATAATCATTCGCATTCCCTTCTAATCCTCTCTCTCTCCTGTAAGATATTTCTTCACTGCTGAACACAGATGTCAATTTGCTTCATTTCTCACATCTGGTGATGAAGAAAGATTCAGATCCCATTGCAGTCGAAGAATTTTCTGAGTCGGATTTGGAGCCGTTAGATAAACAGTCTTTTACATATATCAAACTTTTGAAAGATAAATTTACCCGGTTGAGATTTCATCCAAAGATTATTGAAAAATTGAGTTCATATTACAAATATGTCGATTGCTTTGATAATATTGTTGAAAACCAGACTTCGAAAAGAGTAAAGAATTCTTACCTGATCCAAAATAACAAATCTACTCGATACAAGTTTGAATGAAAAGATATATTTTCTGTTTTGGGATATAAAATGTATCAAGGTTTACTTTGTATCCTGAAATCAACAAGGAAAATGAGTATACTTTTTCAATGAGAGAAGTTGAAATCAGTCTTTTTCGTATACAGTATAAATGTAATTACATTACATACTTGCAGGAGAATCTCTTCTAAATCTCTACTAATTACATGAAGTGATTAGCATTTGAAATCAGGGGTGTAATGTTTTACATTATCTACATCTAGAAAAGAAAATCGATTTATTAAAAAATAATAATAATAATAATAATAAAAAAAACCAACAGACACCAACTTGGAATTTTTTTTTTAATTAAAAAAAAAAGAGCATTAGTGATCGTTTGCTTTTCTAATTTTCGTTTTTTCCTATTGCAAGGCTAATTTCTAAATATGGAACTACGATTGAATTGCTTTCATGCGTAATAACGAAATTCAGACGAGAAACCATCCTTCAATTCATTCATTGAATCAATGCAGGGATTTCATTAAAGAAGACCAGATCAACATGAGGTCGGAAAATCCATTAGTTATCAAGAAATTTTAAAATTGAAATTCTTATGGAAATTCGAAAGCAATTAGGTTGTTTTTATATTTGGTAAATCCATTTATATACTTAAAAAATATTAAAACTGTTAATAAGGTTGTTAACGTAAATTCCCGAATATTAACAAATATAAAGAATGAGGGGGAGGGGCTGTGAAAAAAATTTCTTCCTCTTTTTCTATTTCTTATTAAGAGCTAATCATTTAAAATTTCCTTTTCCTCTTTGGTGTTTTCTTTTCGTTTCATATCTATTATCTATCTATCTATCTATCTATATCTGTCTATCTATTTATCCATCTTTGTTATAATAAAATTCGTAGTATCAGTTTTATAAAAAGAAATAGTAATTTATAAAATTAATTATTTATTATATTTATTTAATATTTAATAATTTACATTATTTAATATTTTACAAATGCATTCTTTATCCTTCATAAACATTTAATCAATATATTACTGTTGTCAAAAAATTTAAATATAATAAGGTAATTTGGGGGAAGATGCAAGTTGGGAGAAGACGCAAGTTTTGTAATATTTCGTTTATCAGAAGCTAGATGGCAGAATTTTCAACGGCCAAGCGTAGAAGCATTCTATGTGAAGGTTCCTGTTGAAAGTTTTCAATTTTACTTCGAGTTCAAACGTAGTTAAATTGAAAACTAAACTCTTTAGACTTGGTCAATACGTAAGTTATAATATTTCGTTGACCATACTTAAGGTTTAGCGCTCGATGTATCACAGCAAACTTAATATAGCCTTGATATGATTGTCCCGTGGTTCTTTGTGAGTGAATGGTAGATTGAAGCAACATGGCTAGTCCCGCTGAACAAAAATAAAATTTGTGGTGTCTTCCCTCCATGCCTGGGGGAAGATGCAACATATTAAAAGAATAATAGATTTCCGAATGCTTCACCCTATTTAAATATAAATAATAATTATATTTTTCATATAATTATTATCAAATATCAAAAATCCGACATATGAAGCATTAATTTGTTATTAATTTTATAAAACATGATTTTTTTTATGCCGATGAATAATTAAATTTTAATTTTATATTTTTATTTCTTAATAATTATTATTATTCTTTGTTCGTAAGTGTTGTATTGAGTCAAGTCTTACAAAATATACCAATACAATTTCTATAATATAACTCACAAATTACTGAACTTATTTTACACCAAACAAACAAAAAATACAATAAAGAAATAGAACGGAATCAATTCAATAGTAACTCTTAGCGTAATCGTTTTTATTTAATGTAATAAAATGAATGATTTAGTTAATTTATTTAATGAATTAGTTTTATGATAAAAAAAGGGTCCCAAATGCGATTGGTTCCAATGTGTCAAATGCAAAACAAAAAAATGGCTCCAAGAAAACTGCAGCAAGGACAACTTATATTGTGCAGTGTGAAGTGTTTTTCTTTAGCGCCGCTTGTCTAATTTATGGTAATGTTTATAAAAGCTTATTAAATATTGGCTGAATATACTTTGTTTTTCTTAGTAATTGTAAATTTCATAACCTGTGGCATCTTCCCCGCATATTGGGGGAACATGCCACTTTTGATGAAGTTAATTTAAGAGCATTTTTGTATTTGTTGCATTTACTGTAGTGCATTAAAATTTTTTGCACTTAACAGTTATAAGAACGAGCAATATTTTGACATATTTCAATAAGTTTTTGATTTCTCGTTTTCAAGTAAAAAAATAATAACTGTCAAGTGTGGTATCTTCCCCCAAATTACCTTAATGTTTTGTCAAAAAAAAAATTTCATAATGCTTTTCAAACGTCATGAACTAAGATTAAAGCAAAAATCTATGAAAAATTATATGTTTTAAATAATGATTTTTAAAGAGAAAATTATCAATCGTCGTTTTAAATTTTAAATTCAATAATAAAGATTTTTTTATCTACGAATAAATAAGAAAAATTCAGTTTCTTGACTAATTTATCCTTAATTGGTAGCCTTTTCGGTTTTTCTTATAATTAAATTATTTACTTCAATAACATAATTGAGATAAATAAAAAGTAAAAAAAATGCTAATTGACATTTCAGAACAAATTACTCGAAAAATGAAATATGAATGAAGTGAATATTAATATCCAACAAGATACTTTAGTTTCTCTGGTTTTTCATATATTATTTGACATTAAATATCAAATTAAGCTAAAATAAAGGAAATTTGAATTTGATAGAATTAAATTTATTTAATCCTAATTATTTATACTTTTTATTAAATTTTATAATTAAGAAAATTACATATAAAAATTTTCATTTGAATATCTAATTTTGTAGTGATTTCTCTTAATTTTTCTGTAGTATCAATTACTTTAAATGTTCGCTGTTAATAGTATTTTCTTAAAAGATATTCGTCGCTAAATTGTTCTGCCACCTTCCGGCAAAATTGACTCGGATCCTTTTATGGAGAAATTGTTTATTAAGCGTATTTAATTTTCTCTGAAACTCAATTTGAAAATT
Organism: Thereuonema tuberculata; assembly: GCA_023159025.1. NCBI lineage: Eukaryota > Metazoa > Arthropoda > Chilopoda > Scutigeromorpha > Scutigeridae > Thereuonema > Thereuonema tuberculata. The sequence goes on from JAFIDM010000001.1 coordinate 71,843,380, forward strand.
CTTTCTGAGCTTTCATTTAAATTAAGTAAGTGACTGAAATTGAAGAAACAGAGAAAGACTAAATGAAATCCATTGATTAACACAAAAGGCGAAAAAGAAATGAAAACAAAGCGGTTTCTTAAGTTACATTGTATTAAAGAATGAAATTCACGGATAGTGAGGGAATAGAAACTTGAAAGCATCTGGCAGATCATTATTTCTTTCTTTTAAAATTCAAAGTATACAAACAGAATATGCAAATGATAATTTTATGATGTGATGATACTTTAAACAAAGTGTCCTTGAACTTCATTTTACATCTCCTCTGACATCTGATATTACTTATTTTCTAATCACTAGACACTGTTTTTTTTTTTTTTTTTTTTTTTATTGTTTCTTTTTTTAATAAGAAAATAATTTTTAATGATTAACATCAAAGTTTTATTTATGAGACCAAATTAAAAATTCAAATTTACAGACAAAAGCTAAAAGAGAATAATTCCATTGTTATTGGTATCGTATTCCAACTGTAGATTGTCCTACTTTAAACTTTAGCAATAGTTGCCATCTGTAATATTTCAATGTCCTTGATAACGATTTTGCATCGCATAACTTTCAAATGAAACCCTTCATTTTGTTTTTTATCCACTAAAAGCATGAAAAGTTCCAGGAAGAAATCAAAGTACGATTGGTAAAAGCACTGCTTTACATTCACTTCGCTTTCAGGCTTTTTCCATTTTTCAGTCACAGATTAGAAAAGAGATCTAGTCGCGTGAATTTTTTTTTTAATTCTTCAGACAATTGTCCTTTCATGGTTTACTTAAGATTCTTCGATGTTTTTCTCGTTTAATAAGTTTTGAATAAAAATGCTTTGCCTCGATGATTTCCTGAAATATTTGTAAGCAGCATTCACTGATATCTTGAATTTCTCATGAAATCTCTGGCATTATCTGAAGAAACTTCAAATACCTTAAGCTTGAATATTTGTCATATCGCAGGCAAAAATTAGCATTTGAAACTTTTGAGTTGAGTATCTTCATCTGCATTGTATCCATTTGCAGAAGAATCTTATTGTGATTTAAATGTTACCTTTCCTTAGAGTTTTGTAAATATATTTCGACCTCTTATCATTCAGTGATTTCATTTTCCATTATCATTATTTCTTCTTTGGGGCGTGAAAATCAATTCCACTTCGGTCTCTTTTTGGGAGTTGGACATCATATCATTTACAAAAGAAACAAATCATTTTTTTTTTTTGCGATTTTTTTTCGTTTAATTCTTAGACTATTCCTCCATTCTTCTGCACATAATAAGGTGAAGGAAAGCCTTCTTTTCATATATTTCGTCTAAAAAATATTGTTCTTTCGAATTTGATTCAATGATTAATTCCGTGTCATAATTACTATCCATTTAAAATCTCTAGGAAGGATAAACTCAACTGTTCAATAACATTTACTCAGTAATATCTAAATTGGTTTTTTTTATAAACTTTTTTTTGGCTAAGATCTTCGTCTTAAGTTTAGTCTAAGATCTTGCTTTTAATAACTAAAAAAAAAAGATAGAAATTCAATTATAATTGTCTTTTCAGTTTAATATAACTGAATTTCTTTCAATTATTGAAAAATGAACTTAGCAAATAGACGCATTGCATTTTAATAAAACTTATTTTATAAAAAGAATCTCATAAAATTAAAGTAAAAAGATGCGCTTTTATCAAAAGTCATCTATGGTCTAATTCTATTTTTTCAAATAGATCTTGACAAACTTTAATCATTTACAATATTTTTGGAATTTTTTTTTCGTAACCTAACAGTATTTTCTTGGGAAAGTGCTAAAATTAAATTAAATTCTGCTCAAATAACCTAATTGGAGCTACTACACAAACTATCCTTCAAGTGGTTTCCGAACACAATGGTCTGCGTTCAGACACTTAAACCTTTTATTTAACTTTTAATTTAAGAATATTCATAGAATTTGTTCTCATCTAATGCAATTCTTTGGGCTTCGTAGCGATGGACCTGAAAATAACCATAGAAAAAGTGGCACTTTTTGATTATTGAAGGAAATGAATAAATTATTATCAATTACATTTCCGTTCAATTCCATGATATGCGCTAATACAATTATAATTTATAGTTCTGTGTGTTGGCTTTACTTTTAATTTAATAGTTATATTACACACGTTAATTTTATTTAAGATTAGAAATGTTTTAAGCCGGCTTATCTATTACCCACCCACCGACAAAAACAGAGGATCAAGGAATGGCACCATGTTATCTTCTTCAATGAGTCTCGTTCAATATAGATACAGACTACAGCACAGCAGGATTTCGCCTGACAGAAACAAGCATGATTGTAACCACAAAACAAGAGTTCTCATTTGTGATTCCACAAATCTTCGTTTTCATTAGATCCAATGTTACTAGTCGTGTCGTTCAATAAATAGTTTGTTATATTCATTTTCATTGAACGCACCGGTTGAAGACCATCCCTTTGATTTTAATCTCCAAAAATGACAAAAAACCTAAATTTGGACCATCTGAGTTAGAGATGGAGCAGCCATAAGCAATAAACATATCTTATTTATCGGTATTCGAAAGTACATGTGTGTATATTAGGAGAGGGAGGAAAGAGTCTATCGACCATTCATGAGCTTTAACTAATCACTTTCCAAACCTGAAGGAGACTGAAATGAACCCGCGGAGGTTTGCTCCGCTGAAGAAAACAGAAAATCGGTTGTTCCATATTATTACTATGGAAGAAATACTTTTTGATTTTCAACCAGATAACCAGGAGGCAATTACTCAATGAAAACCGACCGTAAGACCTCACTTACGCTTAGTACATTCATAGCCCCGCGATAGTTCGATGAGATTCTTCTACTCCATTTCTTGCCATTCGCTCGAGATGCATCTGGTGTCATTTTGCAGGAGGATAATGAAAGATTCTATTCTGCAGACATTATTCAACAGACTCTAAAAGCTGTTTCCAAGATCTCCAGATTTATCTCCTATAAAACGCATTTAGGATGTCAAGGACTGTGTTGCATTCGACACAAATAACGACAGCCTGTATCATATCTGAAGAAAGAGAAACTAAACGTGATCACTGGACACAATAACGAAATTGTAAGCGTATAACAATAATCATACAGAATTTCGTCTATACAGCTTTCATATTTTGGATAATCTCTTCTGTAAATAATTAAAAAAAACTTTATTCTCAATTTTTAGTTTATAGTAAAAGTAGTGGTAAACATAAAATATTTTCTACATTCTTTTCGTCTGTTAATGATATATCTTTTGTTTAATAATGAATAATGTAGAAGCTTTTTTCGCATCCTTTTTGCTGTTCTGATTGTAAAAACATTACCTTTAAATATTTTTCTATTACTTATTTATTTTACTTTAAGTTTTCCAATCTGTTGCATTGTGACTGCTTTCGTATTGTTATCTTTTTTGTTTTGTTATTTCTTCTTGTTCAGTATCTGTTTTCTTTTTCTCTTTCCCCAAAACAGCCGAGAGAAGAGATTTGTTGTGTATTTTTTTCCTTTCGAATTCTGCTCATGTATTTCTATTTCTTTTTGCTATCTGACCTACTTGTTGTTGTCCTTGGAGTCTTACTGTTATTTCTTTCCTATTGTTTTCTTAGGTTTCTTCTCCTTTCTATAAATGACACAGTTTTGATTGCTGTTCGTAGAGAATTAATAACTGAAAATATATATTTGCTTGAGAAGTATATTCGTAAGCAATTCAAATTTTGTGTTTGTTTAAAAAAATAAAACGAATGAGATATTTCCTAAATAACTTGGAATCTAAGTAGAGAGAAAAAATCTCAACTGGACAGTATATATGCCTTCGCACACTGAGCCAACATCAACGGGAATTCTGAACAGCTATTTCATCCTTATTAGGAATCATCAGCAGAATTAAATTTGCTTTTCATTGAATTTGGAATCTACTTTCTACAAAAAATATTCTACAAAAATAATATATGAAATCTATTTTCCGTTTATCATTTTGAGAAGAATAGATCAAAATACTAATGCACAGTTGCTTATTAAACACAAATTATTTCTTTCACCTCAATTAAATTGAATTTATTTTGTGAACAGTTTCTATTTCCAAATTTTATCTGTAAATGTCTCAGCAATTTGCAATTGGTTTTTTTTTTTTTGTAAATGTATGCCTAGTTTGTAGTAGGTTCATTGTTCCCGTACTGATTATGGGAAGAAACATGCAGACAGCAGTGATAGGATTTCATAATCTTAGCTTTGGGACATTATTTTTTGTTTAATGCCACAAAGAATTGTCACAGGGCAGGTGAGAATTCGAAGAGAACACATGTCTCTTACATGAATGCAATTGCAACAATGTAAATATAAAAAAAAAATATTGACGAGCAACTTTGTAATCAATTTCTGTATTCATCGTTAAAAAACAAGTAAATTATCAACATAAATAATGCTAATAAAACTTACAAAACTTCCCTTTATTACATTACTCCTCCTCATACAGCAATATTTCGAAATACCTTATCGGCCATTTCTTTTTCAAGCTTTTTTATTACAGAGGGAAGAAGAAAACTCCTTTCTTCTTTCCCATATTAAACAAACAAGATTTAAAATTCTAAAATAACAATATAAACAAAACAAAACGTGACATGCTCCGACGTATGATACATGAAACATTATTACATAAATAAATAATAAAAGGTTCAAATTGAAAATAAACTTTCTTATTTTTGAAGACAAATTTCTTCTTTTTGAATATCCAAATTATCCTCTATGAAAAAACAAATTTCTTATATTTGATGAAAAACAAATTTCTTATCTTTGAAGACTCACATTGTTCATTTTTCTTTATACCCCTAAAATAAGAAAAATTGGATAAAATAAAGTAAAATGAACAATGTGAGTCTTCAAAGATAAGAAATTTGTTTTCTATTTTATTTTTTTATTCGACAAATTTGTTTTGTTATTATATTTTATGTTGTATTATGTGTGGGTGATTGGGGATGATAGGGAAACAGAGCACCGCAACCTTAGGTCTATTGTGCTAGCCCCACGGAAAGAAGGAGATAGGAAGGGAATGATGAAAAAGGAACGGTGGAAGTAACGAGGGGAAATAGGTGAAATGAGAGAAAACTTGCCCGGATGGTCCATCACGAAACCATGAGAATCGAACCCCGGGTATTCAGAAGTGAGAGGCAGATTTCTTAGCTATTAATAACTCTTTTCTGAAAAAAAAATAAAACCTGATTTCATATTCCGTGTCTAAGACTAAGATTAAGCTAATACGGCATGTGCCAAAACAAACGATACTGAATGTCACAAGCCTTTGTTGCTCATGCGCACCACGTGATGACCTCATCGAATGTCGTCACGGAAACGTAACAGTATGCTTATGTTGACTGAATCTTTTTCAAATGGTGCTAACAAACGGAGGAAAATTTTTTTATTGTAGAGCATTATTTTCGGTCATAAAGAGTTGGACATTCAAATGGACCAAGTTTGCTATACGTTGGAAATGCATTTTACAACGATTTCAAAAACCACCACCCACAAAAATGGTTATGTCAGCCGTCATTAAAAAGTTCCTTCGGCGGGCAGCGTTCTAACACAGAGCAAAGGCTGCACCGGATGTCAGTTACAGTGACAACAAATGCGAATTGAGATGGTGTGACAGTCGCCTAAACGAAGTCTCCGGTGAACATCCTTAAAAATGACAAGAACGCGAAAACCGTTTACTGTGCGACGACGTTAGCAATGGTGTACGATAATAAACTTTACTGTCAAATGTCTGGTTTTCTGACGAAAGGCATATTCATTTAAATGGATTTATCAATCGACAGACAACCCGCTTTCTGGGATTTGAACGGCCAGACATCATTGTGGAGAAACCCCTCCACAGTGAGGTGTAACAATATGGTGTGCGGTGTCTGCAAACGGCCCTTATTTTGTTGAGGATGTTCATGGCAATCGTTTGACTGTGAACCAGGTGCGGTACAGAGAAAACATTCTCACACCATTTCTGGGGAATGTCATCAGATTCTGCCATGCACGTAACCTGCTACTTCATGGGCAATAGTTCCAGCAGGATGGGGCCACTTGCCAACAGCGAGGGACACGCTTCAGTTGCTTCTTGTGAATTTTGGTAATCGCGTTATTTTTCGTGGAAAAGCCTTCCCATATTTCATTCACCTGATCTTACTCCACCAAACGCTTACATTTGGGTTACGCTGAAGAAAGCCATTTCCCGAGAGAACCCACTGGCAACCATTGGTGACTTACGTCAAAAGATTGTGACACGCGTCAGAGCAATGAAGCAACCTCTCTTCAGGGACATGTTTGAGAATCTACGTGAGGTTTACGAGTACTGCCTGCAGCGTAACGGGCAGCATATCGAACACGCGCTAATGTATTAGAAAACGTAGAAATCGACTTCCATGTACCGCAGGCTTCCTCTACTGTTTGTATTATGTATGTCACATCAACTTTTTTAATGCACAAATATTTCATTTGTTATGGGGTATGTGCATTATAAACGATAAAGATTCGCGCTAATCAATTCCATCGTTTTCTTATTTTATTTTACTGATTTTTCTAGATGCGAAAGGTCCTTTCACAGTTTACGACATCTCAGCTCATCACATTCTCTTAACATCATCAAATTTTTAAATAAGATTACTATGAATTTTATAAATTTATGAAATTAAAATCTGCATTCGTTGCTTATTGGTTTCAACCATTGATTCTTCTATTTTTTTTTAAGTAAAATTACTTTAAAGAAAATTAAAATTGTTAGAATTTATTTTAAAACTAGTTTTTTTTAGTAGTTTCGTCCTCAGTTACTCATGACAGTAAAAAAACACAAAAAACAAACAAATATAGAGGAAGCTCTAGATACTGAACCTTTCTATGAACCTCGAATGCCTTCCTTCCATTTTTATCTCATTTAATTTGGTAATTGCACGCAACTTCATATTTCACAGACAACATCTCACCAATGTTTTATTACAACAGCTGTGACTTAAGAAATGAAGCGATACTAATGCTCTATGACTAACATAATCAAAGCAGCTGATGATATTGTAGCATTCACCGAGTATAACTGAAAGAATTAGACTCATTATTTTAAGTCATACTTGAATTAGTATTTGATTAGACCGTTTATGGTGTGGATTAAATCAATACTTCGTTTAATTAAACAGCATATTTAAATATATTACTTGAATCATATGATTCAAAGGATTCCATGTAAATTAATCTTGTTTGGTTGTGTGGACTCTTAATAATTATTTAAGCCGAAGCTTTCGGAAACTTGACTTACATATTTTCCTTAAGAGACTCTCTCTCTCTCCCCTTTGTTTATGAACAGACGTTCGCTAAATAAATTAACTGAAACATCAAAAAGGAATTAAAATAGTTGTCTGTAATTGACAAATGACAAAGTTCCATTGCATAAACAATAACAATTTGATTGGTTTTAAAAAGAAAACAGCTTTCAATACAAGCTCTGCAAATCGATGTTGATTTGTGATGGTTGAATTAATACTTTTGTTTGGATTAATTAAAACAAAAACTAAGTAAAACTGAAATGTTCTTAAAAATCAAAAAAGGAAAACGTGGTCAAATTTCTTTCAGATATCAAATTCTTTTTCATAAATAATGTATTGTTTACGCATTCTTTTGTTTACGCCACACACTCTCATTGGAATCCATTTTCTGGCAGATTTCTTTCTGAATTGCTTAATGGCCGTCAGCTGCTGAAAAGATCTTTCAAGAGTAAATTTACCAATTTCTTTTTTTTTCCTATTTATTTATGAAAATCAGCATTCAAATTATTTCTATCATTTTTTAAATTTGTAATTTGAGACTGACATTGGGAATAATAAAAGAGTAATTCAATAAGCCAAAGGGAAAATTCTGATTAAAAAAAAATTCAAATCAGGTAGAATGAAAAAAAAGTCAGTTCATTTATTTAATCGAATGCCATTTTTACTAAAATAAAAGTTAAAACTAGATTAAATTAAAAAATAATTTCAATCAACATTCACGTAAATTCAAAAACTCTACTGTTTAAATATATTAAGCTAAAGTCACGTGACTGGATACGTTCCATTAATGGAAATGATTAAAGGTACGATTCATTATCTAAGAGCTTTTTTTTTTAATTTTTTTATTATAAAAATCTTAAAAATGCTCAATGCTGAAGAATATTTCTTGCCCTGAAGAAATCTTTGATCTTTCCTTGAACTCCGCATTCATACAGTGGTAGCATTTGAACTTCAGTTTTACGCAGAATTTGTAATGTCATGCTATAACATTTGAAAAAGGATTAAAATAAATTACTCTTCTACGATTACTGCACTCTCAAAATACACGTAACAAATTAAAATTTCAATATCTTCCATTCCTGTTTGGTTTAACACAGAATTACCATTCGTATTCTTATGTTAAACTTATTTTCTCGATTTCTTTGTTACTTTTTTTCAGTTATTATTAGTTAAATGACAGATTGTTTCATGGAAACTGTTTATCATTCTGTACGGATTGATCTTCTAATGTTGTCAATTAAGTTGAACTTATTCCTGGGAGATTTTGGGTTCATGAAAATTTACTTGGAAGGGTTATCGTTAGTTCCCGGGAGATCGGCCAAGTGACATTCGTTTTCGGTGGTGAATGGAGGAGAAGCAGGTCTTATGGATCGATGGCGCTCCGTCCTAGACCATCCAATGTAAGGGTGCAGGTGGTATCGTGACTGACCATTCACGTTGCTAATGATTAAACTCGTCCACTGCCTTTTTGATGACCTCCGATTAGATTCCAGCACCTTTCTACAGATAAAGCTCCAGAATGTCCGCTTCAAGGAGGAGCTTCTTACAGCTACCCTATCATCAAGTGACATTAGTTCAGCCATAACAAGACAATAGCCTGCAGCTCTAAAAATCAAAAGCTGTGCAATTTACTCATGGTAAGAAAGTAATTGTAATGTAAATTGGTCATCCAGAATCCAAAATTACCAAAAGACAATCACGATTTTTCATATTCATTTTATTACTTGAATTAAATTGGGTGGAATTAAACTGACTGAAATATTCCTACGCCAGGATAAAGTTCAAGTTTAGATTTGAAATTTATTGCAGTTTTAGGTTCAATTTCCCAAATAAAAACAACAACAAAAAATATTACCTCAAGAGATATTGTAGTCATATGTGTAATTATGAAAAATGAAATAAAAACCATCTGCGTCTCGGATTTTAGACAAAATAATTGAAAACTGCCACTGGGATAAAAATTCTACGGGAATTTGCCACCACAAGTGTCACAAACTCAGTGTTAACCTGGAGTAATTAAAAGCCAAAATAATTTAATGAATAAACCGTAATCTTTACATTTTGAATTGCTTCAGAAAACATTACAAAAGATCTTTAAAAAAAGTAACTTATTACTAGCTAGGATTTAGTTTACAGCAATGGCTGTGTCTGATTTTAATCGTCCAAAGTTCAATCATTTCGCTCTTAATTTAAAATTGTCATTTAGAGAAATTGAAGTCATTAACTTGAAGCGTTTATGGTCTCTAAGCAAAGATTGTTGTAGTTTTGAATTTAAGTCAATTCTTTGTAGTCTTTCCATCGGAAGATCATTGGAGAATTGATTTATTGGTGTTTTCCAGCTGTGATTCATCCTACCAACCTTATTGAACCCAATGTTGCTGCGTTAAACAATAAACAATGAGGTAAATAATAAAGCAAATTTACAATAACTACATTTAATTAAGTATTTCTTAATCGATTCACAATAAAATCATGTTAATTATATTTCAATTGAAGAAAATCAAATACGTTAATAGAAGAAAGATATCTTTAAACTAATACAAATGATGTTTCGAGATGTCTTCCATTCTTCTTTATAGAGAAATAGGATTTGCAGATTAAAAAAAAAATACGGAAGATCCAGCCGATCAAAACTTGTCGGGAATAAAATAAAATTTTGTTCTCAGAATATCTTTGAAGGCGTCCAAACTACGTGTTTTGCTCACCTCACATGAGATTTCTCTTTGCTGTATCTAATAGCTGCTACTTGAACTTATTAAGAAGATTTTTTTTATTTTTGCACCTGTTCCTAAGTGCATTGGAACGAAATGTGAACATTTTTATCTCCGTACTAAGTGGTATTGGAAACCACAAGCAAAAGACTACAATTGAAAATCTATATTTTTCCCTTGAAGAACAGCTGCGGAGTTTCTTCATATAAATGGATTGTCATATTCCAACCCTCCTTTGCGTGAAGGCATTTAGTTTTATTTCACCAATATTTATTCAAAAAAACAAAACAATAAATGTATCAGCTGTTGTAGTTGCAAATACTGCTAGCTTCGAATCTGTTAATTTACTATCCTTGCATAACTATTACTATCATAAACTATCATTAAAATTAAAGCAAAATGATTTGCAAAAAAAGAAAAGAAAAAAGAATTAAAAATTTTGGTACCTATTGCATTAGGTTTAATAAAACCAATTCAGTCAGGATATTGTCAGTAAAAAGATATTTGCAAAATTCTCTTTAAAAAAATTTACTTTCGTTTTGGATCTCTTAACTGACAAATCTGTAAACGCTAAAGTGTTAATCACAAAAAAGCTAATTACTCCTTTTTTTAATAAAAACAATCAACGAATAAGTAACTTACTACGACTTTTTTTTCTATTTTAACACCTCGTTTATGATTTGAAAAAGAGTGGATAATTTAAGGTTCTTTTCCGAGTTACAGCAGAGAACTTTCCGAAAATCTAAACTAAATATTTTATCAATTTTTCTTTAAGAGTTTTCTTTGTTTTATCGCTTCTTGAATCTTCTGAGAATGTTACCTTTAAATTGATAATTTATCAATATTAGCTTTGTCGAAATCATCAGTTGTCATATTTCGTTTTAAAAGTAAATAAAGTAAAGCAAGCATATCTTTTTTTCTAAATAACTATTTTAATTCTGTTAATAGAAGACAAAGTAAGACGTGGTTCTCTGCATTTTGCAAATTATATCACTTTTACTTTCAATTTCAAACCTTGAAATTTTTCTTGTGCTCTTGAATAAAATGTCTTTAATTTCTCTGGTAAATAATTTTTGTGAAAAGGGTGTTTTGTGAAAATGAAGGTGTTTCTGTAGTAACGTTTCAGGCTAAATTCAAATATGGAATCAGAATTTTGTTATCATTCACACTTTTCTTTTTTTTTGTGTGTGTGATGATTTTTTTATTTTTAAACATGTTGAAAGATCTACCCTATTTTGTCACAATTGGTTAAAAAATCTCTATTCCAAAAAAATGGTATTTTTATACATTTACATTTACTTTATACATTTACAGGCAGTTGGCAGCCACAAGCATGCAGCAGTAGACAGACTGATAGACAGATTCAGCAGTTAGCAACCAGATAGCCTAGCAGACGCGCAACCAGATAGACTAGCAGACGCGTGATGCATCGTTTCATGTAATGAGCACAACACTAGTCTGAGAAACCTCTGTCATTTGGGTTCTCTTTTGTCTAGTAATTAAATTCCTAAGAACTGCTGTGGCAGATACTGTGTCATTATGTCTAGCCTATATTTAAATTCTCCAGATACTTTCTGTTATGTGAGTTGGAAAATGACAATTAGAGATCGAAAACGAAATTTCAATCGACTTATTAAAAAATATTATGTTTTGGTTGTAAAGTAGGCGAGCAAGATAAGCACTGCGCCTTCCCCTCCTCCCCCCCTTCTGACTGGATGGGTAAATGGTTCTCGCCATAAGGTCGTTTTCATTATTTGGTGGGAATCAAACATCATTCATCAGATTATTCTTTTTTGTTTAAAAAACATCACATGAATAACTCCTTTAAAACTCGCTCGAAAGACTTCCTTTGCACAATGCAAAAAAAAAAATCATTGCCTTTAGCTTATGTTGCAAACGAATGAAACTATGAAATATGAAATTCCTTTTGGAAAAAATCAGAATAAATTAAGGGCAATTAGAACATCTTTGATGATTTTGTGGTTAATGCACTATCACTTGGTTTGCAGCTCTGCTCTACATTGTTTCTTTGCTAGTGGAATAGTTGGGACAGGAAAAGTCAGTAGCCTATATCAAGCAGAACTGGCCAGAGCGTCAGTCACTTACTTCCCGAAAGAAAAATATTATCCAACCGCCACTGGTTACTCTGAAAACTTGTTTTTACCTCCACTCCATTTAAATTAGGGATTTTAAAAAAAATCTGTTAAGGTCATAGATAAAAAAGGTGCTGTGTTTGTTTATTTGAAGGAAAAGTTCCTAAGAATAAGTTATGCTAATATTAAAGAAAGCATTTTTGTTGATCTCCAAATAAGAGATTTGATTAGAGATGGAAAAGTCGCAGATAAAATTTTCCAAGTTGAAAAAACGGATCGTTCAAAAGTGTAAACGAAACTTTTTGGGGAAATTTTAAAGCACGAAACTACCGTTAGGTTTGTGGCTGAACTCTTATATTCATTAGAAGTAAGGCATGTAATATGCCCCTTAAAATTTATTTATCGTACTCTTGCTTAGATTTGCTCTTGGGGAATCTCGGTGTTGTCAGCAATGGATACGGCCAGAGATTTCACCAAGACATCTCGGCCCCCCTGGTAGAAAAGACATACCAAGTGGAGTCATAATATGCTTGCTAAACTCTAAAGTCATTAACATTTAGAAACCTAAAATTATGTTGAAAATTTATATAAAACATCTCTCATATTTAATACTTTTTCTCACATTGTTTTACTGTAAATTCTAAAAACGATGATTCAGAGACGAATAGCGTTGCTCTCTGCAATCGTTTTTGTCTTGAATTGTGTCGTACGTTTAAACATTCTGGAAGCTGTACGTATTACTATATAGTTTTCAATAAGCCATGTACAAAATACATCACACAAGTTGTTTCCTTACATCACATTTCTCAATCATGATCAGAACACTTTGATATCTAAATGAACGCGGTTATTTTAGATATCAAATTTCTTTTTTGCTTTCAAACAAGAAATTCTGTAACCTCAGGAAAACTGTAACGTTCCACTGATGATAGTAGTTAGAATTTATCTCCAAAGCAACCTAACAACTTCATACAATTTTATTTCTTAAGAGTTGTGACTTAATGCGGTGGCTTCAATGAATTTAAAATTATAAAGAAACTGTTATC
>JAFIDM010000001.1:71861546-71897309 GCA_023159025.1 Thereuonema tuberculata
AATATCAAAGGAACCATTACAAATCTTTCTAAAGAAAATGAATATTTAGTCAGTTTAAGTAAGTTCTGACAGTAATAAAAAGCTCTTAACAATAATATAGTTAGGATAAAATAATAGCAATAAACCAAATGCTGTGAACATGTTGTAAAATCTAAAATTATTACGAGCATAACTTAATTGAGCTCCACGGCAATATTGTTTTTTTAGGCTTTAAGAAAAGGAGGCTTTAAAATTGCTATCTAATCACCAATATTTAATACGGTCTAAGCAGTCAAATGAAACTCTTTAATTATGAAATATTATGTAAATCAGTGCATTATTCCTTGAATTATTGAAGGTATTTTGGAGGATTTTGGTCCTTACAGTAAATAGACTGTAAAGTTATCTAATCCATCACTGGAAGTATAGTATTAAATAATGAAAAGGAGAGATAGAGGCGAAGGAGAAGTAAATGGAGACGGGGAAGTAAAGCTGAAAAATAAAAATGCGTGGCATAGAAAACAAGATCTGGTTGTGCTCAATAGTCCAGAATGCTTCAACTTATATTACAATCTCCCAGAACCACCATTGAACAGTAAGCAACAAGAAATAAGAGATACAATAAGACATTATTTCATGATATAATATCTCATGTACCTCAATAATGGTGTATCTTCTCGGACAGTGTTTCCATGCCAAGCCGTTTGCTTGTCTTGATTGACGAAAATTTGGAAATTCGGGCTGCAACTCGAGTAAATACACATCAGAATTAAAGGAAATATTTTTACGTATGCTCAGTAATTCGTAGTGAAGAATAAGTTTTAGCCGACATACAATTAAGTTAAGAAATATGTAAATATATTTCTACTTAAAAAACATACGTACATATTCTGCATGCCTGTATGTATTTTAAGTATAATTATATTTATGTAATGTAAAGGCACCAGTTGTGGATCGGCCTAAGCATAAACTTGGTTTTCACCACGAGAAATAACTAAATAATTTTCATTGTTGCATTTATTCCTTTATTAAGCTCTTATAATTGACATTGTATTACCTCAGTTCGATAAAAAAAATATGTACTGCATTTTCACAGTGTTCATTTGTATTGTGACGTTTGATCCACAATTGGACCCCCACGAACCGCTGAATTTTCGCCAGAACAAAAGGCTGCAGAATTTCCCGCAAACATGGCCAGAGGCAGAAAACACTATGTTTTATTTTTCCCCGGTTATATTAAACCTTGTACTATCATACATCCATTAATTCTAACGTATATTCATTCTAGAAATAACTACAAATAACTTTCAGGCTAACTCACCCTAATTTTCTTTTGAAATTCTGACAAATTATTTAACAAATTCACAGGATGGCTCCACTTGAAACTCCAAACAAACTATAATACCAAAACGAAGCTCATGAAGGGATCGGGATTCTATATATCTGAGCCATCTGTTGATAAGTGTGATAATTAAGACGGTAAACGACTTGGTCCGCAATTGGTTCCTGATCCACAACTGGTTCCCTTACCTTATTTCTTAACTTAATTGTGTGTCGGCTAAAACTTATTCTTCACACTTCACACTTAATATTGATCAGTGCATTTTTTTAAAATATATTTACTTCTGTATTGCGGTCCTTAATTTACGAAATCCATTATGAGCTATGTAATACGATTAATGTTCTACTAAAAAAAAATGTTGTAAAAAATGAAAATGGTTAGATGTATGAGAAAAAAAAAAAAATTTGGATTTGTGTGTCGCTTCTTAATATGGTTATCTTAGGGAGAAAGTAATAAAAGATAAAAAAATACAGTATTTTAAGGCAAATAGGCTATAAATAGGAACCTTGTATTTTTATTTGAAATTTGTTTCTAAAAATCTGAATATTTCAGCAGAATCAAGCAGTTTCAGAACTTGAGAAGACGATTCTTTTATTTGCTGGAGAATTCAAATAAAAAAATTTCTGCTGTTTTTGCTCTAATCGGATTAGCTGAACCACGCTTTTCGATCTCTTATTTAATTACGTTCCTCCTAAAATTTATAAATTTCTTTCGCCTTTTTAACGAGTATCTAACTTTTATTTTAAAAAGTAAGGAACAAAAAAAAAAAAAACAGTGCTTGTGATGATTTGCTTTGGCTTGCTAACAAAAAAGTTTTAATTTTACCTCAATGTAAATGGAGAGAGCTTTGTGTAGGAGTTTAATAAGTAATTAAGCATTAAGTAATTAAGAACAAATCATTGCATAATGGGAACTAAATGGTGGGAAAAAACAAAAGAATCTGAATGAAGAGGAAGGTAAACAAATGAGAGTAAAGTGAATTCCACTGTTTACAGGAAGACCCGAAAGCTCAAATTACATTAAATTAAACTTTCTTAATTTAGTTTCGATGGTTCAACAAATCAGATTAAAGCAAATTGAACCGAAAACCTTTTAAGCAAAACTTTTATTTCTGCACTAAGTCCAAAAAGCTTAGATAGCGATCTCTCTAAATTTTAGACTAGGTTAGAGAAGCCTAATTCTCTAAGAAATCATGGAAAAATGGGAGGATCTTCCCGTTAGGGAAATACAGTGCAATTTGGATAAAACGAACGTGTCTAATTCGAAATCGTCGTTAATTCGAAGATTTCTCGTAGTCCCTTGAACTTCTGATGAAATCAATGTTAAAATCGTGGATAATTCGAAGTTCAACTTCCTTAATTCGAAGTTTTTTTATAAAAACTTTCGAACCATAACGACTTTTCAGCCTTTCATCGACAAAAGAACAGAAAAATTCTCTTGTTTATTGAGAATTGCACTGCGCATAACTCTATTCCACATTTGGACAATGTAAAGGTAATTTTTTTCCCATCAAACATGACTTCAGCTGTGCAACCGATAGACTATGGTATCATAAAAAAATCTCAAGCATTTTTACAGATGCCTTTTCGTTCGAAACCTTTTGACAGATTCTTTTAAGGACAAAAACAAAAACAAAAAAAACAGTAATAAGTGTCCTTGATGCAGCACGATTGTTTCACAATGCATAGTCTCAAGTAACGGAAACAACAATAGCAAATTGTTTTCGAAAGGCAGGATTTACCAATAAAACTGACCGAGTTGCGTTCATAGAAGAAAATGTCCCCCGCCACCGGACTCATGGGATAACAATATGGGCTTGACATTCGAAGAATATGTCAATTTGGACGAAAACGTAGAAGTTTGTGGAGATCAAGACGTTTTATCAGAAGTGTTAAATAAGATGAGGATAATGTACAGGAGGAAGAGAGACGTCAATCCCTTCATCGTCGGAGGCGCTTTTTCATTTAGGCGAATTTCGTCGGTACATTGAAGGACAAACCAACGTAAGTGAAGTTGTTTTCGTTCACTAAACATGCTTCAAGATTTTGCTAACCTTAAGCGACTGAATTCTACAAAACAATCAGACATTGCACAGATTTTTAAACAAAACTATAATTTTCTGTTTTGAATGTAATATGTACTGTAGCTTACGTAATGTAAATCTTATTTTATTTACATACATACAGTGTTTAAGTCTTTCATACCATGACCTTTCTGAATAAATATTTACTTATTGACAGAATAATCTATTCAAGCATTCGGTGGACCTGAAATTAAAGTTAAAAGATGTAACTTTTTTAATTCGAAGTTTTGGATAATTCGAATTTTTTGAGTGGTCCCTTCAGCTTCGAATTATCCAAGATGCACTGTTTTCGGAAATTGTCCATTTGGTAAAAGAACTGGTACAGACTGTTGTTGTTAAGTTGATTAACAAACCAAAATTCCACAACTATATAGAAGAAAAATAATAGAAAAATAAACTTACGAAAAGTATTTCTTAAAGGGAATTTTTATTCATATGTTTTCATAAGGATCTAATTGGTATCGAAATGAAGGATAACACTTTAATGTGACAGACAATATCATAAACGCTTTTCTTCACACGTCATTGTTTGGAAGTTCGTGAATCCAATGATTCATCTTTATGTTTGATCGCAACCTGCTTATTCTTCCTATAACTTGCCATTTGTAAAGATAGACAATGAGTACTAGATCACTCACGAATAAAAAAATAGATGAACAAATCGATGATTAGAATGCGATTTCATTGAAATAAATTATTGAAAAAGTGTCAAGGCTAACGGAGGTGCGTTGATTAGGTGAGGCAAAGGGATTGATCTACCTTCCCTGAATGAATTCACAAAAAGTGAAAAAAAGGAAGAAATAATTACCACAAAAAAGTGGTGACTTTTTCTTTAGTTGGCTGCCAACCAAATCTGCGCCGCTGATTTGATTTATTTTGTTTAAGTAATTCAATCAAGTTCCTCCATTAAGAATTTACAGTGAACTCACTCTGAAGGAGTATGAAAAAGGGATCTGCGACCAAATCAGAGCGGTTGTTGTTGGATGATGTGGAAACACTTTCTTGTTTTCGAATTTAGCCACGTGTTCACCGCTGTGTATCACTGGGTCGCAAAATAAATAATTCACCTTAATTTTATAGGTTATTATTTGCATCGATTGAATATTCGATCGCTAGCGCGATCCCCTGATCTGATCGCCCTTGACTTTTTCTTTGGGAATGTCTGAAGCTCTAGTGTAGGAGACTGCTGTCTGACTGCCGCACACGTGCAAGTTATTCCGGGAATATTCCATAAATCCATGAACCAACAATAAAATCTCCGTATTAAATGGAATGGCCAACACTTCGAAGAATTGCTTAAATCTATCACTTTCAAGCTAATACGATATGTTTCTTTGATTCCATCAAATGCCAAAACGGGTCATTTGCGGGCAAGGGTTTACTGACAAAAATTGGTGTTCTTGATAACCACCCGAAGTTTGTCAGTCTAATTTTGTGACTATATGGTTAATGTTTTATATGGTTTTTCTGACAATATATTATTATTATTATTACTGTTATTATTACTATTATTATTATTATTATTTTTATTTATCAAATAATAATAACAGGATGTAACAGTGTTGATATCTAAAATATTCAAATAGTTGAGTTCGGCTGATGAGTTCGGAGCAACTTAACCAAACATTAATGAAGAGTATAAGATATAGTGTTTTTGCATGTTATTAAACTACGATGTTACTATTAATAGTTCTCTACGAGATTTATAGTTCTGTCAAAGGGAGATAACGGTCGTAGTGACATTGATGTATAAAAATTAAAGAAATTTGCCAAAAGAGTTTAATATGCAAGTGATTGTTTGAAAAATTAAGAATAGAAATTACATTTAATTTACTAAAAATCATCATTTTCATTTTAATATTACTAGGCTATTTTTGATTTTTATACATTTTCCTTCAGAAATGGACGAATAGAAAAAAAAATATATAACTTACGTATCGTAACAAGTGAAAAAAATTATCTTTTACTCAAATCACGATTCCTAAGTATAATTTCTTTATTTTTGTATAAAAAAATTTCCAAGCTTCTGCATGACAATTACTTGTTGTTGTAAGCCTTAAGGTATAGCCTCTTTACCAAGTTAATCAAAACAAGAGTAACAGAAAAATTATCATGCGATATGGACTGAACAATTGCTTCTCAGTTGCTTAAGGCATTTGACGTCATATAAACTAATCACGGAAACACTATCGAAGAAACTGATTTTTTTATTCTTTGTAAATACACATTATTTTCCTGTACAATAAATACGGCATGTCAGTGAATTTTAGCTGCATCTTTATTTTATCAGAATTTTTTTTATACAGATTCAATAATTCCCAGAATTTTCTGCAATGGGTTCCGTTGCAAAGTTAAAGCATTCGCTTTTATTTCTCTAATTTGTAATTCTTCCTAAGATCTTAAGAAAGCTCCTACTTTGTGATATTTTTAAAATACTACAAACATTGCTGATTAAACAAAACATAGGTTGAGGAAGAAATTATAGATGAAGTTGCTTATTTGCCACTTTGCTGTTTTTATCATGAGATCTTAAGATAGTTCCTACTTTGTGATATTTTTTAAATACTACAAACATTGCTGATTAGACAAAACATGGGTTGAGGAAGAAATTATAGATGAAGTTACTTATTTGCCACTTTGCTATTTTTATTTTAAAAGTTGTTTTCTATCCTTACTTTGAATTTCTAGTTGTTTCTTTTGTTTTTGTTTTGTTGTCTGTCTTTTAAATATATTAAAAGCTTTGATGGCTTTCATTTTACTGCTATCCCTGAAGCCAGTGATCCTCCAGTGAGTATTTGCGTGTTCGCTGTGAATGCGCACTTGTCCTGGCTCATCACGTTCAACTCATCGACGCAGTTTGGAAGCTCAGGAGGATTACGTCTCTGCCTCCAGACGCAAAGCGAATTTGCGCAATCTCGCAAAAGATTTAAAATGTTGTCATTTAATTCCAAACTTATCAGTACGTCAGTGGAATTTAGATTTTCCTTTACCGACCAATAAGATTCGTTTGCGCATCTAATAGTAGTAATTTTTTTTAGAATCTTTTGTCTTGTGGCAGACTGACTCTCACAGGCCAAACTGTAGCGATTTCTATCACTTTTAGTCTTGATGAAGAGGATGTAATGTAAATCACATTTTTTTTTCAATTACTGAGAAAATAATTATGTTAATTCAAGAGAAACTACGGTGTAAGTTGAACATGAACGCTTATTATAATAAGCTTATTATAATAATCTTCCATCTGGAGTGTATGTGCCTACAGAGTTAAATAACCTCTTGCCATTTTCATTCTTATGCTTATAGTTGAAATAATTTACAAAAGTGAAGTTACATACATTGTTTTCAATTGTTGTTTAATAATTAATCACGACTGCCCATGCGGTTCTTCGATGTAGTATAGAATAGTCTTTGATATTTTCGTAACCTTCATTTTTTTTTCTTAGTTTCCGTTTTGATTGTTATGTCTATTTCTAATCTGCTTCCAATTCCTTTTCTTTATAGGTCATTCCTCTCACATTCCAAGTCGCTATGTGTATCTGTTCCGCAATTCGTTTCCGTTTATCCTTGAGTTTGTTGTCAAGAATCGATCAGTCCAACTGTTCTTGAAGTGTCCCAGTTCGTGAAAGTGAAGTGTAAGGAAGAAATTGTTCGAGCTGTCATTCCTTAGACACGTTGCCTCCAAGAGTTACCTCCTATAGCCTCTAAGAGTCGCACCTCACCCAAGAAAGGAGGGAAAAAAGATAAGAAAAATGAATGATTACCAGACCTCGGAAACGTAATAGCAATTTAGCCGAAAGAGTTGATCAAAAAAGACTAGATGGGTAAGATGAAAGGATGAATATTGCAAGCAAATAGAAGCAGTAACAGATTGGATCTAGTGATCGCGAATCACTAGAGGTCAGCTCCCTGAGTAGGGTTAAAAACCGAATATTTTGCAATATTCAGATTTTTGGGTGTGTTCTTGGATTACTTGGCAACAATCTTTCAGAATATAGCAGCAGTTCTTTGTTTGTGAAGATGTGATCTTCTGTCAATTCAGACAAGAACAGGATAATAAACATTTATTCGAGAAATGCACTGTATCTCTGTTATCCATAAAGATATTAGAATTGGAATATTCCACTTCTTAATGTTCACCGAGTTGAATTGAAATTCTACGAGAAGAAAAAATAATTTATTGCGCAGACATATTCCAACGCATGGAATTGGAGAATTAAATTAACCTCTTTAAAACATTTTAATTAAAATATGTTGCTCCCATAGGGTTACTTCATTGTAAAGGAATGAATTTGAATTCCCATCCAAATATACGCTCAGCATCAATTTTAGTTTTGTAACTTACGAAATTATTCAACGACAGAAATAAAAAAAAAAAAAAAAGTTTTTTTTTAATATTGTTCCAAAAGATTGAATGTAATTTAAACGTCTGTAAAGTTTAATTTTATTCAAGTAACAGCATCTCAAGTTTAATTTATTTCTATCCAATTTTATGTAATATTTTAATCACAACCGAAAAGATTCAAGAGAGACGGGCTTTTTTTTTTCGATTTCCCAAATTTAATAAAAAAAGAATGGAATTCGCAGCTTACATTTCAACTTAGAATTAATTTTAACTTATTACATCTCTAACTTCACCGAGACACAATTTCATAGAGTTACTTAACAAATAACAAGTTCAGTAACAAAAACCACTGTGATGGCTTTTATTACAAACTAAAGCAGTTATTAAAATGACATCAAAACAAAATAAATGCTTGGAACTGTATCTCCATCATTATAAAGTTCAAAACAAAAGCAATACAATTGATAACTTTTCTAAAACAATAACAGAGTTTTTTTCTTAATCACATTGCAATTTTGGTATAGATATCGCATGTAATATAAAAAATTTAAGAAACTATTCTCTATGATACAAACACTATTCCCGACATCATTAGTTTGAAATTAGCTGTATTATAAGATTTCGTAGTTCGAAGTTTAGGAATAATAAAGTATAAAGAAACATTTCTATGAACTTATTGAACATTTCTCTTGTATTCTAACCCTGATATAAAACTAGGGATTTTACATTGTTAAATCCATAACTGATTTTTTATTACCGCTATTTGCGTAAATCGCTACTTGCAGATGAAACTTGACAATGCAGGAGCCGATTAAACTACAGAACATTCAGATCTAACGAACTAAGGGGGTGGTAATTACACCATTGATAACGAGGTCCATTGTCTTTTTTTCCTTTTCTCTATGCTTAGCCTCTTGACATTCATAACCAAAAAAAAAATTAGTCGGAGCAATTTTGAATTTTAGTTTCTTGCTAATGGATTAAATTCATAATATTCAAACGTTCCTGATTTTTTCATCATGGATTCATATAATGTTATTCACATAAGAAAAAATTCCAGACATTCGCTCGAAATGAGTTCTTACAAAAACATAAAAACAAACTAACAATAAGATTAAAATTTGAGACCACTGATTACTGACATCTCAAGACAACCTGTTTCACGGTTTCCATCTTGAAAAAATATATTAAAACAATTTAAATTAGTTTTATTAAATAGCCGCTATGTAATAAGTGTAATTCAAATGAGTTTTTAAATCCTCGTTTGCAACTTTAAATTTAGAAAATAAACTTTAACTTGAAAACAATATAAAATTACAAAATAAAACTTTGATAATTGATAATTTCAAAATAAGAATATATTGAAACAACAAATAATGTTTAGAAAATTTACTATTTCAAATATTCTGTGGTGAAAGAATTTAATTGCTTAAATCTCCTACTTCAAGGGTTTACAAAAGACACTAAGATGATGGAAGAGAGTAAATTAAAATATTTATTCTCGACAAGAACTTGCCTAAAGAAATTTGCAAAGACCAACAAGACCAACAATCGAGAGACACGCGCCACGCGGCTCGTACAATCTGTCTCGTGTTGATTGTTGGATGAGTGAGTGTGTTTCCAGCCAGCGAAGAAGCAACAAGACAGTGCCTGCTGCAGATGAAAGTGGACGTTTGCGACCGAAATAAAAGTTATTCTTGAGTATGTAATTATGATTATTGCTCGCTCTGCCAACAGCCAAAGAAAGACTTTAACTGTTAATGCATATTCGTAATAGTTTCCTCACATATTCTATATCTTTTCCTAATTATTTAAAACCTAATATCAGATATTAATAATGCATAAAAATACATGATAAGCGTCTCAAAAATATT
This sequence comes from Thereuonema tuberculata, assembly GCA_023159025.1. Classification (NCBI taxonomy): domain Eukaryota; kingdom Metazoa; phylum Arthropoda; class Chilopoda; order Scutigeromorpha; family Scutigeridae; genus Thereuonema; species Thereuonema tuberculata. The sequence goes on from JAFIDM010000001.1 coordinate 71,871,167, forward strand.
AATACCATTTACAGTTGACCTACAGAAATATAAATTCAAAATATTGACGTTAAAGAGAAGCTTGATGTACAAAGGATTTATGAATGATTAATAATTAAGTAAAGGGATAGTTTTGAGATTATAAAAAAATCAAACTGAAAATTAAAGGAATGTTTTATATTACCAGTATTTCATAAGATTCAAAACGCGAAAACGAATCTATAGGGATATTGGAAAATTATTTTTGGAAAAAAATATTCTTAAAATACAACATTTCTTTGCGGAAGAGAATGTTTTGCAAAAAAAAAAATATATATTGTATTTGTAATACTTTTATAATATTAATCATATAAATGCTTACCTGAATATAAGAATTAACAGTTAAAACGTAAATATGTTTTTTTATAAAATTAAAATTCAATGTTTGAAAGAAGATTAAATGACCTAACAATGCAATGATAGTCTATTGGCCAAGTGTACCAAGCTTCAATTAACTTTGATGGCTGCATTGTGGACGTAAATAAAAATAATTGGAGGGGGGGGGTGATGCCCAAGAAAAAGTTTAGCCTTTGTTTTAAAATTGTGTGAAAGGAAACAAACATGTATAAAAAGAAAATTTATTCAGAAACTTGATAAATTTCTTTTTATACATGTTTGTTTCCTTTCACACAATTTTAAAACAAAGGCTAAAATTTTTCTGGAGCAGCACCCTCCACTAATTCTAGCTACGTCCACAGTGCAGCCATCAAAGTTAATCGAAGTTTGGTGCACCCGACCATATATCTTTTTTAATTTAAAGATATAAATTTCAAACTATTTTAAAATTCTTAAAAACTGTTTAATCTTGTTTTCAAGTCACTGATGAAATATTTGCAATTTATAGGAACCGTAGAACCGGGAAGCTGTCTAGTTGTCATTGATTCTCAACCCGGGTTCCATTCTCGTGAGGGTTACTTTGTGGTGAACGATTGTGGGCAAGGTTTTCTTGAGATTCTGCAGTTTCCCCTGCACTATTTCCTTCATTCTTTCTCCATTATTCTCTCATTTTCTTCTTCCTTACATGAGTACAGTGCAATAGATAAGGTCAAGGTGCTTGTTTTCTCGCCACCCACATTCACCGCAATCTAATCTAATCAGATTAGATTAGATTAGATTGCGGTGAATGTGGGTGGTATTTTAGATCAGGAATTTTTAAAAATGTTTGTGATGCGATGGTGTAAATTTGATTTAGTTTCTGCTTTAGTTGGGTTTATTTGATTACCTTATTGAAGAATATGTAAAAGAGGAAAATAAACAATTTTCTAAATATTTTAATGAAATATTTGGATGTAGATGTAATATTAAGCAAATTTTATTTCAGAAACATCTTTATTTTATGAAATAAAAATGTTATGTGATAATGGAAGGAGTTTAAAAGAGTCTTTCAAACTTCAGTACATAGACAATTTAGAAATATTTAAGAATATTTAAGAACAGCACTTAAAAGAGCTATTAAAAAATCGATAAAAAAATATCATGTATCAAACGTTGTAGGAATGTTTCAGGAAATAATAAATTTATCATTATTATTGAATAACTAAGATAAACACAATGTACTTCAGTTAAAGTAAAATAGTCTGTATAATAATAAACGAGCACATAATGAAAAAGGAAATTTTGGAAATATACTTTGTGAATAGTTTGTCGAACACGAAACGTTTTGAAAATCAGTAATGAAGAACTGTCATTAAACTGAAACTGTTATTTATACTATCGCGACATATCGTAAATTTCTTTAAAAGATTAAAATTGTAGTTTTGAATTTTTAAATACTTTCAAATAATTCTTTTCAATGTAAACTCTTTCTTTTGGGCTATTTCCTGAACAGTCTCAGAATATATTCGTTGCTTCAATATCAATTTCTCAGAGGAATTCTTAAAGGGAGAAAAAAATAAATTTCTTCCTATTACTTTATTTGCTTTAAAAACTCCTGTAGCGTAAATAAAAACAGTCACTATTTGCTTTAAAAATCTTAAGAAGCTCTAGTGTTTATGTTAAAAGTTATTTTGATCTCAGAATATGATTATAAAGCAACTAAGACAACTTAGCTGTCTAAGAATTGATCATACGAAATCTATTAAAATAACCTTTCAAACGCTCAATTGAAACAAAGTCGGCTTCTTGCTTAACATGAATAAATTATCATCCTATAGAGAGCGGAAAACATTTAAAAAAATATTCTAATTATAGAAATGTTAGTTTATTTGTAGTGAAAACTTCAGCTAATCGATTATAAGCTTAGATTATTGATTTTAACATTTTTTCTCGCTACACAAAGTGATTATCTTGGAAGATATTTTGAGTTAGAGCAAATAATCATTAAATAATCTAAACGAAATTATTCAAAGTACTTACTTGTTGGCCGCAGCGGTCGCATGTCCAGTAGTCCAACGAATCACGTCTTTACACTAGCACGGATGATCTTCCATGAAAATACGAAGAACTTCGTTACGTCAAAAACTAAAATGACAATGAAAAAAAAAATTACTGTCTGAGTAAATGATGGTTTCTAATTTGCACATGAAAATAAGAATTTAAAAAGAATATATAGATATACAGATTACGATCAGATGTGATATTATTATTATTATTATTATTATTATTATTATTATTATTATTATTATTTAAAATAAAAATTCTGTTGGTTTAGACTTAATAGCTATTAAAGATATAAAAAATATAAAAACTACTTTTGCTAAAATAATGGCTATTCTAATTGGACGAATTATAAATACAAAGATATATCCAAATCATTTAAAAATATCAAAAATAATTCCTATATATAAAAATAATGATCATTGCTCTTTTGAAAATTATAGACCAATTGCTATACCTTCTACAATAAATAAAATAATAGAAAAATATCTTACTATAAAAATACAAAATTTTGCAAGTGCATATAATATAATACATAAAAAACAATATGCATATCAAAGATTGAAAAGTACAACAATACTTTTAGAAGAATTTAGCAGTCACATTAATTGTAATTTAAATAAGAATAAATTCATTGTTCTTCTTACAATTGACTTAAGCAAAGCATTTGATCTGATAAATCACGATTTACTCTTAAAAAAATTAAATAAAATTGGCATTCGAGGAAATTTATTGCAAATACTAGGTAATTATTTAAAAAAACAGAAAAATATATGTAAACATAAATAATAATCTAAGTAAAAGAAAAAAAATGGAATATGGTGTCCCTCAGGGGTCTAATTTAGGACCACTGCTATTTATTCTCTATATAAATGACCTATTCTTACTAATAAAAAATTGTCATATTTACATATATGCGGATGACATCATAATTTATTCTGTAAACGCAAATCCTGAAATTGCAAATAATAATGTCCAAGAAGATTTTCTCATAATACAAAAATGGATGCATGACAATAAACTTGTAATAAATAAAGAAAAAACAAAGAGTATGCTAATAAGACCCAAAAAACAACTAACAAATTTCTTCCCAAAAATATATTACCACTCACATCCATGTCTACATAAAGGTACAAATCACTGTAATTCATGTTCAATCATTAATTCGGTAATTGAATTTAGATATTTAGGTATTATTATAAATAATCTTTTTACTTGGAATTCTCAAATATCTATGTTACAAAAAAAATTAAACTCAACAATATATATTTTTTATTACATAAAAAATATTCTGCCTTTAAAAACAAAAATACTTATTTACTATGCTTTGTTTGATTCCTTATTAAATTATAGTATTAATATATGGGCAAATACAAATGACACAAATCTTGAGAGCTTAAAAATTCTTCAAATTAAGGTTCTAAAACTTATATTCACTAAAAAAAATTTGGAAGGACAAAACAAAAAGATACTTTATGTTGATTACTATCACATATTGAAAATAAAGGAGAACATTATACAAAACTATAATTTAAGATCTGAAAGTCATATAAAATTAACATATCCCTATATAAATAACAGCTATGGAATAAGAAACGTTAATTATAAAATTGAAAACTTTATTAATAATTTAAATGTAAATTTATTTGAAAACAGTAATCACATATCTCTGGTGAAAATTTTTTTTAAAAAATGGTTAATTGAAAATTTCTAAAAATATATGTGTATGTATGTGTGTGTGTATATATGTGTATATGTATGTACATATATATATAAGGTTTCAATTGCATTTTGTACTAAATGTTATTTTAGTTTTTTGTGTATAAGATATAATTACATAAACAATTGTATTTACTTTTGAGATTAATTTTCTTTTCTTTATATAAACTTTAATGATATAATTAAATTTTGTATTTTAAATTTGTACAAGTTCATATAGTTAAAACTTTTTAAAGAATTAATTATATAATCTACACTAACATTATCTGTTAACTACACTTTTTTTATTGTGTATTTATTATTTTAATTTTTTTTTATATATATATATATATATTATGTTAGCTTTGTAAAACTACTTAATCCCAGAACCCGTTTGATAGGGATTCTTATTCCTAACGGGACTGAAATGTAATTTAAAATAATTAAGGAATAAAAAAAAAAAAAAAAAAATTATTATTATTATTATTATTATTATTATTATTATTCCAATCAGTGAATCTTCTATGATTAAGGATAAACTGAAGATTTAATCTAATTCTCAAAGATCTGCTGTGAACAAAATAAAACAGAATCTAATAAGGTTAATGAAGGAACAAGAAATCGCCGACACCTTTATTAAAACAACTTTATTAAAGAAAAGTAAGCTAATCTAAGTCAGTATGTTTGTCTACCTGTGTTTACTATGTGTCTTAATTTTGCAGAAGTGAATAGATCCTTCTTAAACTTGACATGATTATTTTTGACAAGAGGTTATTTATTTTCTGTATTTAAAAATTCTTCGTGTATAATTCTTTGTGCACATGTTTTTCCATCATATGACAAACGATACTCAAAGAAAAAGCATTAAACCGAAACGAGTAATTGAATGGGTGAGTTGAAAAAGGTACATATTCCACAAATGTAAACTTTTGGAAAACTAAAAAAAAAAACTGTTTTTTAAGAAAACTAATTTTTTTACAAAAACATTTTCTATTATCGATTTATACCTTTAAGTGAAGTGAATTCATTGTGCTTTGTAAATGTATAGATATATAACTTTTTATAGCATAAAACTATGAAAATATATCTCAGTGTAGTTTGTCAATTTTGTGGAATATGTACCTTTTTTCAACTCACTCATTAAATTCTCTTTTACCTCAAACGTTGACTTCACAGCAGCAGCGGACAATGCATTGCTTTGCAATCTTTACAATCTATGTCGAGTTTGCTCTTCCTGTGACTGATTACAATGAATTGAATTTAAGATTTAACACAAGTATTTATGGATTTCATTGATTGGGTAAACTTGGATTATTTGTATTGAGCGGATTTTATGAAAGACAGTACTTTCCCTTTCAGTATGTGAAAAGAACAGCAAACAAACAAACAATGTTTTATGAATTATATCTAGATTCATTATATTTTAGACTTTCAAGAATGGACAGATAGAAGGAATTCCCATCACTTCCTTCTACTTTTCTCAATTTTTTTTTTTATTATTATTTTTCTTATATGGTTTAAAGCCACATCTGGAGAATTCTTCTACCGTAATCTTTAAAATTACTTTTGGGCACTAATCGAACAATGACTATTCTAGAGTAATAAATTTCAACAAAGTTAGACTGTCTTCTATCATTGGAAAATAAAGTAATCGAAAAGATAGTTAATTTCATATTTTTCAATTAATCATTCAATTGAAGAAGTAAAAAAAAAAACGAAAAGAAAAATATCAATCAGTTTCTTTTATAATTATATCTGATGCATTTTGGTAATATTTTTCATACTTTTTCTTTATTTTTGTTTACGTCCGATGGTAATAAGGAGATCATTTTTTAAGGCTTACTCTTCATTCGTTTTTCGAATCCCTGTCTCAGCAACACCTGTAGCCTCCTCAAATGATCGATCGATTCTGTCAGTGGAAGCTGTGCAACTTCTGCTTCTCGCTTTTACTGAGAATGACTTCTAAAAAAGCAAAAACTTCTTGAAGCTGAGTTGTTGGCGGATCTGTTTCATGGAGGAAGGGACGAATAATTGATGCAGGAAGTCGAAGCGAGTGACGTTGACTTCGATGGATGAAGTAGAAGAGGGAAAAAAAAATATTCCCTATTAGAAGTGGAAGCGGTCGCAAACGAGAAGGAAGTTTTCTGGAAGATGCGAATAAACAAGATTGGATTGTTAAAAGAACCACGGGAATTCGATTTCTATGGGAAGGGAGCTCATTTGCATTGCGTGGTAAGGAAGAAGGGGATCGAACGAGAGTGAATTGTATGATGTTGTCAGAGCTTAGATGAACATGATTAATGTCTGATGCATCTGATTAGACGTTGGTCTCCACAAAATAGTTCTTATTCCACTATTTAAATATTAAAATGAAAAAAAAATTATACAGAGTTTTATTAAAAACAAATAGTGGTTTTTAATTTGGTCGATAACAATTTTCTGTTCGCTATTTAATAACTGAATTTTATTTTGTGTAAATGAATTCAAATATTTTTTTATGCTGTCATAAGTTTCCGATTTTTTTTTCGCTTTTGGATTATCTCTAAAATATAAGAAAAATAAAATAAACGAATTCTTGTACAGAAAAAATACCAGACACTGCCGTTAAATTTACAAATACAAAATGTTTGCCTTATTAATAAGTAAAAGTTTTAAAACAAAAGAAATTCGGTCTTTCATCGACAAATGTTAACACAAGCCCTTAACAAACACTCCATCCTTAACAAACTCTCCATAATAAATTCGTTCATCTGTAAAAGCTTTAGAAATCTTTGGGCATCTGAAAGCATCAACCAATCAGAGGCGAGTGACGATCGAATCAACAAAACTTGAACGACGCCAAGTATGCACGTGGCTGAAAAATCCAAGTTCAAATATTTAATCGAATAGAAGTTAAACAGGAAGAAAAAGTAAATGTACTCTTAAGCATTGGGACTGCTGTTAAATGATTCGTGATTTTAGAGCTCTTCATATGTTTCATCTACTCGAAATACTGTGTCAGCAACACATACGAGAACATCTCTCCCCATCATTGTTGAGGGATTGACTGAGGTTGGGCGGGATGGGGTCTTGGAAAATTTTAGATAATCTGGAAAACCTGAAAGCTTTAAGACTTCATAGATTGAATTATAATTTCATTTTGTTTCCTGTTCTTCCTTGTCAGCTGTTAAATCGTCAATGAGCTAACTAAATTCCTATCTAAATATTTTCATTTTTTATTTCAAGTTGATCCCTCAAATTATGTGATGATCATTAACTGCACTTCATCTTAAATTACCCACAGTTATTTTTGCATCCATAGTTTCAAATCAACCCTGCGTTTACCTTTAACTCTATTTTTTCTTTCAAAAAACCTACCTTGCGCATCAACTGGGAAATTCTGAATTAAAACTCCTCTTCATTTCCTGCAAACGGAGTCTATATAACCGTCTGGATAATCTTCAGACTTTTTTATTCATAGAAATAGAATCCCTCATTCACTTCATTCTCAACTTGTTTACAATTTCATGCTTTCAATTTCATTAGCAAATCAATGAAACACTTTTAAACTTAACTAGTTGCGACCCGTGAAATATTCACGGAAGTAAAACAAAATTCAACATTTTTGAAAAACACAAAATAAAAATATGTTCTAAGCTAATTTTTGACTTCCACAACAGCCCATAGGTAATTTGAATATCGACTTATTTGTTAAAATAATATAATAATTTTGTTAAAATAAAAAAATTAAAAATTGATTTACCACTTTCATAGTAGCCAGCGCTGCGGTTTCTCATTATGAAACATAATGGTAACCTGCTGCCCTAAAAGAATAGGCTCGTCGAAATTGAGGCAATATTAACGGAAGTAAACCAAATGCCACATTTTTGAAATACCCTGAAATTTTTGGAAAACACAAGATTGAAAAAGATGTTCTAAGCTCATTTTTTAAAAGCCATGAATTCCGCAACAGCCCACATATAATTTGAATGACTAAAATAAAATAAAATAAAAAATTGATTTACCAGTTTCAACAATAACAATAACGATAACGAATGTCCAACAGCCAATACCAATAATCCTGCCTGGACAACAATGACGGCACGTGCATCGTCATTGTCTCCTACTTGTTGATTAGTGAGCGAGTGACTCCACAGTCGAAATTATGTAAAAACCGAGGTTTTACAAACTCTCTGATAAATTTTGACGCATGAACTTCATGCATTTCAGTGTAAACTTCATTTATGTGGGAAAGAAAATCTCAATACGCTGATAGTAATTATGTAATCGCGATTCGTCGTGGTGAAGTGGAGAAAATAGTAGAGACGCCATCTTTAAACATGGACGTGACGTCATGCCTGACGTATTCCAACGCTGTACTGTGATTGGTTATTTCAAGTTACAAATTTACAAAACTATAAATTTACAAATCTTCAAATTTACAAATTACAAATTTACAAAGATCGTACAACTTTCACCTATTAATACGATGATTTTAGAAAATAATCCAACAAACTACTTTTAAAGTTTCAACTGCTTTAAAATCTGTTCCTTTTTCTCTGGTTTAAATTGTTCTGATGAAGTCAACGATTACATTCATAAACTGTTTATCATTTCTTAAAGAAAACAATTTGGTTAAAAATTAAAAACAAAGCAAAACGATAATTGTAGATAACCTGGAACATTCTTGAGTAGTGGAAAGATTGGAGGAATTCTTATTCTTCTTTTTAATTAGTAATTTGGAATGGTTTTAAGCGTTTCTAATTACTTGCTGTCTGCATTATTTCATCGTTAATTTTAAAGTCAGCTATTTCTGCTTAAGCCATTACATCTAATGTTTATTCTGAAAAAGATTTATATAATTTAATTAAGCATGCTTTTCGCAATTTTGATTGCAACTTTTTAAGGGATCCATAGCTTTAAAGCAATTATTTCTGTTCGGAGTAATTTCTAATTAGCAATCAAAACTTGAAAACAAATTCAACTGAAATAAAATTTCAAATTTAGATAAAGCAAGATGTTTCGTATGTAATTTCATAAATAATACGTAATGCAAGTAGATTTACAATATACATTTTGACTTCAAGTACATCCAGAAACTTTACCCGCGTTAAACATCAAAGCAGTAGCATTGTTCTGTTCAATAACATATAATATTTTATCCACACTAATAACTAGCTTTCGAATTATTGATACCAACTAATGATATTGATTTGAAATTAAACTGTTTTTCTACAATAAAATGAATGAATTATTTATTACGTGATAGTATTTGGTAATCACGAAAACTACTTGGTAATCACCAAAAATTAATAATTTGCAGGATTTTTTTTAAATATTTTACAACTTTATATATATTCACCTTAATTTATGAAAAATATACATGATTTCATTAATAAACTTGAACTTCGGTCTATATCCCTAGATTTAGCTTCACTAGACTAAAACACAAACAAAAAAATTAATTCCGAAAAATTATGTTTTAATATTAATGTGGAGATATATATTAATATAAAGAATTTCCTCACTCGCAGTTAACTAAATTAGAATAAGGATATCATTAATAAAATTTGTAGCTTACAACAATTAAATAGCAAGGTAGGGATAGCGATTAGTAAACCAATCACAACGTCTTCTGATATTGATATAATTGATATTGCGTTAATTTTCTTATTAATGCAATATCAATTATATTGCTTTAATGATATTAAAATATCATTAGCAACAATTGTTGCGAATGCAAAAGGCGCAATTGTTGCGATTATTGTGATTGTTGTAGAGCTGTATTATACAAGTAATTGTTGCTCATGCAAAACACGCAATTGTTGCGATTGTTGTTGCGATTGTTATGATTGTTGTCATTGTTGCTAATGATATTTTAGTGATACTTGTTCTCAAAAACGGGAATGTAAGTCTTCTGATCTTGATCAGAAGACTAAAAAGGAGAAAAAATAGTCTCATATTTTAAACAAAAACAAAAAAAATCAATCAAACTTTGCATTTGTTATATTTTTGTGTTATAATAGTATAACACTAAACAAGTCAACTGTTTCCTTCCTTATGTAAAATCCAAATGAAATTATAAATTAATGAAATTATATAGTATAAGGACATTTCGTAGTCTTAAGCAACTTCCATTGTCTTTTTAACCTATCTTTTTATTGTTATGAAAATTCTAAAGAAAAAAGTGTAATGCGAATGCTAGATAGATCATTGTTTGAGAGATTTTCCAAGTTTACTCGATATTTCGGTCCGTTGCTTCGGGTCTTCTTCAGGAGATGTAGACTGCGCATATATATAACAACTTCTGTTTTTAGTTTCTCGGATAGATTTTTTTTCGTGGTCTCCTTTCCGAGCCATGGCGAACACACTGCTAGACCGGGAAGGAAAGGAAGGGGACAGTGAAAGTGTCCTTGGGGATATTTTCGTATCTTGGGAGGATGTGTGGAGAGAGGAAGAACCCAATTGGTTCCCTTTAAACAAGGGTAAACGGAAGGCTTAAACAAATAAAAATATTAATAAATGAAAATAAATAATTAAAAGAAATTGGATAATTGGTAAGAGATGATAATAATAATAATAATAATAATCTATATTAAAGTTAAAGGATCGCCACGACAGGCCTATGCAGGCCCAAGGGCTCGCGGGAGGGAAGGCTCCCGGCGTTTCTTGACCAACGGGACTAGGTTGAGATCGGGAGGTCAGCCCGACGCCCGCCCGCCTTTAACTCCCGGGAAAGAAACCGGTACCCATTCTACAGAGGGCTGGGTAGGCCCTAAGACCCGTTTGGATGAGAATGGAGCGTGGGAAAATTCCCGTCCTCCGCCGAGGCCGGGAATCGAACCCGCTACCTCCAACCCGCAGCCAAGCGCCCTTACCCACTCGGCTACCGGGCCCACAATAATCTATATTACTATATAAAATCTTTCTTTTCCGATTGTCCGGCGCAGTTCAACAATTGCAAAAACATTGTTTCCATTGTCCGCCGCAGTTCAAGAATGGCCAACGGCGTGCCTGGATAATTGTCGGTGGAATTGTTGTCGGTGATAATTGGGTGTAATTGTTGAGTGTAAATCGACAAATGCAAACGGCGCAATTGTTGGGATGGTTCATTGTTGCGAGAAAGTCGACAGATTCACAATCAGCATTTTGAACTTCAAAATTGTTTGTTTTGACACAAATGTTTTATTCTCTCCGCGCGCGCTATCAAATGACGAGTTCCTGCAAAAACGAAAAAAATAGAATAATAAAAATAATACATAAAGATTTTAGTAATATATAGATTTCCTCATCTAATTCATCAAATAACATCAAACTAAATATGGAACCGAATCCCGGAACTTCCTGGATGACGGTGAAAGAAGCAGCCGTAAGACACACTATCGAGATGGACAATGAGAGAAAGAGGAAGGAAGGAGAAAGAAGATTCAAAAATATTGAGCAAATATCTATGCAACCAAGCGATAATCTACTTCCATTCACTTTCATAAGAAGACATTTCCAATCAGACCTTCTTATGCGATATCTATCAATAAAGCTCAAGGACAGAATCTAAATAAGTTGCCATCTAACATGCTACTTTATTACAAAAAACAAATATATACTCTCCTGAAAACGACCAATATTTCGTTAATCGAACAGATCAACTTTTTCGAGGTCTCAAATGTAAATAAATAAAAAATATACAAAATAAATAAGAGAAGAGAAAGAAAAGAATCTTACCTCTCTCTAAATTATACAAAAATATAACAATACAATAATCAGACTTCACACTATATCGTGTCATTTATTACATGACACGATATAGTGTGAAATCTGATTATTGTATTGTTATATTTTTGTATAATTTAGAGAGAGGTAAGATTCTTTTCTTTCTCTTCTCTTATTTATTTTGTATATTTTTTATTTATTTACATTTGAGACCTCGAAAAGGTTGATCTGTTCGATTAACGAAATATTGGTCGTTTTCAGGAGAGTATATATTTGTTTTTTGTAATAAAGTAGCATGTTATATGAAATGTCTAACAGTTTTTGTGAAGTTGCCATCTATTTGGAGAACGATGTCTTCACTCACAGACAACTGTTTGTTGCAATGTGTAGAGTCACAAGTTATGAGAATTTAGTTATCTTCACTCGAAAGAACAGTCGTAATCAATTCGTCACGAAGAATATCGTATACAAGCAATCAAGTATAGAACCGAAGTATACTTCATCTAATATCCATCGCAACATATCTCTTCTTCAAAAATCTATATCGATGAAACTATACAAGGGAGATGACCTAGTAATAACTCAGCCAGCCTCATGTCGACATGGAAGCGTCGAACAGGTGGCTGACGAGTGGTGAGCGGTTTGGGGAGATCGAAGGGTTCATGATCGCGATACAGGACCATGTCATTTCCACATGCAACCTCAAGAAACACATTCTACACGACGCCAACACGCATGACGACACATACAGGAATTGCCACACTACGCATGAGACGATCGACCACATAATACCAGGCTGTCCCCTTCTCTCCTAAACAGACTACCTCCACCGACACAATCAGGTAATGTCGATCGTTCATCAACAGCTAGCACATAAACACTCACTTATCAAGTACACGGTCCTGTACTACAAGTATATACCACAAAGCGTATTAGAGTCATCCTCACATAAGCTGTACTGGTACCGTCCCATTTACACAGACAAAAACGTACATCACAACAGACCTAACATCACACTTGTTGATAAGGTCAACAAACTGACCTATCCCATTGATATTGCAGTACCTATCAGCAAGAACATGCAGAAACTCACGCAAACAAGATCAGTAAATACACGAACCAGCACCGACTCACTGCTCCAGAAGCAGTGAAGCAGGACCGTTACGTGTTGTACCCATCGTCCTGTCCGCTACTGGTCTGATGTCTCACACATTGCACAACAGCATCAGCACACTAGGACTTCACAGAAACAACTCTTATGCACAATTCCAGAAGGCTGTGGTACTCAATACAACACTTATAGTTAGAAATATTATGGACACAATCAGACATCCCTAACCATTCTTGCACACTTTACACTTGGCAATAAGTGCTTTGGTCCTTGACCCGCCATATTATCTTTGCTGGGGAAACCCAAGTTTGAAATATTTACATAATAATAATAAATAAATAAAAAATAAATACATAAATAAAGAACAAAAAATACGTAATTAAAGTAACTCATAGATTGGTAGTAAAACTATAGGAAGAAAGATTGAAATGTGATATCACAGAAAAGGACAAAAAGATGAAATAAAGAATAAGCCTAGATTAGTAGTAAAACCATAGAGAGGAAAATATAACATGAAAGAAAGAGACAAAAACGAAATTAAAATATTCATAGATCGGTAATAAAACCATAGGTAGAAAGATTAAAATATGATATGAAGGGAAAGAGAGCAAGAGGAACACAGGAAACGATTTAATTGAATGAATAAATAAATAAAATAATAATAATAATAATAATAATAACCGGCAGTGGTGGTTCCAGTGGTTATCGGCACACTGGGTGCTATACCAAAAAACCTTGGTAAGCACTTACAAGATCTAAATATTGACAAAATCTCCATCGGTCAACTCCAAAAAGCCGCACTGCTTGGATCAGCACATATTTTGCGCCGATACATTACGACATCCTAGATTCTTGGGAAGAATTCGATGCGTTTGAAGACCAACACCAGCTAAAGAACTGGCAGCTGTGATACACATTGTTTTGTAGTGTCATAATAATAATAATAATAATAATAATAATAATTGATTGATAGAAGTTGGATAAGTGGTAAGGAATAATAATAATTACAATAAAAATAATCAAAAAAAATAAACGGGAAAAAAGAATGAAATTAAGGATAACATAGATTGTTAGTGAACCACAGGAAGAAAAGTTTGAAATGTGATACGACAGAAAAGGACCAAAAGATGAAATAAAGAATAAGCTTATATTAGTAGTAAAACCATAGAAATGTGACATGAAAGAAAGGGACAAAAGGAAATTAAAATAATCCTAGTTGTTAATAAAACCATAGGTAGAAAGATCGAAGTGGGACATAAAAGAAAAAAACAAACAGAAATAATTAAAATTAATCATAGATCACAGTTCTCTTAGGCTTGATTTCAGTTATTGAATATATAACACAGATATTTTAAAAATAAAAGCTTTCTTTTCAGGAGCCACAACATTCTCTATTCATGAGGACGAATTGGGGATTGTAAATTAATAAGTCCCTTAGTTCTGAAGTCACTTTAACCATTCACATTTTTTCATCTTCATTGTATATTTCCTAAAAATCTTAAGGCTCATTTGATGAAACTTCAATTTGAATTTTTAATTATTTCTTTTTAATTTTATTTTATTATTAAACTTTTCAAAAATAAAATAAATTTCATGTCATGTTATTAATAAATGTCAATCATTTTCCAGGAGATTAAAACTTTATAGTTAAATCACGATAATTATTTTGAAACATTCTATAATTTTAAGAAAAACAAATTCCATAATTTTTCTGAAAATTACTGAAGATTTTTTGTTATTTTTTTTTTGATTTGAAGTGAAATAGTTAAAATCAATTTTTGGGCAAAGTAAATCTACGAAGATCTAATTTGTTATTGATCTGAGTGACACTGGAGACTTGTAAAGAAAACCTACCTTATCATCAGTTCGAGAAACCCATAACAAAACGGTGTTTTTTATTTCTACGTAAACAAACAAAAAAAAATAGGATTGGGATCATTTTCAAGTTTCGAAAATGGAACAATAATGCAGAACTTTATCAGATCTCAAACAGGACAAACTAATCTGACGGAAGATATAATTTAAATAGAAAAAAACTAGTGAGTAAAACTATGGATAAATGTAACTAGTTTAATTATTACATTTATCCATTAAATCAAAAGGTTATTTGATTTTTGTTTAATAAAATATATATTTAAGCTTGTACTGTTCTTATTTCTCTTTTTGTTTTGTGAAATACATTTTTCTACAGATATTTTAATGATTTTTTTTTTTAATTTTTGAATGATTTTCACAAATATATCGATGGCGTCCGATGCCTCTCCCAGGGAAGTAAAGAAAGAATAGAAATAAAAAATTCAGAGGAATCATTCGGCAGTCAATTATTTAGTTCGAAATGGCCTTAACTAAACGTTGGTCTAGTCCAGCAACTTAAAATTAATACGACAATCATTTCTGTTTTGTTTGTTTGTGCTCAGAGTAACTTCATGTTGTACTTAATTTTTTTATATCTTTTATTTTTTTGTCAAATGTTTGAAACTTTTAAAAAGCTTTATATTTTCAATAAGTATAATCAACATATTTTGATTTTCAATGTTAGCAAAAATATCTCTAAACTTCATTGTTAATTATTAGAGACATTAGATTCGAAATCAAGTTAACCATGTTAACAGCTTTCCAATACAAATACAATTAACCACAACTGCGTATCGTTGTGATTAACGACTTTACTAACATTAGCATCACATATTAGGTCTTGCTTTTTATTTAAAAGTATTTTGGAAGTCTGTGAATTACTGTTAAAAGCAAGACTGTGGAGATCGGTAAAACCTTTTTTCGGTTCCGATAATTTAGTAATGGCGACTCCTCATAATCCTAACAGCCCTGGTCAAAATCGAGACTTGCTGTAATAATTATTACAATCTGTGAAAGCTTTAGGCCTACTTCATAATGTAGAAATCGATTTTAAAATATCCTGGAATTTCTAACTCTTTTTTTTTCAAAATCCAGAACTAACTTCGATTTAATTAAACTATTTTTGAATGGAAAAAATAAGCAAACTCTTTGAATTGTGACTTGATGAATTTCATTCTTAAAATAGAAAATCAAATTCAGTATTTCTATGGAAACACACGAGAAAGTAAATTAAATTGAAAGTGAATTATTAAATAGGCATCAGAGAATGAAGAGAATGTTTTATTTATATTCTAAAATGCTTCGTTATGATTAATCTAATGTATGGGTGTGGGTGTGTTTTACAGTAAGAAATGTAATGAAAAATTAATCACTAAAACATATTTTGAATTCTATTTTAAGAAACATAAAGGAAATTAAAGTCTAAGATTTACCATAATCGCTAAATTATTAATTCCAAAGGAATGTTTTGTTCAGGCCATTCACTCTTCTTTGGTTCTTTTTCTCTTCGTTACAGAATTTTACCTTCTCATTATATTTGACTCTTAATCATTGCCATGAATTACTTGATAATCAGAGTTCATTCATTCCGTGACTGTTTCACTGAATGGTTGTGTATCTGATTCTCTATAAACGTTGAAATTATTTGGATTAAATGTCCTGACATTCGAGGACATTATCATTTCTGTTTACATTGAGCACAAAATTACTGTAAGACAGCAATAACATATACATGAAACTTTTCTTTTAAGACAACTGATTCTGATAAAAAAAAAATTCACAATTGATAAAAATAAAAAAAAAAATTGAGAGAAATACTCAGTTTGTTAAAAACTAAAAAGCTGAACAAAAAACTGGACCGTATTTCAAAGCTTTCGCCATATTAAGGAACTATAAATGGCTTCAGAAAATCAGGAAGTTTTTCAGTCAGGAAGTTTTGGCCCTAAATAAAATAGCTCTCAATCTAGCTAAGTTAAAACTAATCATTCATCCTGAAACGTCGAAAAATATTTTTTTTTTAAAAATAATAAAGTTCCGCCGTTTTTTCCTTTCATTAGTCTGAGTTTTGGTTTTTGATTTGTTATTAATGGGGAGATTTTTACTTTGTTTGCATTCAGTTTATAGTGTCCTATTGTTTGCAACAGTTAGATAAAAGACGTTGGTTTTTTGGAAAGTTTTGATTTTACTATCCATTGTTGCGATAAGAGTTACGGTAACAGATATGATGATGAGTGTAGTTATTAGTTGTTACTAACAACTAATTTAAAAACCACTTCCAAACTCTTCCATTAGTATTTTAAAATATTTATTTAAAATATATGCAGCAAATTTTCGGGAACATTCGCTTTCCCTATCTCAAGCCATGAATAATGGGAATAGAATTAATTTACAAACAATCAACTGATGGTTTAGCCATCAACAAAACATAAAGACATGGTACATAAACAAACTTATTGTTTTTACTAATATAAAATATGATTTATTTGTCGTACGATACAGCAGTGAGATTTGTAAGTCATTGTTTTAGTTGTCAGAGAATGTTTCAAATATAAGTAAAAAGAGAGTGATAGGCTATACTCTTTCCTGGTGGGATTTACAGCTTTTTCTCTTGATGATCCTTCTTGCAGTTAGGTCGGACATTTTCAATGTTCGAAGGTATTTCGAAATAGAATGTTTTCCCCATACTCAAATTCGTAAAAAGTTAAGAAAGTTATTTTGAGTTAGTTTTTGCTGTTGAAATTGCATCATCAAATTTAAATATGAATTAACGTGTTAATTTTAATTTCCATTAATTTAATTTTGTCAAATAATTTACATATAGTGAAGAACTGCTTCAATGACGTCTATTCCCTAATGCTTTTTTTTTCTTAAGATTTTCATGATGACAACTTACTACGGATCTAGAGGTTGTGTCAGGATTGTGTACGGATATTATTGTGCCAAATAATATTTATGTGATTGAAATTCAATAATGAACTGACTTTAAGAAATGACAATTGAAATCTGTGTGATATTATTGATTGTTGGAATAAACGAAAGACAACGGCATATAAAATTGATTATGACTGCTGAAGTTATTGTTGGTCCGAAAAAGAAAGAATAAGCCGCATAGCAACGAAGACACGGAAGATAGAAATGTTTCTGCTGGTTGTAGCGACAGGACTTGGATGTACGCAAAAAGTAAAATTCTCGGTCCTAATGTATTCGATGAATTGAATTTAGTAAAATGGTTTGATTCTATGGTAATATATTCAAAACATGAATATATGTATTTTGGAAAGTATGGTATCGACTAGAAGTAATAGTGATTCGATTTAATCTTCGATTTATCAAGATTTTAAGATAGACTTTCCAGATGGACTAGTACTAATAACTTGTTTTAGTTTTCATCCTTAGAATGGCCATAAGCTTCAAAAATCTACAATAATGGAGTCGAATACGGGAAAGCCGCTGATATATCGTTTTCCACAGGATTAATGGACGGAGTGGAAATACTTCCAGATCAAAGCTTCAGACATTGGATCATTTTTGGAACGCTACGTTGATAACGGCGGATGTATCCACTGAGATCAAGCTTTCATTCTATAGAAGATCTAAAGTAAGTGTTTTTGTTTTTATAACACAAAGGACCCACATGTTAGCAGAACAGAACAAAGACACAGATTTAGATGAATTAACTCAACACGTAAATATAGAATTCATACATATTGAATTATAAAGAGACTATTATTTTTAGTTAAATTGAAATACCAGATTCATTTAAGTAATAAAGCAGTAAAGGAACTTTATTGTGTATGTAGAATAGTAGAACGTTACATGCCGTTAAGCCTACTGAACTGTTAATCAAAGAAGACGTTAAAGAACTTTGATAAGTTACTTAATCACTGACAAGATAATTAATTGTATTTATGAAAGAAGTCAAAATGCTTAAAAGGATTTTGATTAAATAATGTTATTTAAGTTTAATACGTTTAATAAGTTTTATCTCACGCAAAAAGAATCAACAAGAATAATAAACCGGATGATTTTAATGGACAGCGACTAAGGCTACGGAAAAGGACTATGATTATGGCTACCTGGAATGTGCAAGGTATTAGATCAAAATGGATGGATGTAATGAGAGAGATTGATTCGATGAGGGTCGATTTGATTGTTTTAACAGAGACTAAGAAAAAAGGATCAGGAATAGAAAAAACTGGAGAATTTATTCATTTATACTCAGGAGTTCCAAAGGAGGAAAGAGCAAAACGAGGAGTATCAGTTTTAATGAAAAAGAAATTTGAGAGAAATCTTAAGAACTTTGATGCTGTGGATGAAAGAATTTTAAAGATCAATATGGATATTTTTGGAAGAAGAATTACTATTTTGGGAGTTTATGCTCCGAATAATGATGAAATTATTGATGTTAAGAATATGTTCTATCAAAAACTGCAGGAAATTATTGATGAAATTGGAGGAACAAGAGAAATTATAATGATGGGTGATTTCAATGGAAGAACTGGATGCAGGAAGAGAGATAACATTGTTGGAGAGTTTGGAGAGGATGTAGTCAACGATAATGGAGAAAGACTTATTGAATTTTGCAGAACTAACGATCTCAAGATTACAAATGGTTTTTATAAACACAAAGATATTCATAAATACACATGGTATCAGCATACTAGACAACTTAAAACAATTATTGACTATATAATTATTAAACAAAGGGCTCAATTAAAATTATTAGACATCAGAGTACAGAGAGGAGCAGAATGTGGCTCAGATCATTTTATGGTGCGAGCAAGACTTGCATTTCCTTATTCGGCTAATATAATTAGAGAGAAAAGAAATCCCACAGAGGTGGACGACATTGATATTCCAGAATATATGTTGGAAGGATTAACAGAAGAGAGTACAAAAGGACTTTTTCAAGTAAGATTAGATGAAAAATTAGAAGAAAGGAATTATACTATTACAACCGAACTATATCAACATATTAAATCATCTTTATACCAGGCTGCAAAGGAAGCACTAGGACAAAAAAGAAAAAGCAAAAATTCCCAAAAAAACTTTTGGTGGGATAAGGACATTGAAAAGATTGTACAACAGAAAAAAGAAGCCTATTTGAGGTGGATGAGTTCAAAAAAGGAAGAGGATAGACAAATTTATAGAACTTTTAGAAATGACACTAAGAAATTAGTAATAGAGAAAAAAAGAACATCCTGGGATAAAAAATGCAGAGAAATTGAGACATATATAGGAGGAAGACGATGTACAGAGGCATGGAAATTTTTAAGGAATATTAGAAAAGAAGGTAATAATTCATGGCAAGGAATATCGGTTGAGAAATGAAAAGAATATTATAAGACTTTGCTTACAGAAACTAGAAATGAATTTCAAGTAAAAAATACACACATTGATACCATACAACAACCTATACTAGTGGAACTTGAGAGAGTTAAAACAGCAATTAAAAAATTAAAGAATCAAAGAGCAAGTGGTCCCGGTGGAATATCAGCAGAACTAATCAAAAATGGAACAGATAAATTGCTAAGATTAATTACACAATTATTCGAAAGATGTTTAAACGGAGAAGAAACACCAGAAGAGTGGAGAATTGGATATTTAACATCAATTTATAAGAAAGGAGACAGACAAAAATGTGAAAATTTCCGTGGCATTACTGTAACAGCAACGTTTAGTAGACTGTATGGACGAATTTTAAAAGATTTTCTTGAAGAAGAAATAAGAATGAAAGAAAGTGAAGAACAAAGTGGATTTAGAGCAGGAAGATCATGTATGGATAATATATTTTGTCTTAAACAAATTATTGAAAAGGAAATGGCGGTGGGAAATCAAATTCATCTTCTGTTTATTGATCTAACGAAGGCATATGATAATGTTCCAATCGCAAAATTATGGAATGTATTAAAGGAAATAAACATAAATTTAAATATTATTAGAGCAATTCAAGAACTTTACAGACAATCAAAAACAAAGATTAAAGTAGGTCAAAGATTATCAAAAGGCTTTATAACAGATAAAGGACTCAGACAGGGATGTTGTATCTCCCCAACACTTTTTAAAATTTATGTTGAAGCAGCATTAAAAGTTTGGAAAAAAAACTGCAGAGGATTGGGACTTAATGTGAAAGGAACGTCAATGTTTACTCTGCAGTTCGCAGATGACCAAGTCATAATTGCAAAGAGTAAAAATGATTTAGAGAGAATGACGATAACAATTAAGGAAGAATATGAGAAATGGGGACTATACATGAACGTTAGCAAGACCAATGTATAGGAGGAAATGAGACGGACCTAAATCTAAATAATAACATGAAAATAGAAAGCTGTGAGCATTATAGGTATCTCGGAGTAGACATTAATAGAGAAGGCAGAGACTCACAAGAAATTAAAAACAGAATTTGTCAAGGAAGGAAGGCTATAAAACTATTAAATTCTATTTGGTGGAGTGAAGAGATCTCTAGGAAAAGAAAGTATAATATATACAATTCTATTGTAAAGAGCATCTTGTTATATGGGGCAGAGGGATGGAGAATTACGGAGACAGAAAAAAAGAAATTAGCGGCAGTGGAAATGGATGCCCTAAGAAGATCATGCAGGGTATCAAGAATAGAAAGAACAAGAAATGAAAGAATCAAAGAAATGATGAAAATAAAAGGAAACATTTTGGACGATCTTCAAAGAAAACAATTAATTTGGTTTGGTCATATTAAAAGAATGAATGACGAAAGACTGCCCAAAATCGCTTTTGATTACAAAACTAATCAAAAAAGGAAACGAGGAAGACCACGAAAGGCTTGGATGGACGATATTAAAAAAGCAATGAGGATTAGAAGTCTGGAAGAGGAATGGACCCTTGACCGGAAGACCTGGAATGGACTTCTTGCAGATTCTTTCGGAAGGCGGCACCTGACGCCATGGACCGAGTTTATATATATATAAGTTTAATACTAGTCTTGGATAATTTTTTGGACCTAAAGTAAAACATACTCTTACTCCATAGATCTCTTCACCATGCTCTGCTATTATCCATAAAGATATATATTTATATTTTTTATAACAGATTGTCGTCTTCCTGTAAACGATCCTGTATACGAAAGATAAAGTTATAGGATTTTTTGATGAGTGACGATACCGAAACACGTAACGCTTCCGTTGAGATTATAGTTTTACTTCAAGGAATAGCATAACGTAAGAAAACAATTGATTTTTTCTTATTTCTTTTTATAAAAGAATGTATTTTTTTGTATTTTTTTATGTATTTTTTCTGTGACGATTGATTTTTATCTAAATCAATTTAGATATTTTTTTTTAAACCCAGCTACATTTTTTAAAAAGTCATATGACGTAAAAATGAATGATGAAGAAATAACCGCAAGAAGATCGAAACATATGTATTAAAAAACTTCATAATTGGAAAGTAACAGACCCTGATGGTATCCAGAATTTTTGGTAGAAGCATTCAACATCCATGCATACCCCACTTCCTAATATCCAATAACATCCTCAATAGTAGGACTGAAATTCCATTGTTTTTAACACAGGGTAAGTGTAGGAGATTTTATTTTATTTCATATAAAATAAATATTATTAGTATTTTTAAAAGGCTTAAAATGTATTTAAGTTTATTATTAAGAAAGATTTAAATGTCATAACGTAATGATTACGTCATCAACGGAAACGTATAAATGTGATTGCAGCGTCACCCGGAGAGTCGATCGTAAGCCAAGACTGCACTTCACATTGATACTAGAAGAACGACTAAATTTATAGATCATTAAATCAGTAAGAATTAGTAATTTTGTGTTGCGTTAATGAGAGGTCAGAGGGCGCTAATTACGAGAGATTCTGACGTAGAGAGAAGACAGCCGCTGACTCGTTCGACGTCACTTCGAGTTGAGAACAGTGGTACTCGGGCGGTTCGTTCAAATGAGCTTCACAGATAAAACTATGACTAGATGTGTAGTTAAGTAGCAACGCACTCAAAATACTGTAAGTAAAAAACTTTATTCAAGCATTCCCATTGAAGTTTATATGTGGAAAAGGAATTATGTTTGGCGAGAAGATTTCACAAGCCGGAGAAATCACGAGTTATTAATATCACAAGACTGTGAGGAATATCGTGTTGAGCAGATAATTAAATTAACTGTTGAATTAAAAGAATATTATAAGAAGAATTATTTTGGTTATTAGGAAAGCTAATTTTACCGAAGTTACTCAAGTCAAGTAATAGGAAAATTAGAGGAGCTTTGTAAATGAACTATTCCGCGAGTTGCGAGAATATGATTATATTATTATTTGTGAATCAAGTAATGGAAAGAATGCAAGCAGTGATAATTGAACTATTGCAGTGCCAGAAATAAATAGTGAAAATTTACTATCAGTTATTATAGTGCATTGAGAATTTTATTAGAAATTATGTCAGTGATTAGTGACATTACAATAGACAGTGATGCAAAGGAATTATGCAATAATTTCATACAGGGTGAAAAACCTGATTATTTCACACACAGTGAAAAACCTAATTAATTCACAAAAAGTGAAGAGCCATTTCCCTAAGTTAATTGATTAGATATAGGGAAGACTTTATCTAGAAGAAAGCGATAAGCTTATCCGAGAGGTTATTATGAACTCTATCAGTTTTAATATTTTAATTAAGAAGATAGAACTGATTAGCTGTTAGAACTTTTGGAAGTATCCGAACCATTACTATCGGAGTTTGTGTAACAGCGTTATAAGTGCTACAAGAAAAAAAAATCCCACTTTTATCTCTGTTGTTTCTGCTCATTATATTTGTAGCACTCTGCTAAAACCCAGTAAATATAATATACAAATTTATATTATATCATAAATTTCCAATAGTAAGCTATACCTTAAACAAAAAGTAATGAAACAGAAAATCCTAAAAGCGACAGACCCATAACCTATCTTAATACTAAGTTATTTATAAAATAATCTCATCTGTTACAGGTAACCAAATAACTAAATACATTACCAAATGCAGCATTATAGCACAAGAACAGAAGGGTTGCCGTAAAAATGCCAGAGGATGCAAAGAACAATTAATCTTTGCTGCATTTATTACAGGGCCAGGTTAAAAAAGAAAAAAGGAATCTTTCTGTTGCATGGATTGATTACCAAAAGGCGTACGACTAAGTCCCACATGATTGGCTTTTTGAAGTGTTACATATTTATAATATAACTCCTAAGATAATGTCTATCCTTCAAACTTTCATGGCTAACTGGCGCCCTAAGTTACTCCTCATGGCATTAAAGGAAATTCAATAAAACGTGTTATCTTGCAGGGTGATAGCCTCAGCTCATTATGGTTCTGTTTGGACTTAACCATTTATTGAATCTCCTTAAAAAGCATATATTTCGGATATATACTAATGGAGAAGAAAAAAAAATTATTTACAATCAATATTTATTATGCATGGATGATTTGAAACTGTATGCAAATAACCAAAAGAGTCTTCTGTCACTTTTAAATGTAACATCTCTTTTCAGCTCAGACATTAAGATGAATTTTGGATTTAGGAAAATGTGCAACTCTTAATATCATCCATGGGAGATAGCAGAACCAAATACTTTTAATATCATGGTACAAAATCAGCAGTTGTCTGCAATGAGCTCAGAAGAATGCTATAAATACCTGGAATTCAGCCAAACACCAAAAAATAAAGACTAACAAAACAACAGATCATAAACAAAATTGAAGTACTAGAGAAATTGACTAGAGAAAATCTTAAAAATTGAATTGCTGTCCAAAAATAAATTTAAAGCAATTAACTCATGGGTTATCCCAGCTCTTACTTATTCCTTCGATATGGTGGTGTGGTAGCAAACTGATTTCTAGGGAAAATCTAAACATCTTTATCCGAACAATAACAAAATATAGGTTGCTTCACTCAAAATCAGTTATAGAGCGTTTTTGTCTCAAGAAAAGAAGGTGGTCTAGAGGACTTTCAGACCTTAAATCACTCTGCAATAAGCAATTAATAAATCAGAGGAAATATTTTTTTACAAGAGCAGAATCGTCAAGCAATAGTTACATGTGAGCACTCATATACACCCGTTTATTTGTCAGATGGAAATTTTACCTTGACTGTTATTACAATACAAGAAAGAATTCACTCTTAGAAGTCGAAAGTGCTATATCATAGGTATCCCAATTCACATGAAAGGGTTAATAAGGAATTTTTGGTATATTGGCTAAAGGTTAGGTCTATTTGCTGAAACAGAGGGGTTTATCCATGCTATCCAGGATCAAGTGTTAGCGACAAATAATTATAAGAAATACATTGAAAAATTAGACCTACCTCATAAATGCAGAATTTGCCGTAAAATTCTGCTATCATAAAATAGCATGATGCTTCAACCTGACAAACATCAAATACTATCAGGCATAATCTCATTGCAAATATAATTCATCTGGCACTAGCTAAAAAGTTCGGTCTCATAGAGACCATTCTGGTTTGGTCTCATAAAATCACAAGCGGTATTCGAAGACCACAAGACTAGAATTTATTACGGCTTGCGGTTGCAACAGATAAAATCATCAATGCAAATAGGCCCCAACAGTTCTTCATCCATCCATCCATCCATAGCTTTCTGTCCGGAGACAGGTCCAATTCTATGGAATTCGCATGGAATTCCCAGAAATACCTGGGGAAAGATACTGGGGTGGTTTCCTGTTGCCTGCCCCAGGACTCCATTAAGAAATGACGTCAGACCGAAGAGAAAGCGAAGAAGAGGCGAACAACACAGGAAAGGAAATTGAAACAGCCAACCACTACCGGGATTCGAACCCAGGTACTGGCGCACTGGCCACAACGGCAGACCGCCGTCTAGACCGCACGGCCACGCCAGCACGGCTTAGTTCTTCATAGGCTTTAAGAAAGGAAAGTTTTCCTCATCGATATCGTCCATCTAAATGATAATATCAATAAGGCGGAATCAGACAAAATATCCAAATACTTCAATTTCTCAGAAGAATGCAAAAAAAAATCCACAAGCTTAACTCTATAGAAATAATTCCAATCGTCATACTATACATTGGACTGATACATAAAAATCTATCCCAATCATTTATTCAATCTACAGCTGACCCCAGATAAAATTTTACTAAAAGCACAAAATCAGTGATTTTGGAGACATGCCGTATAGTTCGCACTGTTTTGAATAAATCATCAGATAGGTTAGCATAAGGTTTGACATTTTGGCCCCTTAATGCTAGAACACCGGCTAATCGAGAAGATTCGGGATGATGATAATAATTTATTGCCTATAAAAAAAATATTTAGAACAGTATGTATTAGAATAAGTAAGAACTTTAACGTGCTTAATTATAAATCATAATAAAAATAAATAGTACAACTGTTAAAAGCACATA
>JAFIDM010000001.1:71917309-71930784 GCA_023159025.1 Thereuonema tuberculata
AAGTGAAATAGTTAAAATCAATTTTTGGGCAAAGTAAATCTACGAAGGCTTAATTTGTTATTGATTTGAGTGACACTGGAGACTTGTAAGGAAAACCTACCTTATCATCAGTTCGAGAAACCCATAACAAAACGGTGTTTTTTTTTTCTACGTAAACAAACAAAAAAATAGGATTGGGATCATTTTCAAGTTTCGAAAATACAGAACTTTATCAGATCTTAAACAGGAAAAATAATCTGATGGAAGATATAATTTAAATAGAAAAAACTAGTGAGTAAAACTATGGATAAATGTAACTAGTTTAACTATTACATTTATCCATTCAATCAAAAGGTTATTTGATTTTGTTTAATAAAATACATATTTAAGCTTGTACTGTTCTTATTTCTCATTTTGTTTTATGAAATACATTTTTCTACAGATATTTTAATGATTTTTTTTTTAATTTTTGAATGATTTTCACAAATATATCGATGGCGTCCGATGCGCCTCTCCCAGGGAAGTAAAGAAAGAATAGAAATAAGAAAATCAGAGGAATCATTCGGCAGTCAAATATGATATGAAGGGAAAGAGAGCATGAGGAACACAGGAAACGATTTAATTGAATGAATAAATAAATAAAACAATAATAATAATAATAATAATAATAATAATAATAATAATTGATTGATAGAAGTTGGATAAGTGGTAAGAAATAATAATAATTACAATAAAAGTAATAAAAAAAATAAACGGGAAAAAAGAACGAAATTATAATGTCCTCGAATTTGTGAAAATTTGTGAATAGTTCGAAATGGCCTTAAGTAAACGTTGGTCTAATCCAGCAACTTAAAATTAATACTTCAATCATTTCTGTTTTGTTTATTTGTGCTCAGAGTAACTTTATGTTGTACTTAATTTTTTTATATCTTTTATTTTTTGTCAAATGTTTGAAACTTTTAAAAAGCTTTATATTTTCAATAAGTATAATCAACATATTTTGATTTTCAATGTTAGCAAAAATATCTCTAAACTTCATTGTTAATTATTAGAGACATTAGATTCGAAATCAAGTTAACCATGTTAACAGCTTTCCAATACAAATACAATTAACCACAACTGCGTATCGTTCTGATTAACGACTTTACTAACATTAGCATCACATATTAGGTCTTGCTTTTTATTTAAAAGTATTTTGGAAGTCTGTGAATTACTGTTAAAAGCAAGACTGTGGAGATCAATAAAACCTTTTTTCGGTTCCGATAATTTAGTAAAGGCGACTCCTCCTAATCCTAACAGCCCTGGTCAAAATTGAGACTTGCTGTAGTAATTATTACAATCTGTGAAAGCTTTAGGCCTACTTCATAATGTAGAAATCGATTTTAAAATATCCTGGAATTTCTAACTCTCTTTTTTTTTTTCAAAATCCAGAACTAACATCGAGTTAATTAAACTATTTTTGAATGGAAAAAATAAGCAAACTCTTTGAATTGTGACTTGATGAATTTCATTCTTAAAATAGAAAATCAAATTCAGTATTTCTATGGAAACACACGAGAAAGCAAATTAAATTGAAAGTGAATTATTAAATAGGCATCAGAGAATGAAGAGAATGTTTTATTTATATTCTAAAATGCTTCGTTATGAATAATCTAATGTATGGGTGTGGGTGTGTTTTACAGTAAGAAATGTAATAAAAAATTAATCACTAAAACATATTTTGAATTCTATTTTAAGAAACATAAAGGAAATTAAAGTCTAAGATTTACCATAATCGCTAAATTATTAATTCCAAAAGAATGTTTTGTTCAGGCCATTCACTCTTCTTTGGTTCTTTTCCTCTTCGTTACAGAATTTTACCTTCTCATTATATTTGACTCTTAATCATTGCCATGAATTACTTGATAATCAGAGTTCATTCATTCCGTGACTGTTTCACTGAATGGTTGTGTATCTGATTCTCTATAAACGTTGAAATTATTTGGATTAAATGTCCTGACATTCGAGGACATTATCATTTCTGTTTACATTGAGCACAAAATTACTGTTAGACAGCAATAACATATAACTGAAGCTTTTCTTTTAAGACAACTGATTCTGATAAAAAAAAAATTCACAATTGATAAAAATAAAAATAAAAAATTGAGAGAAATACTCAGTTTGTTAAAAACTAAAAAGCTGAACCAAAAACTGGACCGTATTTCAAAGCTTTCTCCATATTAAGGAACTATAAATTGCTTCAGAAAATATATTTTTTTTTTTCAGTCAGGAAGTTTTGCCCTAAATAAAATAGCTCAAAATCTAGCTAAGTTAAAACAAATCATTCATCCTGAAACGTCGAAAAAACATTTTTTTTAAAAAAAATAATAAAGTTCCGCCGTTTCTTCCTTTCATTTGTCTGAGTTTTGATTTGTGATTTGTTATTAAGGGGGGAGATTTTTACTTTGTTTGCATTCAGGTTATAGTGTCCTATTGTTTGCAACAGTTAGATAAAAGACGTTGGTCTTTTGGAAAGTTTTGATTTTACTCTCCATTGTTGCGAGAAGAGTTACGGTATCAGATATGATGATGAGTTTAGTTACTAGTTGTTACTAACAAAATGACAGATTTAAAAACCACTTCCACAATCTTCCATAAGTATTTTCGGGAACATTCGCTTTCCCTTTCTCAAGCTATGAATAACGGGAATAGAATTAATTTACAAACAATCAACTAATTGTTTGGCCATCAACAAAATATAAAGACGTGGTATACAAACAAACTTATTGTTTTTACTAACATAAAACATGTCTGACTAGTAATATGATACAGCAGTGAGATTTGTAAATCATTGTTTTAGTTGTCAGAGGATGTTTCAAATGTAAGAAAAAAGAGAGTGGTAGGCTATACTCTTTCCTGTTGGGATTTACAGCTTTTTCTCTTGATGATCCTTCTTGCAGTCAGGTCGGACATTTTCAATGTTCGAAGGTATTTCGAAATAGAGTGCAATTTCACTCAAATTCATAAAGTTAAAAAAATTATTTTGAGTTGGTTTTTGCTGTTGAAATTGTATCATCAAATTTAATTATGAATTAACGTTTGTTAACTTTAATTTCCATTTAATTTAATTTTGTCAAATAATTTAAATATAGTGAAGAACTGCTTCGATGACATCTATTCCCTAATGCTTTTTTTCTAACGATTTTTATGATGACAACTTACTACGATGAGGCTACGTAACGGATCTAGAGGTTGTGTCAGGATTATCGTCTTCCTCGTAAGCGATCCATCGCGAAAGATAAAGTTATAGGATTTTTGATGAGCGACGACACCGAAATCCGTAACGCTTCCGTTGAGATTATAGTTTTGCTTCAAGGAATAACATAACATAAGAAAACAAGGAAACATAACATAAGGAAACATTTTTTCTTATTTCTTTTTATAAAAGAATGTATTTTTTTTGTATTTTTATGTATTTTTTCTGTAACGATTGATTTTTGTCTAAATCAATTTAGATCTTTTTTTTTTTTTTAAAAAACCAGCTACATTTTTAAAAAGTCATATGACATAAAAATGAATGATGAAGAAATAACCCCAAGAAGATCGAAACACATGTATTAAAAAACTTCATAATTGGAAAGTAACAGGCCCTGATGGTATCCAGAATTTTTGGTGGAAGCATTCAACATCTTACATACCCCACTTCCCAAAATCATCAATGACATCCTCAAAAGTAGGATTGAAATTCCATTGTTTTTAACACAAGGTAAGTTATACCTTAAAGCGGCAGACCCATAACCTGTCTTAATACTATTTATAAAATTACTGTTACAGCTAACCAAATAACTAAATACGTAACCAAATGCAGCATTATAGCAGAAGAACAGAAGGGCTGCCATAAAAATGCCAGAGGATGCAAAGAACAATTAATCTTTGATGCAGTTATTACAGGGCCAGGTTAAAAAAGAAAAAAGGAATCTTTCTGTTGCATGGATTGATTACTAAAAGGCGTATGACTCAGTTCCACATGGTTGGCTTTTTAAAGTGTTACAGATTTATAATATAACTCCTAAAATAATGTCTATCCAAACTTTCATTGCTAACAGGCGCACTGAGTTACTCCTGAACTTAAATGGAATTCTCATGGCATTAAAGGAAATGCAATAAAAACGTGTTATCTTCCAGGGTGATACCCTCAGCTCATTATGGTTTTGTTTGGATTTAAACCATTTATTGAATCTCCTTAAAAAGCACAGATTTCGGATATACACTAATGGAGAAGAAGAAAAATTTATTTACAATCAATATTTATTATGCATGGATGATTTGAACTGTATGCAAAGAGTCTTCTGTCACTTTTAAATGTAACATCTCTTTTCATCTCAGACATTTAGAAAAATGTGCAACTCTTAATATGATCCATGGGAAATAGCAGAACCAAATACTTTTAAAATCATGGTATAAAATCAGCAATTGTCTGCAATGAGCTCAGAAGAATGCTATATACACCTTGAATTCAGCCAAACACCAAAAAATAAAGACTAGCAAAACAACGGATCATAAACAAAATTGAAGTACTAGAGAAATTGACTAGAGAAAATCTTAAAAACTGAATTGCTGTTCAAAAGTAAATTTAAAGCAATTAACCCATCATATCCCAGCTCTCTCCAACTTCACAAGCGAACTTTTCGCAATTAAGGAAGCCCTAAACATCTACATTACATGGACAACTGTTAACCCTTCCGATGGCATAGTTATTTTCTCAGATTGCAAATCTGCTCTTGAAGCATTGAAAACAGGAAAAACAAACCTAGTACAAACAATAAACACCCTCCTGCATGAAATAAGTGAAAAGAACAAACAGTGCACCTTACAATGGATCCCGGCACACGTCGACATCCAAGGTAACGAAGAAGCTGATCTACTAGCAAAAGAGGCCAGAGGAATTGACCCGTCACCGTTAACAACATCATTCTTCGATGCTAATGTCGTGGCCAAACAAAAACTCTGTCAAATTTCCCAAAAGAATTTGTCTCTCCCTGAGCTTAACTATGACAGAATGGTTACGTCAACCATTGCCCGCTTAAGGACGGGACACCTCAAGGGGATGAAGATCCTAGCAGACGGAACCAGACTGTACCCAGAGTGCAAGCACTGCCCCCACACTCAGCAAGATCCCGCGCATATTCTGAGCTGCCCTTCCATCCAAGCAGCTCTTTTCAAGATTGACACAAACTGCACCAGGGAGACTCTCTACTCAGACAAAGCTGAAGACTTGGCTAAAGCAGTGCAGCATTCCTTCGGCCAAATTTGATCCAAAAACTGTATTGCATTTGTCACACGACAACAACAACAACAACATATCCCAGCTCTGACTTATTCCTTCGATGTGGTAGTGTGGTCCCAAACTGATTTCTAGGGAAAATCTAAACATCTTTATCCGAACAATAACAAAATGTAGGTTGCTTCACCCAAAATCAGTTATAGAGCGTTTCTATCTCTCAAGAAAAGAAGGTGGTCTAGAGGACTTTTAGACCTTAAATCACTCTGCAATAAGCAAATAATAAATCTGAGAAAATATTTTTTTACAAGAGCAGAATCATCAAGCAATAGTTACATGCGACCACTCATAGACACCCGTTTATTTGTCACATGGAAATTTTACCTTGACTGTTATTACAATACAAGAAAGAATTCACTCTTAGAAGTCGAAAGTGTTATATCATAGGTATCCCAATTCACTTGAGAGGGCTAATAAGGAATTTTCGGTATATTGGCCAAAGGATAGGTCTATTTGCTGAAACAGAGGGGTTTATCCATGCCATCCAGGATCAAGTGATAGCGACAAATAATTAAGGTACCTGAGCCGTATAATGCCATGTATACCTTAACATGCCTATCTAATTCTTCATAAATATAAGAGATGGCGATACTGCACTACAGTAGTTTGCATTGACATGCCATCTAGCGTTGAAGTGAGTTACTAGCAGACCGCCAACATTTTCGAGTGAAATTATATTTTCACCTTTTCATGTCGAGGACTGGTTCTGAAAGGCTGCTACTATATCAACGTAAGATAAGATATAGATTTTTAATGTTCAGCTAAGATGAACTGTATAAAACTATATATTTTCTTGATTCTTGAAGATTCTTCTATGTAGATAAGTTAACAGTTATTTTTAAAATTCGGAAATTGTAGACAAGTGCATCATGTGATCCATGTGCTCAGTAGCGGTTTAACGCCATGGTGGTGTTAATGGTCTACATGTACGATTTTAGGTTAAGTACGAAATTTATAAGTTACTAATATGTTTCATGAAAATATAGATTCTTATCTTATTTATTATTTTGCTTTTACAATCGGAAAATGCCGAAATTAATTAATTTTTACATTTCCTCTTTTGTTGTAGCTACAGATTAGAAAGATTGCGTTAATTTCAAGTGATTTTTTATTATTTTTTACAGAAAGTCAAATTTAGTTGCTTTTTACTGTAATTTTGTACAAATATTGTTTACAATGATGGAATAATTCTTAATTTTAAGAAGTTAAGTTACTAGAAAGTAGGTGGCGTTAATTGCACCAGGTGTTCCTAATAACGCCAGTTTGCAAAGTTTTTTTATTTGAGTTCTCATACTTCTCCAGTAAAAGTTATCATATGTTTCATTATGGTATGCTTCAAACAGAAGATTAAACTTTCTTGGTCAATTTTCGTGTTTCGATACACCTTATTTCCAGACTTAGTAATTTAAATGTTGAGGTGGCGTTATTTGGGCATGGTACCTTATAAGAAATACATTGAAAAATTAGACCTACCTCATAAATGCAGAATTTGCCGTAAAATTCTGCTATCATAAAATAGCAGGATGCTTCAAGCTGACAAACATCAGATACTATTAGGCATAATCTCATTGCAAATATAATTCCTATGGCACTAGCTAAAAAGTTTGGTCTCGTAGAGACCATTCTGGTTTGGTCTCATAAAAATCACAAGCGGTATTCGAAGACCACAAGACTAGAATTTACTATGACTTGCGGTTGCAACAGATAAAATCATCAATGCAAAGAAGGCCGAATAGTTCTTCATAGGCTTTAAGAAAGGAAAGTTTTCCTCATCGATATCGCCCATCCAAATGATAATATCAATAAGGTGGAATCAGACACGATATCCAAATACTTCAATTTGTCAGAAGTGCAAAAAAATCCACAAGCTTAACTCTATAGAAATAATTCCAATCGTCATAATAACCACTGCACTGATACATAAAAATCTACCCAATCATTTATTCAATCTACAGCTGACCCCAGATAAAATTTTACTAAAAGCACAAAATCAGTGATTTTGGAGACAATTATTTTGGCCCCTTAATGGTAGTACACCAAAGGTGCTGCTAATCGCAGCAAGAGCTGAAAAGAGAAGATTCGGGATGTTGATAATAATTTATGGCCTATAAAAATATTTAGAACAGTATGTATTGATTACAATTTTGACATCCCAGTTGCCTAAAGATTGATCCAGTCGAGAAGACAAAAAGAATGTCAGCTACGAAGCAAATAGAGATGAAAATAAAGCAAAAGTAATACATGAATAACGAAAAATAAAAGAGATTAAGAAATTGGATTATTTTTTTTTTACAATATTTTATACAGCTATGTGAATTTTGAAGGAATTA
This sequence comes from Thereuonema tuberculata, assembly GCA_023159025.1. Classification (NCBI taxonomy): domain Eukaryota; kingdom Metazoa; phylum Arthropoda; class Chilopoda; order Scutigeromorpha; family Scutigeridae; genus Thereuonema; species Thereuonema tuberculata. Next base: position 71,924,939 of record JAFIDM010000001.1, read on the forward strand.
AAAAAAAAAAATCATTTTCTTTTTTTTGTATTTTCAGGAAAGTGTATGTCGAGAAAATTGTATAATATAAAATGAGACTCTGATGGCGCTTGCCTTGATAGATAAAAGAGAAAGAAAAAAACAGGAGGGGGGAAGGAGAAAAAGGAAAGACTGATTTCAGTAAATAGGTGTTGTTTAAGTTTTCTTTTAAATTGGGCCAGAGAAGATCAATTACAAATCACTTTTGGAATTTTATTCCAAATTAGAGGACCTGAATAACTAACTGCTATTCTTTGATCATTGGATCTTGTTTTTATTAGTTAAGTCTATTATTTAGTTCAGTTTTTATTTGAGAATCAATTTTTTATTGCAAATGGATTAATTATCCAACAAATTTTTGGGTTATTTACGGGACTTCCATCTTCCATGTTTTTGGCTGAAATTTCGATGCAATTTTTGGAGTTTTTATTTTTTACACATTTTGACAATTATACATACTTTTTCCAACGATATGTAGATGATATTTTTATTATTACTAGGAATGATGCGGAGAACCTTATCTTGGACCAGTTCAATTCTCTAGATAATGGGATACAATTTACCCTTGAAACGCACGTGAATAAATGTTTACCATTTTTGGATGTAATGGTCAAAATGAAGGAAAATTATGTTGAAACTGAGCCATATGCAAAACCTACTTCAGGTAATTCAATTATTCCTTATTCTTCCGCAGTTCCATCAAATGCAAAAGCCAATCTAATTAAAATGAAAGTAAGGAAAGCTTTTATCTTAGTTTGACGATAGATCTTTTTGATAGGCATTTACTCAAGATTAAAGAATGTTTTATTAATAATGGTTTTCCACTTCAATTTATATCCTCGATTATTTCAAAAACTAAACATGAAATATATAATCCGAAACCAACTGGAGACAAAAATGGACCAATTGAGCATAACAAAGCTGAAGACAATAAGATAAATAAAAAAGGATGTATTTAGTTGGTCCCTGTCAAGATAATGAATGTTTTTATATAGGGAATAGCGGTCAAAAGTTAAGAAAACGCTTTGATCAACACAGAAGTTGTATTAAAACAGGAAATAAATGGATCGTTTATAGCGAGGCACATGTATAAGTTAGGGCATATTGATAAATTTGATGAATATTTGGTTCTCGATGAATGGAAAAATAAGCAAGGAAGAGAAGTGGTAGAGTCCTTTTTTATTGGTTTATTAGATTCCTATAATTCTTTTATCCCCAATTATTATTTATGCAACAATAAATTTCAGAATCCGTGCCGGCGTGGCTGAGCGATCTTGATGGCGGTCTGCCGTGCGAGCATCGTGTCGGCACCCGGGTTCGATTCCCGGCCGTTGCTTCGATGTTTCAATTTCCTTTCCTATGTTGTCAGTCTCTTCTTCACTTTCTCTTCGGTCTGACGTCATTCCTTAATGGAGTTCTGGGGCAAGCAACGGAAACCACCCCAATATCTTTCCCCAGGTGTTTCTGGGAGTTTCACGAGAATTCCATAGAATTGAACCTGTCTCCGAACAGAATACTATGGATGGATGGATGGAAATTTCAGAACTATGCAAGGTTTCAAAAAGAAAAGATTAAGCAGAAATATGGAATTAACTACTGTAATCAATAAAAAGTTAAATAAATAAATAAATTTATAAAATATTTCTTTTTACGTTCCTGATAGATGGCGCATTCCAGATAATCTTCATTCACCCTTGGACATGGTTGGCTATTGGTATTGTCCAATTACCATCTGAATAATTTTAATATCTTGTTGTATTGGTTAATTGTAAATATGAAATTGTATATAATACAGGACCCGGTGGAAAATAATGTGCATGAAGATGAATCTCAAAGGTGGATTCGAAAGTCTCCTCTAATTGTAAATATGAAATTGTATATATAATTGTTTGTGTGTAGTTTTTATTTTATTTTAAAAGAATTGTTTTAACACACGTAAAAGAAATATTTAAATGTATAAGTTTCTACAAGATAAGAATAAGCCAACAAAGATCTGGAAAAGAACCTCAAAAAATAAAATATAAACTAAACAAAACTAAAATAAAAAAAAAAGAATAACCATTCACCTCCAAACACTGTCAATAAACGATCTTTCAATATAGGTACTGGATAAAGAATTTTTAAAATTTTAAAGTTCACTGAAGTTGTTAAATAGTTGGAGGCACAGACACTATTAATATTAACTATGTGCTAATATTTTGCCCAAAGAGATTGGATAGAGTAGAGGCGAGGTTTTTTTTTCGAGGAATCTTAGAAAATGCTTTTGAACTTTAAATAGCCTTTTTTCTTGAGATTTGAAAGCGATACCCCACATGATTATAGCACAAGGTTCCTCAATTAGTGACCAATAGAGATTTAGAAGTATTTGCCTAGAAAGAAAATTAAAGTTTCCTAATGATGCCCAATTTTTTTGAGACTTTATGAGCGATTTGTTAGGCATGGAGATTCATGACAGATGGTGTAAAAAAAAGTAACGTCTAAATATCTGAAGGATTAAACTTGTTATAAGTGATAGAGAAGTTGCTATGGTTGAGTATTTTATTTCTTTGATAGAGAAACATGTAAACCATTTTGGTTGCATTTAAATTTAAGTCATTTAAGGATAGCCAAGATTCAAGATAGAGAAGTGAGTAGTGACCTCGTGCTTGCGTTTTTCCATATTTTAATTAGCAAATAGAAGAGTTGAATCATCAGCACAGAACAAACATTTGGGAGCAGGTGATGTGAGAATGAGATCATTTATAAATAAATTAAAGAGAAGTGGGTAAAGGATAGATCTTTGTGGTAAATCTGTCTAACTGAAGAAGAATAGCCGTTTAAGGTGAGTTGATATTATCTTTGGGATTGATATTAAGAGGTGAGAGGTGAGCCTCTAATATCCATATGTCATAATTTTTGAAGTAAAATATTAATATTCATTGAATCAAAAGCCTTTTTCAAGTCAATGAAGAGACCCAAGACAATTTTATTAGCCGCTATATTCTCCGTGATTAATTCTGAGAGATCATTTCGCGCAGTTTCGGTAGTTTTCCCTGTGATGAAACCATGATTATTGTTGCACAATGACTTTTTTATATATAGAAATAGAGTTTACTGTGATATAATTTTTCAATTATTTTTGAGAAAACGTTTGCCACGGAGATAGGACGATAGTCAGAGTATTCACATCTCCTGTTTTCCATAACAGAATAAGTTTTCCATAACAGAATAACTTTTCGCCTGTTTGAAGGAGGAAGGAAATCAGATATTGATATAATAAAAACAGAGACCAGAGGGAATGCAATTTCATCCACTTCTGTTTTAGAAGGTTTGGGAAGATCTCAACAGAGCCAGAAGAATTTTTCTTAAGATAGTCATTTGATAGCTTGTTTAACTTTATAATGGAAAGTTGGAGGTAGAAAGAAGATGGAAGGACTGGTATTGTTCAGTATGGGATTAATAGTTTTATTTGCTGCACTGAAAGGAATATTTGTAAATTAAGAAATTTACTTGGATTTTTGCTAGTTTTTTTTAAAGCTATTTTTTTTTTTAAGAGAAGACGGAAATCTTGCTTTCGTGCAATTAGATATTAAGTTGTTGATATAATTCCATTTTTCTTACCTTTAAAATAGATCTTCATAATATCCTTCCTTGGAAGTTAAGTAAAATTCGTAATTTTCAGTCATACCGAATGACTTTAAGGCGCTCTAGTTTTGTGGTTGTTGGAGTTTTCTTATATGACTTATATAGTTTATTTTTTGTGATGGATGATTTCCAGAAGTTCAAAGGATATCCATAGTTTCATATTTATTATAGGATATTTTGAGAGATAGAAAGAAAATCTTTGTTGAATCCTGAGAAAAAGAGTTTGATGAAGATTAAAACGGAGTTTTCAGTAGAAGTTTCTATTAAAAGTTAATAGAAGTAGAAGTCAATATTAAAATCGCCCATAAATATTTCTCTTTTTTGATCTTAATTAGTAAATTGTGTAATGGAATCATTGTAATTATGAAAATGAAGAATGTTTCGTGAAGGCGGATCTGTAAATGCCTACTAATATAACAAGTTCATTTATTCAGCAGCGAATAAAGTCTTAAGTCCATGACTTAAGAAGAAGAATTCGTTTAGTGTATTGATATTAAATTTATCTTTATAGTAAAAAGCAACATCCCCACCTTTTTTATCATTTCTATTTACAGAGACTATAGAGTAATGTTCAATATTAGGTAAAATTTGTGGATTCGTAGCCCAAGTTTCCGTGAGAAGAAGAAAAATCTGGATTTTTTTTTTTAAATGTTTCTAAGTAATAAATTAAAAGATCACAATTTGCATTTACGCTGCGAATATTTTGTTAAAAAAATAAAAGAGAATCAACAGAATAATCTGGAGATGAGTCATGGTAATATGTTGTAGAGAAGAAATGAAGGAAATCATAAAATAACTATTTTAATAAGTATTTGCCCGTCATATATTATGACGGATAGAAAATTAAAAATGAATGCATTGCTAGGAACATAAATGAATTTGTTTATTGGAAGACTTGATGCTGGCATTACTGGGAACTGACGGTGCTTCAAATTGAATCATTCGGTTGAAAATGATCCTGGGAATAGTGACGGTATCACCTCTGTTGCTTTCCGAAAGAACTTCTGTCGTGATTAAATTGCGATGACACTCCTTAATGACCAATCGGGTGCCATTAGAGTGTCCTTTCTTTGGATTAAGATTGCGAAGGAGCATCACAATTGATCCTTTTCTTCAGCTGATGAAGTGGCATGCCGGAAAATGTGAGTGTGTGAAGAAATTCTGCAGGATAATTTCGTTCATCACTTGGATCATCTGACACTACTACTACATCTGCGCTGCAGTAGGTGTGAGACTTGCCGGGCAGCTTTCTAATCTGTTGCGTTCCACACAGACGGATACACACACACACAGTTGGAAAACTATATATGTATATGATTACATTATGATGTTTGGCTCCAGTATTAAGGAAAGAGGGCTTTTTTAGGTTTGTGTTTTCTTTGTTTAATTTTTCTTGCTTAGTCTTTTATCGAAAACGAAAAAAAAATAAGCAAAATATAACAAACGAAACATTCAGCTTTTTGTTTTTTATTTTTAACAATAGGTTCCCTTTTTCTTTCTTGCTTTAAAGTAGTTATTATTATTTTTTTTACTTGAAATAAATCAAATTAACAAAGGAAAAAAACTTATTGACTTTTTGTAGAAAATGATGTGAGTATTGTTGGAGATATATTTATAAATTAAATTCCATACAAAGTTTGGTAAGTACTTTTCAAAGGTAAGTACTTTTTAAAGATTAAAGGTATAATATCATTTAAAGTAATAGTTACAGGTTCACAGTTACTTTCATTAAGTACCGTACTGTTATTCTCAGACACTTTCATTAATTTTTAAAACCATAATAATTTAAGAAGCGCTTAATTCACCATCACAATCTTTAAGGGAAAATAGAATAGTTGAAAAAAAAAAGTCATCAAGACGTTCACTGAAAACAAAGCAACCAAAGAAGTTCAATGTTTATGGTAGTATTTAATTTCTTTATTTTATAAATGAGGATTTATTTTATAAAGAACTGAACTAGAATTAAAAAAAAAAAAAGCAAATAATTATAAAATGAAAAGGGAAGCCTTTTGCTTCAAGCTGAGACCCTGGGACAGCTGTTTTGAGTTTATTGGGCTCTCTAATAGATAGCTGGGACAGTTCGAAACAGCTGTCCCAGGGTCTCAGTTTGAAGCAAAAGGCTTCTCTTTTTCATTTTATGATGTTTCTTTTCCTTTATCCATTAGAGGATTTATTTATTTATTTATTTATTTATTTATTTATTT
>JAFIDM010000001.1:71936689-71991842 GCA_023159025.1 Thereuonema tuberculata
AGTTTGGTGCTAAGATTTATATACCGGTAATGCGTGTATTACTTGTGTGTGATATTGTAATACTTTTTTTTCTTTAGATAAACAGAATAGACATTTACTCTTTTCAGAATAATCTAAACTATTTTCACTTACTAATTTTGTAATGTTTGTTTCCATCCTTCAGTGAAACATTTACTAAATAGGGGAGATCCGTGTATTATGAACCCTCTAAGCAAGAATGCTCATAAACCTTAAATTATTAACATAAAAAGATTTAATTTGTTGGCTGCTCATAACAATTGTATAGCTACATGGTTCAAATGTGGTAAAGTACTCTGGTAACTATTAATAATTGCAGGAAATATTTTTTTTTTATTATCGTGTCGGTGGTCCACATTACACATACGTTCGTGTAATGCCAAAAACAAAACATAACCAAAAACAAAACATAAGACAAGAAATTAATTAAAATAATTTTTAAAAACAAGCTTTCATTATAATGCACTAAACACTAGTCATACTGTAGGCATGTGAATTTTCACGATTTTATATGGATTGGTTTATGAGATATGGTGATTTTAAAATTTGCTCCTCTTTACCCCGAGTCGAATTTTGAAAAATTTAAATCATAAAAATTGTACGACTTGAAATACATCAAGCAAGCCCTAATTTGTGCTTTTCGTTTAATATATTAAATAGAGCAAGCTTCAGGCTCATATTAATATGCTTAGCAACCAGTGATCCATATTACACAACAGCGCACGGTTCATATTACACGCATGGACGGAGCAACGTTGTTTCCAATCACATATCGTTATGCAAAATGGCGCGCATAAAACACATGTCTGGATTGTGAAGAAAATAAGTACATTTGCTACTATTAACGTGAAAATTTTATTACCTAACAGCAGAAAGTAATACATTCATTCTAACATACCTGTTAAATCCATGTTCATATAAAACGGAAAACACAACTTAATACTCGTCCTAATGAAGGCACACATGTAAAAGTCACCTCCTGCTTTGGATAACAATAATATTCACTAAAGGCAATGGGATGGTTCTGCCAACTAGTAGTGAACAGATAATTTCAACATGGTCTGTATTGACCGTATTACACGATGGTCCTTAATACACGGATCTCCCCTATGTGTGTATAAAGTTAAAACAATAATGATCAACAACCTTGAAAAAGGTCTTATTATCAATATAAAATACTTTTTTAGCTGATTAAAAAGGTATTTTTGTAAATTCTAAATCTTAAATTTAACTTGATAGAATTCCAAATTTTATTGTTTTCAGTTGGAACAAATTGGTTGGAAAATAATCAAAACTTCAAAATAATCAAGATAATTGGTCCAATAGCCATTTCTAATGCATGTCAAAATTTTTGTTAACGAATTAAATTGAAATGTTAATTAAAACTATTTAATTTTATTTTTGTCTTAATTTTTTTTCAATGATTTCGTATTTACCACAATAATTTCTTACTAATTCTGAATGATGTCTTGTTTTAACTTGTTCTCTGGTGTAAAGTAATTCCAATATACTTTTATTTTATTAAAGATCTATTCAGTTTGTGAAACATAAAATGCCATCGTTTTGTAAAAGAAAAGTGATTTTGTTTTCCATCTTCAGTTTTAAGAACCTCATCGTAATTACTAAGCCTGATTATATGTCACTCGATTAAACATTATACATATATTCTTATTTTATTTTTAAATGATACTTTTGAAAAATGATCTCATGAAGAATTACTCCATTTTTTATGTAACATTACCTAAGTGTATTTCGTTATGAAAAATTTCTGTAATTTGTACAAAATATTCTGTAATTCGGAAATTAGGTTAAAATAAAGTGACCAGATTTTAACATTGGTAAAGCGGGACACCATTGACGGGGGGGGGGGATCTTGATTAAAAATTAGGTCTGTATGGCAGGGCCGGACTTAAACACCCAAGGCCCCTAGGCACTTGATATTTGCGCCCCCCCCCCATCCCGAAAATCTACAACCAAAAAAAAAAAAACGGAATCTCCAATTCAACAACCAAAAAAAAAAAAAAACTGATTGGAAGCGGTTGAAAGGTTGGATTATCTTTGAAAGTTCGTTTTTTTCGATTGATTTATATATTTAATTATTTTTTATTTTAATGTCAGACTGCTTATAAATTTAATATTTCAAATATTATTTGGCTAATTTTCATGGCCGCCGAAAACCGTACATTCCCTTCCCGTTCTCCCGCCGTTCCCTATAGCTTGTCGTGCATTCTTTCCAAAAATCGGGACTTTTTTAAAACGCCGCGGGACGCGGGACAAATTGTTAAAAATCGGGACTGTCCCTCCAAAAGCGGGACGTCTGGTCACCTTAGTTAAAAGTATGATCTAAAACAACAGTCTTGAAAGAACCTGTACTTAGAATCGAAACATATCATATTAACTTTAATTAGAAATAAACAGCCCACATTTATCATTATCAACTTAGATTAAAGTTTATTCTCGTATTTAAACAAAAAGTGAACAAGCAAAATAATATTATATGATTGATACAAAAATTAATAAAGACTTATTAAACCAAAATAATAGATGATAGGTTCTAAATCTGTTGAGGATGTGACGTTCAGAAATATCGACTGTCCTGAGATGATCATCTTTTTTTTTTTTTAAAAAAAAAAAGGAAAATCCGAAAAGAAAGTAATTAGAGCAGTAGAAAGCTCAGCAGGTTTCAATATTGGAAGAAGTTTTAGAAGCTTTCTTTACGTTGGATTGAAAACTGTGAGGGTGGGATAAACAGCAGGTCACCACTGACGTAGACGAAATTATTAGCAGAATCACTAACATGAATCGCCTGGAATGCTTCTGACTCTGATGGAAAGATAACTTGTGTGTGGTCAAGGCTTTCAGAACATTAATTGACTTTCGATTATTTCCTTTCTGCTCGGATGGACTCAAGTCAAGCATGTAGGTCACAAAGTGTTCACTTTCCTTCCTCGACACACTTGTAGTTGTCTGGCAAGAATATTAGCCACCAAGTATCTTCCCAATCCATTCTCTTACTTATTACATCGAGAGACTTCATTTACTTTTCAATCTTTTCACATCATTTCATATATCATTCTTCAACATTTCTTACAATTCTCTTAATCATAAATAGGATAATAATAGCTGCTAGATTTGTGACACGAATATGAATATAGGAATTAATATCAAATGAAATAATTAAGATATGTGAAGTTTTATCAGTGGAATATAAATGTGAAAATAAGTTTTTGAATTAACCATCAGAATTAATCAAATCATTTTAACTAATCAAGAAATTCTTTGATGTATTAATGGTTAATTTCAGTTCATCTTTGTTATTCATGTAAAGCAACTTAATTTTTTATATTCAATTAAAAATCTTTATGTCATATTTAATTTTGTCGCAGCACTTATTTTTTTCGTTGTTGTTTCAGTTTTTTGAATTTAATGCCCTGCTAAATTTTAATAATCTTTGTTACTTTGTAAACCGAAGCCATCCTTTAATTGGCCTGAAAATACCAAATGGTAATAGATCTAAGATAGAAACGGTTATATATGGAGTTCGTTACAGCACAATATGTTATTTTTCGAATTTTTTAAGAAAATTGATGATAATTTTCCTCTTATTGAATTATTAATAAGGCTGTGCTTACAGAGTGAGAAATGCACTTTGGAAATATAATTTTTAATTCGATTTCAGAAATAATGCTTTTAAGAATTTAGTCAAAAATGCACAAACTGAAATAAAAATAGGTTCTCGCACCTTGAGACATCATATCGGGAATCTGGTACAGCTGTTTCAGCTTTATTATGCCTGATAAGCTAGATTAATCTTGATGATGGGCACTGAGTCGTGATAAAAGTTAAGCACGCCATTTCTACAACCGGGAGTGGCATTCTAACCAAAAACACAACAAAGCAACTACAAACCGTGTAACGTACGGTCTCAAATTCCCCGTCTTATCAACTGCCAGGCACAAAGGAATTTAAGGCAGGGAATACATATCCCACCATCAATCTATGTTCTCCGTAATGTGATGTTTCCTGCACAAAAGGTGGATTATTTCGTGTGCCAGGTTCTCTCCAGATCGTAACTCGTTGACTGAATCTGAGAACTTGGCTCCACTCTTAGTGTCCCCAATGACGATGTTCCTCAGCCATACGGTACAGTGTCGTGCGCTTAAAGGGACACACATCATTAGTCTCCGTGAATAAAGGCCACCTCAGTAAAGGCGATAGTGAATAATTTCAATAGTATTGATAACCTGCATCCTGATGTTATCACTGAAGCTGAGTAGCGAATTGTCGCCTGTTCCGACTGACTGTTAACAATAGATAACGGTAGTCCCTTGCTGTAGTTGTTCTTCGAACACTTCCCGTATCCTGGGAGCAAATCCACAGTCAGAAAACAACACTTCGTGCCACTTCAAAGGCTTCTGCTACTATCCCCTATGTCTGACCTGCTTTCAGCTTGCCAATAGCTCCCCATGCCTTTGATTCCATTAAATCATGCTAAATTGAGACCATGTTCGAAACGAAGACTTCAAGAAACGAAATACCACGATAAACGCGGCAGACTAAGGGAGTTCAGGAAAGCTTCGTTTTTATCCTAATCTACAATATATACGCCTTCTGACGTTACAGATACTAATTTGCATATGGAAATGCCTGATTCTGCTGTCTTCATCACCTAGACTTGCTTTTTCCATGATTCAGCAAGGTATTATACGCTTGGCTTATAGGCCTATAATCTCGCCAAAGACACATACACCCGTAATTGTTTTGACCAGTTTAAGTGTAAGAAACTTTGCAACATGTGACTTACTTTGTACTAATCTTAACATTTACCATTTCAAATCAAGCAATAGTTCTAAATAATGAAAAAAAAAAAAGTTTTGGAAAACAGTAAGAGATAAATTAAGCATAATAAAGCATAAAGCATAAGCACTTAAGCATAATAAAAAAGAATATGTGCTTTTATTATGCTTAAGTGAAGCCGTGTTTCTTTGTGTTTTTGTATTTTATTTCTTTTCTCCTACGAGATGTAGGGAAGCTTTCTGTTTTTGCCTCTCGGCTTAACAGGAATTTGTTTATTGCCTTTTTTGCCTTTCGGGGGTCACTGCCAGCTTGGCCGGTGGCTCTCCCATAGGTTTGCGCCTTTTCTGGTTCTTTATCGGGAGAGGCGGGGCAGGTCTGAAGAGCTAGTTGAATAGCGAAACAGCTGTTACCTGTTCCCCCCCCCGGTAAATGAATCAGAAAAAGGCAATTTGTTTGTTGTTTAGTCTGTGCTGGGCTCTTGATACACTTTAAAAAATTTCAATAGGTCTGTATATTTTTTATAAAAAAGTATCAACAAAGATGAAGTTATTTCAAGTTCTTTTAGGAATTTAGGAATAATGAAATTATTTATATTCAATGGAGTTTTCATGTGTGATTAATAATTAATTTCTAATAATGATGGTAAAGCAAAATAGGAAGTTAGCTTTGACACTGTTTATAATAAAAAACAAAAAAAGTCTTCAAACATTCAAATAAAAAGGCAAACGAAATGTCTACCATGATCCATCGAATGAAAGCTGTAAAGGAAATAATTTAAATTAGAAACTTGGCTACTCAATAAAGAGAGAAAAAAGTTAAAAGATTATTGTCTCAAAATGAAGTTTGTCACTACAAAGAGTGCCAGAATCTTTAATAAATGATGAACAGTAAAAAACAGCCATGTCTAATCTCATTCTCACAAATTTAAAGAAGAATGAGTATCTAAGCAATATCCCAATGCCGGGCTATTCAGAAATTGATTCTGTGACATAACGGCGATTTTTTTTTGTAAAAGAACATTATAATTTGTAAATGCTGAGGCCCGAATCCATTAAAGATTAAAGATTTCATGCCATATCTCTTGAAACATTTCATTCTTTATGTACTAAAAGCCATTTTCTTTGCTTAAAAGTTTGAATTCTGAATCAGGCCAGAAAACGCTGTAACAATTGATTAGGAACGCACTAAAACGTCAGAAATGGAAAACGAATAGCAATTTGTAATTTTTAATACTCCTACTGAAGCCAAAAATTTGTAAATGTTCTTTAAACGAAATATTCTTATTCTGAGTAATTGTTAGCAATACTTAAAATGTTAGTTCTTAACTCAACTAACAATTCTGAATGTCTAATTGCAGGCCAAAAAAATCTTTTCTCGGGTAAAACTGTAGAGTTTCATAACATTTTTCAGAAATTTATTAAAGCGAACATGGCAAGACATCGGCATGAATGTCCAACGGTCTCGTCTTGAAATGATATTAATAGTGACACTAAATGAGCTAACGCAAAATAACATCTGTAACTTCTCAAAAAGCTTATTTTGTAGAATTTACTCCAAATATGGTGTTACCAAAAAACTAAATTCTCAACGAAAAGGACATGCTATATATTGGCTTGTTCAATATTATATACGGAACAGGGAAAACCATATACACGAGTATGATTATTTTTTCTCTTATTATTTCTTAAATGTTTCCTTCAGTGATTAAGCATTTATTGTTCATTTTGCATATATTCCAATACAACGGATTCAGAAATGAGTGTGTAAATTTACTCGTCTCTGGGTAAGTTACATTGTTTCGCAGAAGTGTTGAAACAAATTATGATAAAATACAAAATACAGCAGAGCCCCGATTATCCGTGAATGCCGCGAAAAATTTTTTTAATTACGAACCTCAAAAAAACCAATTTTAATCCAAGCCAACAACAGGGAAAGTACAATAGGCCCTACTGTGCGAAGGTTGAAAATTATTGACAGCTTTATTGTGCATCGTAATCGTGTAGGCCTTTTCGGAATTTGTGGATGAGTGGCAGGCTCTTGCTCTGCAGAAAGGTTTCTACTGTACTGTACATATTTTAAAAGTTTTGCGTATTGTATTTTTTTGTATAATAAAACATGGTTATTATATAAAATAACCTCATTTTTAATCTTTTTTCGGGTTATCCGCGATTTTTACTATCCGCGGTACCCTTGCCACCCAATTCCGCGGATAATAGGAGCTCTACTGTACAAAAGAAACATGTCGATGTATTAAATTTTCAATTATCATTGCTCTCTAGATAAAAGTTCTTGGTGAGTCGAATGGCATAAACATGATTTATAGAACAAAAGACCAAAGAATCTTTGGAAATATTCAAGGAAGAAGAATATAATCAATTAGAACTGTAACTAAAATTAAACAAATTACAAAAAGAATTGCCTTTTAGTATTTGTGTTGTATTTCCTTACAATTTCTGTCGGCTTATTTGCTATTTATTCAAGTAATAAAAAAAATCAAATAATTATTGCGACGGTTTGATCAAGTTCTCTAAGTTTCCTGTAAGTGATGAAGAATAGCACTATGATTGGCGAACGACATTGCTAAGAAGTTCTACTGTGTTATGTTGAAACATATCCCCAACTGTCTAAGGTCAAAACAGGCTATCTGAACGGAAGTTAACACCTAAAAGAGGAACCAGCCTTAGATTTGTTTTTAAACATATAACTTAAAATCTAATGAAAACACAATATATATAATTATTATAATTATATAACAATAATTAACGTTTAAGACAGTAAATTAATCAACTATGAAATAATCAAATAATTAACTTTTGTTCATCAATAAACATTTTAGAATTCAAAGACTATAATTTAGTTATATGACACTACAAGCCCTCCTACTTACGTTTTTACGTGTGCTGAATATGATAGTTTAAAGTATAGCAGGCATACGTGCATATCGACCGAGAAAGCCTCGTCACATTGAGGCAAAAGCTCTGGACGTTCTTATGATTTTTTTTTTTGCTTGTGTGCAGGCTATACTTTAAACCAAAAAAAAACTACAAACCCTTTTTAGGAATATAATTAAAATTAAGCTTTTCGAAACTCCAGTTAACTCTTAATTACTTATTTCCATTAATTTCCATTACTTCTCTCAAATCAGTCCCAGTTTAATCTTGATCCCCAGGGTTTCAAAGATCTTCTGATATTAAATAAATCACAAAGTTCCTTTCAGGTACATTATAAGCATCAAAGTCACTAACCTTCAGACTGTGAACACTAATAGTCTAGAATACGTTTTTCTTCCGACGAACATCAATTAATACAAAGCACAACAGATCCGTAAATCACGAGAAGTATATTATAAGTAAATATATAGAAGTATATCCATTGAGCATCCGTTTCTTATCTCTCGTACAAGTAAAGTTTATTTCGTAGTTACGACGTTTGTCTTGCGTCAAGACGCAATTATATTCTGCTTAGACCAATTACTATCGTGCGAAAAGGTTGTCTAGTGGGATAACCGCCAAACTATCCTTCCTACCATTGTAACTTCTTTTTCTGAGCGACGAAACCACGTCTTCCCCCCACCCCACCTCATTATTCTTTTCACAACTCTGACTTCTTTTTAATTTGTGTCGCGCGCTTCTATTCTTTTCTCGAGAGTTACAGCACCATTGAAGATTAAAATCCGCGCTCCATTAAATCTGATAATCTCCTTAAACATATGATCTTTGGAACGGAGTATTTTCACATTAAAATAAAAGATTATAAATTTTACAATTAAATGAAAATTTAAGTTTTCACACTTTAAAAAATAATATAATATTTACAAATTGAATAAATAATAATATTTATAAATAAAACATTTTAAGATAAGCAATATTTCGAGAACAGGATGGTCTCGAAAAGAAAATTTACAGAAAGAAACAGGACGCTTCAATGTTTGATTGTATGGTGGTGCTTTAGGCGAAGACTTCGATTCATGGATGACAAACCATCCCCTCATGGTACGAAAGTAGTGCAGACACTTCTGGAGATGGAGGCAATTCATTGCATCGACTGGCCAGCATGCTCCCCACACCTGAACCCCATCGAATACAATGGGGAGACTGTTGCACTGTTGCACGAAAACCCCCCTCCAGAAACCAAGCAGGGACTTATTCGTGCTCTGAAGGCGGAGTGGGCCAAATTGTTTCAGAACTCATGGATAACTTGATATAAGATATGCCACGACCTTGTGCAATCTGCATCGTGGCTGTATTCTTTGTGACATATCTCTCCGCCTGGTTATCTGTCAGCACTGTACATCCATTCTCCACCTTTATCCTTCGGAAATGTGTGACCTATGTTCTCCGGAAATCAAATTTATTATAACTTACTTTTACTTAATTTATAATCATTTTTTTAAGTCGAAACATCTATATCTGTATTTGGCTAAGTCAAGAACTGTTTTTCAAATACAGGTACAGATCGTCCTTAGGTTTTGGACTCCTGTGCGTATTGACACTTAATGAGAAATATGAAACTATCAATAAAACCCTGGAGTACAAATTTCAGGATATTTAAATGTACTTATGTTTATTGATGAGCTCTTAATGGTTCAAGATAATGAAAACCCTCTTCAAAGATCAGTTTTTCAACTGCATCATCTGTATGAAGAATATACTGTAATATGAAGTTCTGAAAACGAAAACAAAAGTAATGGCTTCTTTCGCAGAATCTGTACGCACAGAAATAGTGGTGAGCAACAAAAGCATATAATAGACTGAATACTTTGCAATGACATCAGCTACGATCAAGGTCGAAACTCCAGTGATTTGTGGAACTACAGATAAAACACTTAGAAATAAAACACGAAAGGAAGCAAAGATGAAATTCTATTAAGTATTAGCTGCTTCTGCGCTACTAAATGGAAGAGATAACGACGAGAAAGCAAGAAAATATGCCTCAGAAAAGAAATTTCTTCGACAGGTTAAGAACCAATACGTAAGGAAGGAGTCGGATAAATGAAAAATAAGCAACTAAGGAGCGAAATGGCGAGAACATCTAGAGAGAATGTCAAAAATAATATTACGATTACCAAAACAAGCATGGAAGTACAAACCTAGGAAAAAGATCTGTAGATCGGCTAGAAAAAGATAGCTGAAAGACTGAAGATGAAACATACTATGTAAACCCGTGCAGTGAAGAAGATGAAGAAGAAGACTACTGTACAAAGTTCCGCAAAATGGTAATTGAAATAAATATTTTATTGGGAAAAACACTGGAATGTTTACTAAGTATTAGTGTAGTTCTTCAGTAGTTTTTCAGTAAATAATACTAATATTGTCGTATATTTTAGGATAAGTTGATATTCGACTCTCCTATAATCTAGACAAGTCATGTGTGGTATGTGTGTATGCCTATGTCCTTTAATAATTTTTGAACCGCGCAACTGATCGCCTTGAAACATGGCAAGCACATTTAAGGTCAAGAGACAATCTAACTTTTGTATTTGAAAATTCTTCTGTTTGAGTCTTTTTCGATAAATCAGAAGGTTTAAGACAGAAATTTCCATAGAAAAGCTTTAGAGCCAAAACCCACCATTTGTTTAGCTAAACCAATAATTCCTCGTGGTCTGATTAAAATTAATAAGATTTCATTAAGTCAAGTAAATAAATGCTGATGGAATTAATTTTTATTCAGAAAATGGAAATGTTATACAGTTTGTATTCAGCAGATGTTATAATTTAGAAGGACAATTTAGAATTTTCATTTTAATAAAAGAAAATTCTACGTATAATTAAGAAAGAAAAAGAAACAAAGAATTTAAAATATAAGATTTCAAGAAAAATAGCTTTAAATCTAGTTTATTTTAATAATTTTTTGAATAATTTCATAGACTGATAATGCAAGCATGTGTGTACGTATGGCTTATTCTCCGAGATAATTAAAATTTACTTATAATTATTATTACTTATTAAAATTACTGCGTTACTTCTGAATTTCAGTCAATTCAAAATCACGATAAGATACAATACTATAAACAATATATCATCTGAAGATATCATAAGTAATTTATTAGCTAACAATTTCTTTGAAACTCCTACATCACAATAATCACGGCAATATTTCATGGGCCTCACCGGCTCCACTTTGTCAAGCTTTTTTTTTAAAAAAATTTTTAGGAAGAGAGAATACCTCCCTCTTCCCAAATTTCTAATTTCCAATCAGTAATAATACAAACAAGAATTCCAAAAACGTAAAATATCTCAACAATCAAACAATAAAAACATACAAGTAAAGTTTATTTCGTAGTCACGATGTTTTGTCTTGCGTCAAGACGCAATTATATCGTGCTTAGACCAATTACTATCGTCCGAAAAGGTTGTCTAGTAGGATAATCGCCAAACTATCCTTTCGTCGCTTCTTTTTCTGAGCGACGAAACTACGTCTTCCCCCAACACCACCTCATTATTCTTTTCCCAACTCTGACTTCTTTTTAATTTGTATCGCGCACTTCTATTCTTTTCTCGAGAGTTACAGCAGCATTGAAGATTAAAATCCGCGCTCCATTAAATCTGATAATCTCCTTAAACATATGATCTTTGGAACGGAGTATTTTGACATTAAAATAAAAGATTATAAATTTTACAATTAAATGAATATTTAAGTTTTCACACTTTAAAAATAATATAATATTTACAAATTGAATAAATAATAATATTTATAAATAAAACATTTTAAGATAAGCAATATTTCGAGAACAGGATGGTTCTCGTTATTTCACGAGATATTATGAGATGTTATTAACCACGTTCATATCTCAAGTCCAATACATCATCTTTTCAAAGATAAAGGAAAAATAGGCTTTTTAAATAAATATAGTTAAATATAAAAAGATTTAACATGTGACAAAAATTAATATTAAGTTGAAAATTATTCAGAATACAATTCTAAGTTAAAAAAAATACATGGCTGAGTATGGCCACATAGTAAAGAAAAAGGGGCGAAACTGTCCAGATCATATTAATTTTATTTTATAAACATGTATTTTTAACTTAGTATGTATCTCCTGAATAATTTTTAATTTAATAAATAAATACATTGAAGTATACTGCAATTCCTTTAAATTTCTTTCTGTATTATTCTTATTTTAAACAATATAATTTTTTTTTGCATTCATTAAATTTCGAAGATATTTAACAATATATTCCTTTGGATATCATCTTCTAGTTTTCATCGACTCTTTCTTGCACTTATTATAAACCGACAGACACGAAACTTTTCTCCCTGCTTAGTTTTCCAACACCATCTATTCAAAGAGAAGAAGATTGTGCTTATCTTTCCTAAGCAGTAACTTTTGTTCAGAGCCTTTATGAAACTGGTAACTGTGTAAGGGAGGTCAGCTATTTTCCTTTGATATCATATAATTAGCAGAGGAACACTTGGAAAGCCTCTCAAGGAGGAAAAATAATTATGTTTTTTGTAAAAATGCAATCATATTCTACTATAGATAATTTTAAACATTTCTAAATAAATATTAGCTCTAAAACATTGCTCTGCAATATTCCTGTATTTCTGCTACAATTCTTTCCTAATATATATATATCTTACTTTACTTACTTAGTATATCTTACTTTTTTTATATTCGTGACCATAACTACCAACCCTATGATCATCGTATTTGCAAAAGAATATTACAATTATTCTCGAAAGTTTATTATTATTCTTTAATAGCCATCATAAAATAAAAGCTAGAACAAAATAGTTTTAGAATATAATTTTAAGTTGTAAGATGCATATACCAGATTACTTAAAAACTGTTCATCCTAGAAAGCTGGAATCTTAGAGGAAAATTGACAAAGTAAGATTCCTTTTGATTTACGATGCACAAAATATACTTTTAACCTAAATCACTTTGATTATCAACATAAGCATGTACTACATTAACTTGATTGGTTTTCATTAATAAAAAGCTTCTAAAACACTGTTTATAGAATATACAAAGAAATCTACAAAGATATTTTTTTTATTTTTTACTTTTTTTCCTTGGGCTGGTTCTCATTGGCTTCAATTTCTCGGGAAAGCTTTTAATTTTGTTAAAAATTTTACCATCAACAAAAATGTAAATGTTTCACTGAATCTTAAAATCTCATGATTTTAGCCTACAGTTGAAAGACAGGTACACGATTTTGATCAAACTTTAGTCCTTACATTTCTATATTTTTAGTAATAGTTCCTACTAGTTCACATTACCGAACTGTTCCTGTTCAATAATATAAACACATAGTCTATCATACCACATCGTCCGGTCTCTCAAGCTACTAACACTGTCTGTAACGGCGCTCCTTTTTAAATATTTCATTTCTATATTAACTGGAAATCTTCTATAAACTTACATAAACTTCGGAATAAAATATCTAATTCCATGTTGCAACATATTTTTCATAACGAAAACTCGTGTCGATAAGCAATAATACACGTGTAGAATAAAAAAAAATCTCCATACAGAGTGGCATGGAAGTTTTCCATTGTTCTGCTACTAATCTTTGGTTTTATGCTAAATGAGTTTAATTTAATTGTGAATCATTTAATTATCAAATTCAACACCTGTAACTTTTCGCACGAATACTTTTTCATCTCCTTATGAAAAGTGAAGCATGCGCAAATGAACTTTAATTTCACTTCACTATGGTTTAATTCCGATGTAATTGCCTGAAGGCCTTGGAGTTTCCCGTGTGACTTATTCTATTGCCCTCAGGTGACTCTAATCGTGCGTCCATAGTGGTGGTGATACAGCGTCAGCTACTTCCAATCTCATTATAAGTGACCCTGGAAAGCTGCTCTTTTCCCGTCCTTTTGGAAAGGAAAGGTTTAGTAAACACATTAGCACTTTCCCCAATCGATTTAGCTCAGTAAATAGTAATCACTTACAACTTCACAATGCAGATATAATTTAATAATTTTAGCTATTGTCACACGGATGACAGGAAATGGTGAGTGATATTTATTCCACCACTTGTTGAATAAATAATGGAATAGTGGGATACTTTTTTTTTAATGTTAATTGGCTACTTTTCAGAAAAGTTACTGTAAGTTAGAAATACACCTGTTCTTCTTCTTTTAGTTTCTTTTAGATGAATCAGCTAATCAAGAAATATAAATAATTTCTAATCTAACAATAAAAGTTTATATATAAAAAGACAAGACCCGACTCACTCACTCATTCATTCACTCACTGACTGATTGATCAACGCCCAGCCCAAACCATTGGACCTATAAAGCTGAAATTTTGCACAGAGGTTCCCTTTATGTTGTAGACAAGGACTAAGGCCGGATTTTGCGAAATTCCCTCGGGTTCGGGAATAACGAGGGTTTATTGTCGCTTTAAAGTTTTCTTATTTCCATAACTATAATTAGTAGAGACTTCAAATTTGGCATGTAAGTAGGTAATTGTAATCACTAAAAACCTCTTTTCAGGATTTTTTGAAATTCCCACGGGTTCGGTAATAGCGAGGGTTTATTTTCGTTTGAAAGTTTTCTTATTTCCGTAATTAGTTCCGTAACTACAATTATTAGAGATTTCACATTTGGCATGTAAGAAGGTAATTGTAATCACTAAAACCCTTTTTCAGGATTTTGCGAAATTCTCAGGGAATAGGATAAAAACCCTTGCTTTAAGTTATAAAGCTGAAAGTTTGCTTTCATTACTATTGTTGGGTTTTAGATTTGTTATGATGAGATTGAGAACTACACAAATATTGTTATGCAACAATTGGAGCTAAAATATTGTTCCGCATAATAGCGCTACATATGCACCCGGTGGCGACAATGGGAACTATACAAATAGTGTTGTGCAACAATTGGAACTAAAATATTCTTGAGCATAATAGCGACGGGATTTTCGGGTTAGTTATAGATTTGAAATGTTCAGATGATTTTTTACGAACTAGAAAAGGTTTGAAGTGATAGGGTTACGACCTTATACAAAATTCAAATAACCTGCAACAATGGGTGTACACTGGGAGAACGTTGAGTGGATGGGCAAACATGGTTCAAAGATACTTCTACGAGGTTTTCGGGATATATATAGATTTGTAATGAGATCAGACCTTTTGAGTTGTTGTTTTTTGTTGTTTTTGGACCAACCGGGAAAGTTCCAAATGATCTCGCAATTGCAATTTCTTTATCATCCACATTAGAACATTTGTTTTTTGTAACCAGATCGAAGAACGGGTCGTTTTGCTAGTGAAGTTTATAATTGCTTTCTTTGTACAACATCAATTCACTGCAGTTCCTGTTTATTTTAAATTCTACTGCTGTAGTGAAACAGAAAAGTAGTGAAACTTTCAATTCTGAAAGGTTGGTATTTTTCCAAGTTAATCCCAAATCGATCGCTAATAAATCATACAATTGTAAGCTTTTATACTTTTAAATAAAACCAATCAAAATAATAATAGTAATAATAAAAACTACTATTTTTGTTTTGTTTTAAAGTTTACAAACCAAAGCTTGAACACTTTATCTCAGTAAATAACGAAAGTGGAAACTTGTTCTATTTATTGTTTTAACAATATTTTTTATAGATTTTTACACCGAAGCAAATAGAAAGGTTTAAAAGAAGCATCGAATAAGAAAGAAGTTTACAGTGTTTAAATGAAATAAGGACATGGTAATACATAGTTTTATTTTATGCTGTAATGAAAGCAGATACTTCATTACAGATAAATGAGCGTTAATCCAGTAAATGAGAAATTAAAGTCAATGGCAGCTATTTGCTTAATGTAACATAAATGAAAGGCTTCAATGGAAAAAAAAAACAACAAAATTATTCTTATATTAATCCAAGCTTTTCAGATGAAATATATAATTATTCGATTCCAAATAATGATGAATATCCATTTTCTAACAGTCTTCAAAATAATATTTTAGTGGGATTTTGTGGATTTCATAGGAGATGAAATCAGATGTTGTAAATATTTATCGTAGCAATTTGATTTTCTTTGTAAGTGTTGTTAAATAAATTCATCGTGATTTTGAAGATAAGCTATTTTTTGCACGGCTGGAATAACAGTGTTCATTGTTCAAATCGAAGCGCAAGAAACTGTGTTAGTGGAGGATGTGCTACGTGATAAATGCAAGCAGTCTTCATTGTTTCTTGGATTGTTGCACGAGAGAAGCAACCACGTAAAGTTGGGAAAATGTTCTTCTGACATTGCTTTCTGCATCACGGCGCACAAGAAGCATGAAAAGAAGCATGAAAAGTTAGCATCAACTCATTGGTGAAACGTTTTGAATATAATTCATGTTCTAATTACGTAACTTTATCAATAGATTTAAATAAAAGTCATTATTTACAGTTATGCACTATATTTTGATAATTCAGCATTTTTAAAAAAATCTCCTCGCAGTGTTGCCATCATTCGTGTTTCCAAATCCTGGCTTAGGAATGTCAACAATTAGTCCACATTTTTCCCTAAATTCCTTTTGAATTCTGGATTTGTTAGCGGCCAATGTCTTTGTCGCTTCCTTCAGCCTGTCACTTCTTGATTGGCAAACTATACACAATATGCAGAAGGCATTAAAACATGCGAATCCATCCGTGTAATACCGACAAGCCGAACTCCAAATTCTCAGGCTGAACTTTTCTGCTGATCATTTCATCAATATTATTAATCCATTTTTTTTTCCAATGTCTGTGCTCTCATATCTTTTAAAAATGCTAACAAGCTCTTTTCATGTCACAAACATTGTGTGAGAACTTAAACTTAAAAATAAGAAAAACATAAAAATTGTATCAAAATCACATCTGTCTAGACACAACCTATCAAAATATTTTTTAAAAATAAAGGAGCAAATTCGAGCATAATATTTATATTGTTCCAAAAAGAACAGTAATCAGGCTTTCTAAGGAAACAAATACGAAATCCGGGTCATGCTTGGAACATTAACAAATATCATTTTGTTTGAGGATAAGCAAACAAATTAACTTTTTTTTTTACGCTTATTTTAACATCATCAGTTTAATAAATTAATATTGAATAAAGCGCTACTGTTCATGACGTAAAATATTGCCATTTACCTGATGATGAAGCCTCCATAAAGTAGATTATTAATTTCCTTTTATTTTAATCAAAAAACGGTACTGAATTAGTTGCAATTAATTAGTAATATCAACGTACATATTGACACCATTGACAAGGTGCTAGAACTCAACCTCGGGTTAGCTCAAGACCGACATGGGGAGGGGAACTGTAGTTACTAACAGAAGCGCAGGAATGTGAACCATATAAATAATAGGTAATAGTCACTAAATCTTGTGTTTGATTTTTATAGTTATTGCCAACTTTTCATGCATCTTGCCCCACTGCGTGGCGTTGCAAGGATCGAATGCAACGGGAGCCAGTTGGATACCAAAATATATATGGAGATTCTCAGCTAGTGTGTAAATTCATGTTCAGCCAATTGTTTTTTTTTAAATTAATAAAAATTTTGAACCAGCTTTGTATTTTAATTGAAGTTATGAGTGTATTTGATTTTTTTGAAGCACTTATATATATTGTTGTAGCACTTAAAATAGTTTTATTTAAACAAAATGATCTAATAATGTCACTTATGTTATTGTTCTGAAGCTATGCTGCCAAGTGCTTAATTTTATCATAAATATAATATTTTATTTCATTAATTTCCTTACTTTCAAACAAGAATATTTTACAGTTACCTAATACTAAGTAACTGAATCGAATTCACACGTGTTGCATACAAAAAATAAATATTATTTAAGCGTTCATAACTTTTGGGTCACTTACGTTACCTCACATGTTTTCTTCTTTGGCCATAGGGCATCGCCACCACGCGACTCAGTCTATTCACAGATCTGTAGTGAACGCAAGCCACGACGATTTCGTAGCAGTTTTTTTTCTATATTCTTCACAAGCTTATGTTCACGAAAGGTAAGTTTGTTGCTATAGTGCACAGTATGATTAGTCGTAGTCACTTATGTTACGCAATTTATTGTAAATCTACGACCGGAGACAGAAAATCACTTGTAGATATTATTTACCCGTGGAGTTTGCTAAGCCTAACATCACACATGATGCTGTGAGCCCAGTCCATTTCGAGGGTAGAAGCGAATACACGTCGTTCTGTCACTTACGCTACCGTCACCTATGTTACTTTATAAAAAACCAACATAGGTGACCTATGGTAACGTAAGTGACTATGTTGTGTCCATTTTTCTTATATTTTCAGTTTTAAATTGTTTTTCGCGGAAACATTTCTCGAAAGAAAGATACTATTACACGGGGAAAAGTCAAGAAGCAAAAGCAGCTTTTATGTGACTGTCAAGAACCTCTGGATAAAATGCAAGGCTGACATGAGCACTGACACTATTAGTTTTTCAACCTTTTCGAAACTAAAGCTGTTCTGGGTTGTCACACCAAAACTGTCGAATTGTGACACGTGTAACATTCACGACAACGCTCAACTGAAATTTATGAAACTTCAACAGCTAAATGTACTGGAAGAGAAAGGCAGCAATACAGAATCGATGTTCAAAGTATTATGCTGTAACACTACAAACATGCGTTGCATGTACAATCAATGTGACGCATGCAAAGACAAACAGTTAGTAGTTAAAGATACATGTGATCTTGAAGTTCTCACAAACTGGTCTGAGTGGGCTGTTCAAACGGTGCAGCTTACTGGAGGTAAAATTACCAAGAGAACTGTTAAAGTGCACGTCACTGGTACTGTGAAAGAACTGCTAGACCTGTTTCACAAGGACATGATCAGGCTATGTGCACATGTGTTTCGATTGAGACACCAGTTCTCGAGAATCCAAAGAAAAACTGAATGAAAAATCGGCAATTTTGCATATTGATTTTGCCTAAAATTACAGCTGCAAAATGAACTCTGAGATTCAATCAATGCACTTTGAAGCTTCTCGTCAGCAAGCTACTTTACATACTGGAGGATGTTACTGGAAGAATGAAACCACATCATTCTGTAGCATCTCAGAGTCTAGACAACATGATCCACCTGCAATCTGGGCTCACCTGCTGCCAATTCTTCGGAAATTAAGAGAAAGTGGAGTTCAGTACGTTCACTTCTTAAGCGATGGCCCGATGCAGTTGACATGTATGAAGAATTGAGCGAGACTGAAACCAGTCTGAAGCTGTGGTACATAAAAGAGGAAGAAATCAAGAAGATTGTGGTGCCTGAAAATCTTCGCACAATTAAAGGTATCATGAAGATATACCAAGTACTTTCATATGTACCAGGGAAAGTGTATCACAAAGAAATATCCTGTCTCTGCAGTGTGCCGGAGGTTCTGCAAGAACCATGCAAGTGCTTCGGATTCTCTAATTTAGTAGAATTTGAATTACCTACATTAGCAGAAGAAAATGTGGTGAACCAGCAACAAAATACAAACATCCTGGAACATAGTCGTGTGGCAAAAAGCGACTGGTGTGTTGTTCGCTACCAGAACGATGCTTATCCAGGGATAATTAAAGCTATAAAAGAGAACGCAATGAAGGTTGACGTTTTGCACCCTGCTGCAGACAATATATTTGTGAAGCCCCGCAAAAAAGACTGCAATTGGTATAATCTTGTTGATGTGATATCAATAATTCTTGAGCCGTACTTTGTTACATAGAGAGAGCGCAGTGTCGACGCTTCAACATGGCAGTACATCGAAACATTGATTGATCGCATCTTAGGCCTGTGTGTTCCACTTGTTTAATTGGAATTCATTAAAATCACGATTTCCCTATAATTAAATTTCTGAATTAAAACTTACAGATACAGAAACTGACAATACATGCACAAAAGAAGTGTCTCTTGAAATTATATATTTAACACTGATAATATAATAATATGAAAATTTATATTAAGTTACTAATAGTAATACGTTGAAAGATATTTTCATAATATTCCGTGCAATCTACGTAAACTTGGATACTGAAAAGTATAATAATTTAGTTTCTCAGTCACTTATGTTATCTATTGTCACCTACGTTACGTTAGGCTACTGCACTGTAATGATAATAATTAACATTGATGACATAGTAAAGGTCATCAGAATAAATATGTTACAAAAAATTAATTGGTCTTGCGTACCAAGCCTGAAAGATCTTTCTAAATGCATAAATGCAAAGTATTTTCTTTAAAAATACCTTGGTAACATAAGTGACATTTTACTATTATATTCTGTTGGTGACACGGTAACATAAGTGACAAACACGGAAAACGAGCCTTTTATGTTTTCAAATTATTCGATTGCTATAAGTGCTGGTGAATGCAATTATGAGTTTTTATGTTCAGTAAGAATCAAACTTATTAATATGAATAGCAAAAATCAAATCGCCCTGATTAAAATATGCATCTTGGTTTGACTTTGATTTGACACACTAGCTGAGATATATCCTTCAGCGATTAGTAGGTGGTGAAATAGAATTTCAAATAACTGAAATATCCATTCTACTAATGATTTCGTTTATTTTAGTACGTTTGCTAAAATGTGTGTTAAGTGTGTATTTGCAGGAATAAAATCTACGGACGTTCCAATGGTTCAAGATGGCGGAGTTTGGATTTCACATTGAGGATTCGAATGCACGTGTTTTTGGAAAGAGAAACGAACGAGCCTAAGCGATTTCGGGAGATGTACACCGATTTGAGAAGGGTATATGAGGTTCGATAATCAAATTCCCAAGGTGTTACATAAGTAGAATTTACTTATCGTTTTTCGTTCGGACAATTAGAAGACATCGTCTTAATTAATCTCTCATCGAACGGATTCTTCAATAAATATTTAAGATTGAATTTCCGGAAGGATTAGTGATAAAAATAACAGCCTTATTTAAGTGCAGATGTACGAAGGAATTCTCAAGAGAACTTTTATGTTAGTGCCATTACGAACAAGTATTGAACTTTCTATTTCGAACAAGTGTTGAACTTAGATAGTGTTAAAGCAACATAGCAAGTGTGACTTTAAATCAATATTAATATAATAAGAAAAGGTTGAATATATATAGACGATTGACGGTGAACTTTTATTGACGTACAAATAGAAGAAACTGTGTTCTTATTATTTTAAAGAATATTGATATATATCATATCTGTTATTGGAACGATCTTGTAGAAGCATCATTGATAAATGCAACCAGAATTATTTATATTGTAGTAAAGAGAGAAATTGCAATTCATGTTGTTGATTATAATTATTTCTTAGCGGATAAGTTATTTTGGTTTCTAGTTGAGAGCGAGCTTAAGTCATAGATAATTCTTACACAGATATTATCACTCTGCTGGACAGTAAAAGGATAGTTAGCTCTTTTCTTTTATTCTCATATATATATTTATTGTTATAAATTGAATCAAATCTAACAGATTTATAGATATTTATGTATATTGACTTTCAGTCACTTTACATAAGTTTCTATAAATCCCACTAAAATATTTTTTTAAGTAATTCAAAAGATGATAAACGTAATTATTTTAGAATTTTATCAATGTAATGAATGCTCCTGAATAACCGATGTCGATATAATAGGGGAGGGGAATATCTTCATAAATCTTCCTTTCTAAAGTGGGCTTATTACTTCCATCCAATCTTCTGAAAAGCCATTTCTATCAATTTATTTTCGTTCTCCATAGAGATGAGTCTTGCTTTTCTCTTTACTTCCTGTCAATTACTATTAAACCCGTTTTAATATATTGGATGGAAAACTAAGCCACTTCAACATAAGAATTCCCATCTCATTGGGTGAACTTGGGAAAATGCTGACTGTTCGAAATCAAACAGTAATGTGAAATGGAAGATGTTTTTTTTTTATTTCTTCTTTCCCTCCTTTCTTCGATATTTCAAGGGAAAGGAAATACCCAGAGTCAATAGAGATTTCCCTCCCTTCAAAATAAAGAAATATTTTCACGTTCGAAATTCTATTAAAATAATACAATTTATAATGTAATTTGGAATCTTTGAGAATTATTAAAAACAAAAACAAAATGAAATTAAAAGAAAATCCTTTTGGTTAAGTTTTAATATGTAATTTAATATCCATATAAATACGTATTCGTATCATATACAGAGTGTTTCGGAAATGGTAGACAAAGTCAAGAGATACGGGTTAAAGGTCATTTCGAGTCGAAAATGTTGTAAGACATTTTGTTGTACGGGCCGTAGTTTTAAAGTTAGGAAATGAAAGCTTTTGGAACGGTCCCTAATCAAAGAAAGCTTAGTTCAAATTAGGAAGTGTAAGGAAGTGTACTTAAATAAGGTAAAAGTTTATTACAAAAAGCAATCCATATAACAAATGTCATGACTGTAAATAGGTATGATAATTAAAGAAAATGCCTTATTTACTTACACTTTCTAATGTGAACTGAGCTTTCTTTGATAAGGGACCATTCCCAAGCATTCATTTCCTAACTCTAAAACTAGGACTTGTACAATAAAATGTCATACAACATTTTCGACTCAAAATGACCTTTGGAACTCGTACCTCATCGCTGAATTTCCGAAACAGCCTGTATATATCGAACAGGCAAAACTCAAAATCTGGCCCTTCGAGTTTCGCAAAGCAAAGATTTCAATCAATCTTCTGCAATTTAGAATAGTGTGGAATATAAGAATAAAATTAACTTAAATTACTAAACTATATATAGCCGGACAGTGATGTGAAATTTGAAAAAAGCCAATACAAAAACAATATCACTGTTTCTGTGAAGCCAATTTATCCTCACGTCATCAGCTTTATATGTACCGTATATAAAGTATTTATTCATAAAACTTAACAAATTTACAAAACTTTCAGCTTTTTTACACTTGCATATAAAAGTATCCATTCCTTAAGTAGTATTTCAATTATTTTCAATCCAATTAATTAGATTTAATTTCTGAAATTACAACGTTTATAATTTATTAATCTAATGGAAAACATATTTTATATAATCTAATAAAAAAACTGTTTTCAAACATCGAAATGAAAACTGAGATCTAAAGGATCTCTAAATTTATCGTTATTTTAATTATTGATTGATTTGATAAAATGAATTTTTTAACATATTCAAGACAAAAGATTCATCAATCTTTAAATGTTTCCAACAGTTCAGTATAATTGATAATTTTGATTCAAGTAATTATGTCGTTACTTACGAACTATTGGGACCCTTTTTTATAATCGATTTCTGGTGTATATTTTAAATCGTTGACCCCTTCAAATATCTAATAAAAATAGGCTTTTAATTAACACTAGCTTAGGTTAATTGAGGTGGGATCCGTTCCAGGAGGTTTCATTTGGAAATACAACTGAATAAAATATACTTTCCGTTTCGAAATGGCCAGCGGTATTATAACTAATGACAACTACAATTTATGTTTTTAAAAAACCAAACACAGAAAAGAAATGAAAAGAAAACACCCGAAATCGATTATAATAAATGGAGTCCCATTTTACTTTCATATCAGAGTACCTCCGCACTTTGGTATTTTAAGGAAAATATTTGAGAAAGAGAGGAGAAAAGAAAAGGATGATATTAGGTATTTCGTATCATCGGTTGCATTCAGCGAATGTATCTTCACTCCTACTTGAGGGCGTGAATGTTTTTAAGTGTCTTTCTTTTTATAAATGTATCTACAAAGAATTGTTTTTCTCCGCACTATCCAAACTGACGAAAGAAATTGCCTAAAGTATAATTGGAGTTTTATAAAGTTATTAAAATTATTAATTTACATTACAGTTAATACTTAAATAAAAAGAGCCGAACAATCGTTTAAGAAAATTTGAGTTGTGCAAGTACTGAAAATTTAAACTAATTTTCTTCAAAGTATAATTTTTTTTTCCATTGTCCAATGCATTTACTTCTTTCATTAATTAAACACTTTGTAGATCGTAAACTGTTTTCAATTATTTTGATCCTTCTTTTAATTTGTAAAATATGACGAAATTTCTGTGATAGAATGGGTGCAATTTGGTATGTAAAATCAACATGTGACAACCAAACCATTATCGCTTTACAGGACGAACACAATCCCGACATATAGTCGTGAGAGATGCAGCTCTCTTGGAATATAACCTTTGGTACTTGGCAGAAGTAATAACGTTTTATCGTAGTTCGGACCATCCATGAATTTGAAACTCCGAAAAGGCGTACACACCTCCTGGCCATCTTATCTTCACAAGAGACTCTTAAAAAAAAAGTGCTAACAAATAAAGTGAGACAAAATTCTACAGGTGAATGTTGGCTAATGCTTCTTTAACTGAAAGTGAAGTACAACTACAAAAAAACTAATTTAATAGCCACTACAGCAACTGTTGTAGATTTTGTTTTAAAACTCTTTATTAAATGATTGCTTTAGAGTAAAGTAGATTTCTTAGATTTCTCATTGTTTAGTTCTTAATTGTACATCATATTACAAATGAACAATTTTGAGAACAGACAGTTCTCGAAATACTTGTAGTTCTCACGTTTCAAAAACATAATTATGAATAACTTTTTGGTAAACAAAATAACAAATTCCACGGAAAAGACGATTAAGAAACGATTGGACAGGAAATTGAGCAGACTAGTGCAGATTTTTGACAA
This sequence comes from Thereuonema tuberculata, assembly GCA_023159025.1. Taxonomy (NCBI): domain Eukaryota; kingdom Metazoa; phylum Arthropoda; class Chilopoda; order Scutigeromorpha; family Scutigeridae; genus Thereuonema; species Thereuonema tuberculata. Next base: position 71,961,062 of record JAFIDM010000001.1, read on the forward strand.
AGATCTCTGGAAAATTACTTAATCGATTTCAAAATCGTGTGTTTTTCAAATAATCCCTTCTTATAAAAGGTAAAAAACATTGAAACATAATAAAATTTCATTTGAAAATCTACTTAAATTTACTGAATTGTAAAATAATTTTGGATTTAGAACGTTTACTTTAGACTGAAGATCAGTGAAATTTAGTTCAAAACAAAACTGATTTCTTACACTGCGTGACAAAAAAAAAATCGAAGTACCATGAAAGAAGCGACTAATTTGAATGAAACTCTTTATGCAACTAATTTAACATTAAATTTAAAAAATGATTAGATTTTATATTTAAAGTTAGTAATCAAGAAATTTAAATATCAATGGATCTCCCCATCTTGTGGTCCATGTAAGGGCCCGCAGAATCTTAAAATACATATTCTGCTTCGTGAAACTGTTGCATTCAAAGCAGTTTAGTGTCAGTAATGCCTCGACAATGCGCACGAAGACCTTACGAAGAATTGCAGAACTTCGAGAGAGGCCATATTGTGGAACTGCGAGAAGCCGGTTGGGCATGCAGAAAAAACATTGTCATCTGGAACTTATCGATACTTCTGTGGAAAGATTACGTGAGGGCATTCATTCTCGTCACAAATGCTCTGGTCGGCCCAACAGTATCACTGCTAGACAAGACCTAACTGCTCCGACAGCTTAATTCTCCTGCATCTAGAAAGATGTAGCACCCTGTATACAGCAATCAATATTTACCGCACCGTTGCTAGACGCTGATTTTCATTCCCGTCACCCCTTACCAGGCCTGCTTTAACAACCAAACATCTGAGGCTTCGTCTGGTGCTGTGCTAAGATTTATGGTTTTCTATCCAATGGCCTTATTCGTGTTTAGTGATGTCTTGTTTCTGTCTTACTGCAGATGTTCCGCATAAGGAGGACTGGGAGAGTTCAAATCCTGGCAATATTGTCAAGAGGCATACAGACATTACAGGTGGCGTATTGGGGTGGGGAGCCATTTCTTATGATAGCAGCTCCCTCTCCCAGAGATTCGAGGAACTTTCACAGAAACTCACATCGATAAATGTAGGAGATTATGGAATCCGTTGTTTTGCCCTTCTAGTTATGCCTTCCAGGAGCAATTTTCCAACCGGACAAGGCACTTCCATACACTGCACACATTTTCCAGCAGTGGTTCCAAATAAATCAAATTCTTCCTTGTCTATCAAGTCCCCAGACTAGTCATTAACAGTATCCATCATCCAACATTTGGTATTTGGAGTAGCAATTGCAGCAAGCTTGGCGTGATCTGACATAAAACAGAATCAGGACTTCGTTTCACTGCATGTACCAGCGACTGTTCAACGCAATACTAATAATGTAACAAGGTTGCTGCTACTGTTCCATAAAAATCTGTTGTTGCACTACGAAATCTGAATCAATTTCGACATAATCCTCGGCGCGCTATAAAACGACGAAAAGCTAACAAAAAATCATCAGCAGTCATTGATTCTACCATTTGAAGATGCAATGCCCTAGTAACTGCACAGGTGATTAACAGAAAATACGTTTTCTTCTGTCTTCCCTTTCCAATTCCCTTCATCCAAATAGCAATTACAAAGTTTCATTCAAATTGAACGCTTCCTTCACGGTGCTTTTTTTAACTTTTTATTTCACATAACGTATTTTTTGAAAATGCCAAGACTGAATTAACTTAATTACCTTATTTTAAAAAAAAAATCTTTCTAAGGAGTTATCATATTTTAATAAACCAGACTTATAAACAGTGGCGAATTTAGCACTTGAGAGGCCCGAGGCGCAATTCAATTTTGAGGCCCCCTCTAAATATTTTCACTACCCCTACACAGTGGCGTACCAACGCCTTTGGGGGCCCGGGGCGGGAGTTCCATTATTCCACAACCAAAAAAAAAAAGGAAATACTTCTTGGGTGGATGGGGCCCCTAGGCTAACTGGTGGGGCCCCCTAGGCTTGCTTTTACAACCAAAAAAAAAGGAAATCTTGCTTTTACAACCAAAAAAAATGGAAATCTTGCTTTTACAACCAAAAAATAAAATAATTTGTTTTTATTTTGAGAGCTAAATTTTGAGGCCCCTTGATTTATGAGGCCCGAGGCGCGCGCCTCCTGCGCCTAAGCGGAAATCCGCCACTGCTTATAAATAAGTGTTTCTAGTTTTAGCCCATAATTAAAATCTCAATTTTAATCGCAATTTTTGGGTCAAAATATATGTAGTATTATTGTCATAATAAAACTTTAAGTGGAGTTTCGTGGGGATAATTCTTGTTCGTTACGTTTCGAGGATTTTTTTTCCTGGAACCACTTCTGTAAATCCTAATTTTTTAACTGGAAATTATGATTAAAAAGGAATAGAGCAACGGAACCACAGTAAATTGACTGTATTCCGTAAAAGCGTTTTCTGATGCACATTCTTCTGCTGGTTTGCATCCAGAGTTTTAAATGAGTTGCCTGACAGAAGCCTATTAATCATGGAAAATAGAAAGATTCAAAAAGAGAATTGGAAATAAGTTAAGAAGTTTGATTTCCACTCCTGCAATATTTGGCTTCTACATTAAATTACATCTAGGAATGGAATTGCCAATATGTAAATGACACATGTGCAAACTTCACTATCAAAAAAAACTTAATAGAAATTTTGAGAAGTACTGCAATTTGAGATTTGAAAAAAAATAATGATTCCAAATTTTATAAAAAACCTTAAATTAAGCTTTTCTAATTTTTAAACAAGAGTTTGACAACAGATTTACCTTAAATCCTAACTTACTATTATAAAAGCGAAAATCTAAGTTTGTTTGTTTGGTTTGTTTGTCATTCAATCAACGGCGCAACGGATCGGAATGAAATTTTGCAATCAGGTAGTCTAGCTTTGCTAGCAGGTAGTATAGGTACTTCGTAGGCTACTTTCTATCCCGGTCGATCAAGTAGTTCCCGTAGGATGAATGAAAAACTTTCCAAAACTGTCCATAGATGGCGCTAGCGCAGTTTTCGATGACTGCATTTTAAACATTCCCAAAACTGCCGTTTTAAATAAGGCCACAGATCTGAGTAAATGTACAATACGGTTAATTAATACATTGAATTTCAATATTGTACTGAATGCATTATTTCATATTTAAACTTTAATTTAGTTTCAGTTTTAAGTTTCGGTTTTTACTTTACTTGATGTAATTTGGTTTTTCGAATAAGTAATGCAAGGTTTTCCGAGCGAAGCGACGGTAACCGGCTAGTAACTAAACGAATATTAAATTAGTATTTAAAAAAGTAATTTAAAAGCAACTTAATCCAGTAATTTAAATATATATATATCCTATTCATATATGCATATACATATCATATTAGTAAATATCACAACATAATAAATATCGCCTGAAAGAAATTAATTATTACTTTTATATTCCCCATATCTTTTTAATATTTAGAAGAATAAAGACTTTAGAACTAGTTTAAGGTGATCTAAATTATCTTAATATTAGGTCCAGTAACGAAAGAAGACCCGAAGCATTACTGATAATAAAACTTAGTAGCTACTGACATTGAGTTCTTCTCTATCAATTAAGCTGAAAGTAAGTGACCTTTCCTGAACTCGTTTTTATTCATAAGGAAGACATTTCGTTAAGTAAATTGATAACCGAATTTTTTTTAAGTGTCTAAAGTTAGGTCAATCCAACAAATGAAGCTGATTAGTCTCTACTAAATGAAGCTAATTCGTGTGAGCAGCTGTAAGATGTTGGAAGAAGATAATGAGATTCCAAACAATTGCGAGAGATGAAGCTATCCCTACTTTTATTCAAAATTTCGTTATTAATATTTTTGGAATAAATGCATCTTAGGTTTTTTGTTTTAAATTATCAATAGACCCAACCGCCAAATAAATTCGCCAGCAGCCAAAATCTTTTAAAGTGCTGTATATTTGAGAACGGAATTCTTAAGATCATGTATTTTAGAATAATTAAAAAAAAATGATTTTTTTTTTATTTAAATAAAGTAACAGCCTGCAGAGTAATCAAGATATTTGTAATTAACTGATTCAGAAAAGAACTCATACTTTCTTACAATAGTCACCAAAAACTTATCGATTAACAAAAAAACTCCTTCAGAACAGACAACTACGAAATGTTACAGAAACGCCACCTCAACAACCATCTTTAAATTTATTGTCATACTCCTCCACATTACAAAAGAAACTTCATTGCAGTGAGAGTCAGGAAGGCATTTCTGATTTCTTCATTTTCAGAATTATTCAACGATAAAGTAGCTAATATTACTGAACATTTTTGCAACGATCAATATCCAGTTAGTTTTGTAAAAAATACCATCATAACTACTCTTCATAAAATTTACAAACCACACAATAAAAATACACTAAAAAAATACCCACATATCTATACCATTCATGTCAGGCCTCAGCCAAAAAAAAATAAAAGAATTATTGCAGGATACCAATAAAGATAACGTTTAAACCACATAATAAGCTCAGTTTTTTAACGAATCACAACAGGAAAATAAATACAGCTCAAGATGAGAAAGGAATCATTTACAAAATTAATTGCTGCAACCAAAATTGTTTGTACATAGGCGAAACAGGCCAATACTTACAAAAATGTATATATTCCAACAAATATGCATGCAAAACCTTCAATACGGACTCATCTATGGTTTCGGCCCATGCCATAGAACAAAACCACAAACCTCTGCTTGACAATATTGAAATCTGGACATTTGCAATAATACCTTTAAACGCAAATGTATTGAATCTTTCTTCATTTATTACAGTTCATCTTACAATACAAAATTATCTAATCAAGAAATTTTCGAGTTTTTTCAGAATCTCAAGCTACAACCTCACAACCTACACATCATGAAACCAGACTTATGCATCAGAAACAAAAAAGACGCCTTTCAAACTAGGATAATCCAAGCTCTACCTCACATCGGACATTTTTCCAGAATCAATAATGACGTTCCTGCCAGAAAGACATTTTTCCCAGATGTCATCGATTCCTGTATCATCTTTCATCACCATACTTGATGCTCATCATTCACACACGATCATCCTACATTCTTCAGTATTCGACGCTCGCCATTTACGTCAAGGCATCTATCGCCCTCTAGTTCTCATATTGTACAGTTGTAGTCTCATAATCATTCTATGAGCTTCAATGAGATTCACTTCCCTCATCTGGGCACCTATCATCTGCTTTTTCCTTCACATCGTCTAGAAGTCCTTCAGTCCCATAGTTCTGATTTATTAATTCCAGTATCGCCTACCAGAGCTCCACAAAGTTTTTGACATCCTTCACCAGGTTTCCCGTCAATGCCTCGTTTAAATACGTACAGGCTGCTTTATTTTAATTGGTTAAATTTTGTATAAATTCATTTTCATGATCCAATTCTTATATTCTTGTGGAGTTAAAACAGGCCGAAACTGTCCAGGGTTTTATATTTTTTATTGTCTTAAATATATTTTATCTTCATTATGTCTGTCCTGAAGTGATTTTTTTTCAATTTCTAATATCCAGAAACAGAAAAAAAAGATAAAAAAACGTCTTTGCAAGTAGATGGAAGCCTAACAGTTCCAAATCAGGACTGTGTGGTAGATAATTATGTACCTCTGTAAGATAATTATGTATCTCCAAGTGTCCAAGGATAAGGATAAGGATATAAGAGGGTCAGCTAACAGCCGTTATTCACTCAGACCTCACACATGGGTCCATTGTGTACCCTCATAAAACATTGTTTAAATCAATGATTCTTCTTCAACGTGGGATTGAGTTTCCGTGGTCATGAAGAGTCCTGTAGATTTACAGTATAACAAGATGACCTTGACTTTTTGCGTGGAGATATAATCAGTGGTAATGCGAATTTTACCAAAAATCTCCCATCTGTTCCTAGCTAAAGCTGGGCAGTGGCATAGAATGTGTTCAGGAGTTTCCTGATCCATTCCACATTTCCTACATACGTTACTTTGAGAAATGCCAAGTATGTGTAGGTGTCTATTTAGAGTACAGTGTCCTGTAAGAACTCCTGTAATCATTTTGCAATGTTTCCTATCTAAGTGTCCAAGAGATTCGCGATTGTGGTAAGACTTCAATATTGAGAATTTGAATTCAGAAGAACTGCTTTTTCATCAATGATATCTCCTCATAGCCTCCTTTAGTCATTACAGATTTAGTAAATGCATTTTTAGTTGAACTGGAATCTGAAATCAAAATGCATTGCCTTTAACTTCTCTTGACTGAGAAATCAGGATGCTTTTAAGTCATCAATTAAGATTTATTTTTCGGGAGATATCTCCTAATAATTTTGTTTAAAAATGTTTCATAATGCTTCTTGTAACGCTGATAGCGTGTTACAATAACGCATTAGGGTGTTCCAAGTTCAAGTTTTCAATCAGTTGATGCGTATGGAGAAAATTTTCTGTAACCAGACTTTAAACCATAATGGCTGAAATGGTGATTCGAAAAACATTAAGCATTATATTCAATTGAGCAATGTGTATTTGCTTTGCGTGCTACATCAATATTAATGACAAGATCAGTAAACAAGGATAACCAAAAGTACGTATGTTATTCATGTATTCACTCAATTACTGTCAATTCCCTGCATACATCTGCACATATTATCCTACCATAATTTATTGCTTCATATGAATCATGACAGTGAATTTAGCATGTGGAACTTTTCTGGCATAAAAAAATGAATAAGAGAAAGCACTTATTTCGTTCACTTTTGCAGTAAGGTTGTCAAACTATTTCAAAACCTCTTTTGTATATGTTGTCATCCAAGATGTTGATTATTACAGCGATCTTGAAGCAAATATATGTACTATCTTATTCGTATCAAGTAGAATAAGAAAAGGGATCTTATTATTTTGTTTCTACTCTCATACAAACACTTATTTCTTGAAAACTTTTGAACTAATAAAGGATGGGTATTCATACTTTTCTTTATATTTCAAACTTCCCATTGACTGTGTTTGAATCTCAGAAAATTAACTTCTATTTGCCTTCAATTGCTTATTTGCCTACATTTTGCCTTTCCATGATTGCTGTAAATGTTCAGTTTCTCTAATCTTCACATCTATGCACAACGAAGGAAAACTTACAGAAATTCAAGTGGATGACATTCCCTGAAGGACCCATATTCTTACGAAGAAATGTACTTATCATTTCTGCCTCTTTTCAATTTAATAGTAATCAGCACAGTCCTGAAAAAAAAATGACAATAACTCTAATCTTATAACGATCGGTAGATAATCTTTGTTATCTGACTATTTCTGGCAGCAAGATAATGAAGGTTACATGAACACGTCAGTTGTGAAAATATAAAAAGCAAGTTAACGGAAATGAAATTCACAAAGGAGAAAGAGAACCAGAATAAGTAAGACTATGGTGCGTAAATATATAAAGGATAAAACAAAATAGTTCCACTAAAGCTAGACATTAATTATTACGGCGTTGAAAACCTCACCCTGTTGAAAAGATAAATTTAACTATATACATTGTAATAAATAACGTTCTTGAAATGATATTAACTCTCATTTCACATATTTTAATCAAAAAAAAGAAATCAAAGAGAATTTAGTTAAAAGTTCCTTTTTATTTTAAGTTTTAATGTAATTTATAATGTAAAGCTTTGTAATCTAATAATAAAATAAAATAGCACAAATGAATACCTAAAACAAACAGCGGAATCAATAAACACTTGGAAAGCTAAATTGTAATCTAAAATTAATAATTATAAATTATTAATGAAAAAATATTTTGCTAAAATAATGAAACAGCATCGATAGAAGATTACTTGAGTTTCCTTAATTCACGAATCTCTACTGACCAGATAATCTTCCGTTTATCTCACTGCAAGGAAATACAATTTTAGCTTATCACTCGTAACGTATAGCAGATGTTTATGTGACTGCCTGTTATTTTGTGTGTGTGTGATTTAGTTGGAGAACTGAATCGTATAGTTATGAATTTAATAAGTTTCTCAAGAAAAGTTAAATAATTAGGAAATGATTTGCAAAAAGAGAACACGGAAGAAAGAATATTTTCCAAAGTACGCTAATTAAGATACTTAAGGTAATTTCGTTAAATATGACAAGTAAATCATTTATTTAAAGATATAATTGCTTAATTAAAAAGAACTTAAATAGCAAATTTGAGTAATGTTTTTATTGCAAAACTATCAATTCTTAACACTGTTAACTTTTTTTTTATAAGTTATAAATTATATCTCTTCCTTAATTCACTTCTTCTCAACATATTTGAGTTCATATATCTTCCTTTATCAAAAAAGTAAAATAAAAATATAAATAAGAATAGCAAAGTTTCGGAAAGTTACATGCTTCCCTTTTTCAAGCCTAAACTAAAAATAGTAATGATTTTAAACAATTTACAGATGTCATTTTAGCATGTTAAAAAAACATTATATTTTCCTGAATAGATTCATAGTATAATATTGTTATAAACAATAACATTATCATGTTTACTAATAAAGCTTTTAAAAAAAAATTCCCGGCCTGATTTCCTTTAAGTTATTCTTTTAAATTTCACTTAAGTTTCCTTTACTTGCAATGTCTGTGATTCGTTGAATGCTGAAACTCTAGCTCTTAATGTTCTGGTTATCCAGATATATTGCTGAATCGTTACTTTCTAAAGCACATATTGCAGCTCAGAATTGACATTTGCAATCAATAGTCAGACTTTCAATATATTCAACTTCTATTGTTATATTATTAATTTAAAAAAAGAATGTTGTTCTTCCTTTTTAGGGATTTTCTAATATTATTCCTGTTTTTAAGATTTTCTTTTTCTTTAAGAGTCCAAGATTAGTCCTACAAAGTTATCTTGGTCGACTGATGTCAATTTTATTCTTGAATATACTTCCAGAAGTATCGCAAAGTGTTTTCGAAACAATAATGGATGAAGCAATTATTCGATATTGTTTCATTTTGAGAATAGGCAAACATGAGTCCAAATATTGAAGGAAGGAAGCAAAATTTTGTTGTAAGGATTGCTTATCAGCAGAATCACTTTGATGTAGAAGACTGATCAATACCGAAGACGACTAAAAAACTTCTGATAAGACAGACATTCATCATCAGTCTTTACAATGATGAATGTAAACAAAACAAATTTGACTTGTATTTTCTTACTTCATCTACGTAAACATGTCAATTACAATTTTTTTGAATGTCATTTATTTAGATTTTTAATGGTGAAGATTAATCTAATTTTTTTATGAATAAAAAGGTATTCTTTTACTTTTTGTATGATTACTAGGTCATCCCGCGTGTAAAGATTGATGTATGTAGATGATTATAACTGTTCTTTCGAAGATAAGGATAATGATAAGATAAAGATATTCTTTCTTTTTGAAGATAACCAAATTCTTATGACTTTGACTCTTGACATTGCAACATACAGTTGTCCGTGAGTGAAGACATCGTTTCCAAACAGATGGCAACTTTATTTATAGTCTGTCCTTGAGCTTTATTGTTAGACAGCGCATAAGAAGGTCTGATCGGAAATTGCTTTCTCATTCTTTTGATCCAAATCTGTCTGTTGTGATCTTTTCAACCGTTTCCTCTCAAAATCTTTCACTCTTCTTTCTCCTGTCTTCCTCTTTCTCTCATTGTCCATTTCGATACTGTTTGATGAATTAGTAGAGATTATCGATGATAAAACGATGGTAAGTATGAGATAATCACGTTCAACAATGCTCATTTTGAATTTGTCGACGTCCTCGCAACAATGAAAAATGAAAAAGCGTTTTCCATTCTTGCGCTGGACAGACAGAGAAATAAACGATTATAGTAATCTATATTATGTATCCTAGCAAATTTTGTAATAAAGACATTTAATTCTTACCTATCTGAATTGGAAACATTCAAATTGAAAACCTGGACAGTAGCGTAGCTAGATTTGGTCAAGAGGGCTTTATTACGGCAACAGCACTCTTATTTTTTGCAACATAAGAAATGTTCTTAAAGAAATACTAGTCGGCTACCCGTCGCTTCACTCCGGAAGCCTTCCTTATGTAACGGAAAACAATTTTTTATTTATTAAAACACACACACACACACAAATTACATCAAGCAAACTAAAACTAAAATTTTTTAAAAGCTTTTTTTTAATTTTATTTTTGATGTCTATATTCTCTCAATCTACGACTGCTTTTAGAACCACCTTGTAAATCATATATCTATGATATATTTTTATTTTTTACAGAGATTAGAATGTAGGCCTAGTGGTCTAATGGCTAAGACGTCTAACTTCTGAGCAGTATTCTATCTAATAGAAATAGTGCATCTTTCTTTCTTGACTATCTTTTTTTTTATTCCTATTGATACGTTTCAGTCGTTTTCGAGTTAGAAATAGTGATGGTTTTTGAGTTACAAATAGTGATTTTTCAGTATTCTACCTAATGAAATACTGCTTCTTATTTCTTGACTCTTTTTTTTTTTTTATTCCAAATGATACTTTTCAGTGGTTTCTGAGTTACAATAGTGTTCAGTATTCTATCTAATAGAAATACTGCTTCTTTTATTTTTGAGTCTCTTTTTTTATTCTAAGTGGCACTTTTCAGTGGCTTTTGTGTTCCAAATATTGATGGTTTCTGAGTTACAGATAGTGATTTTTCAGTATTCTATCTAATAGAAGTATCGCTTCATTCTTTTTTGACTCTCATTTTAATTACAATTGTCACTTTTCAGTGACGTTTGAGTTACATTTATTGATGGTTTTTGAGTTGCAAATAGTGATTTTTTCGGTATTCCACCTCAAAAAAAGAGTTCTTCTCTCTTTCTTGACTCTGTTTTCTTTACTCCAACATCTGGCGTGTACACCCATATATTTTTCAGTATCACATAGGATTTGGTTAAGTAAGAATATTTAAAATATTGCAACGTTTCGGCAATTATCGTTCTAATTGTCAGTTTCGAATTACAAATAAACTGACTGATGTGAAATAAATAAACAATCTTGAGATTCAAAAAAAAAGATTGAATACATTCCTTATTGATGGGGGAAAGGAAAGGGGATATAAGTCAAAAAACCATGTGAAGAGAGTTGTAGTCTCTATGGCCTAATGGATAAGGCATCTGACTTCGGATCAGAAGGTTACAGGTTCGATTCCTGTCGCGGATGTTTCGTTGTAAAAATTCTTTCTATTTTCCATTCGCTCAGAAAATTGCGCCGGACAGACACACAGACACACAGACAGACAGACAGAAAGACAGACAGACAGAAATAAAAGATTTTAGTAATATAGATTAACACTGAATTACTTTAAACATTGTATTAATTATATGTTAATTTTTATTCGGTGTCTTTTTTAAATAGTTATATTAAATGGAATGTCCTTTGCTTACACTACTGACAGTGGACCTACTATTAAAATTACTTACCTCTTTATCGTTTTAGGATATAAGTTCAGGATTTTTGCCAATCAATTTTTAGAATCAAATAAATGAATGTTTAATCAATTAGCACTTGTATTCATTTACATTGAAATAAAACTAAAACTGAAGCTTAAGTACACTGATTATAAACGAATCACAGTTTCTAGTCTTACTAAACCAGCAACTCAACACTTGATAAGCTACCGTGCCAGACAGCGAAAAAAACTAGCGAAATGGTTTTAGTCAACGTAATGGATAAGATAGAATCTTTCCCAAGGCAGTTGAAGCGTAAAGGAAACCCACAATGACCTCTTCAAGCACTGTTAATCTAACAACGCCCTCCATCGGAAAAGCATTGCTGCATCGATTTATTTCGAAATATTGGAGAGTGCAGTATCTTTGTAAGTAATATTAGAAATCTAGAAAGAAAGACGAAAGAAACAAAAATAAGGGTTCAGTTCCTAAATGGCAGAGTTCATATCAGAAATTTTCAAACACTTACTCATAATTAACTTACTGATTTCTATAACTAATCGTATCTTAAGAAATGTTTGTTTAAAAGCAACTCAGAGAAAAAAGTTCGTATTGCATCATTTTTAATAATAATATTAAAGTAACATTAATTCCATTGTAATATTAATTCCAGGCAAGGCGTCGTTGTCATCATCAGAAATTAGGTCAGAAGAGGGATCTTAGAAAGCTACTGCAAAAACATCATTAATAACCAATGTAATATTTTAATACAAAATTGTATGACATGAGATCTGATTTCCTTAAAATAAGAAAATTTTATGATCGAAAACCTAACTGCACAGTACGAAGAATAACAAAATGGGAGGTGGAAAAGTTTCTGGATTTCTTCAAAGAAATCACGCATGATTTGCAAGTCGTGTATTCTGTAGAATGTGATATAGGTGAATATCTTGAAGTTTCAGACTCGATATTGTTAAATTTGCGCTACGTTAAAAATACCATTAGGATTTTTTCTTCTCATGCAGTGAATGAAGAAAAAAGATCATATTTCTGTTATTTAAAATAGTTCACTAATAGGAGATATGGTGTTAGAAGATTTTGCGGGTGCTTCATGAATCGCATACTATGTGCTACCTTCTCTTGATGCAGAAATATGAAGTTTCATTAGTGTTTTTGAGATTATATGACGTGCATAGTTCTAAAATTTAAACTGCTTAGTGGTGATGTGAAGCAATTGAAAATTACCAGCAGATTAGAAAGTTAAGTTTTTTTTTAATAATGAAAACATTACTGTTATTAGAAGGGTGCCAAATTAAATAAAATGTAGAAATGGCTCATCGAATGTAACTCGTTAAAAAGAACACACTTACTAGAAGTTAAAAAAAAAATACGAATATGTTTTGTTATATATGCGTTATTGGGCCTTCGTGTATACCATCCGATTTATAAGAACATGCAGAATTACCTTTCGTATACAACAGTGATGAAAGCACATTTAGTAGTGAAAATGAGAATATTGAATGTCTCGAAAAGAGAGGATAATTACCTACTCAGACTGAACAGAGTGCTAATATTCTTAAATCTGATTGTACGAAAGCAGTTATAAGAGAAATGCATCATTTATGATGTACTGACGTTGTTAGCTAGTTTAATTTTATATTTATCCTTAATGTTTAAAAATATAATTTTGATTTTTCTCATCTGCGTAAGTCAAATATTCCACCCCACCCCGTTTCTCAATCAATCAATTATTGACCTAAAAAGTAATCGTTTATATAAATTGTCTAAATGAATTAGCGTTCATTTATTGATGGAGAAAGGTTGATTATTACAATAAGATGATTATTACAATTAGATATTTTATATAAGTATAAGTATATTTATATAATACTTTCTTTCAGTTTGTCTAAGAAATACATTCATTTTAAAAAAGAGCAACCGCCTTTCCCTTACATACTAATTTTCGTTTTCCTTCTTTGAAGTTTCTTTTCTATTATTGAAAAGTACCATATGTTTGTCTAATCTAACAAGGTGGATGGTGTCAATCGATTTCTCTCACGTACGACCCCCAACATTCCCAGAGGTAGTTAACTTTCAAAACGCGAACAGAAAAAAAAAACATATTATAAAATTCACTGTTATGAATGGATAATTTAAGTATGCGAACTGAAAAAAAACTATTATAAAATTCACTGTTATGAATGGATAAATTTGAGTATTCGAACTGAAAATTTTTTTCTAAAATTCACTGTTGTGAATGGCTAATTTTGAGTATGCGAACTGAAAAAAACATATAAAATTCACTGTCACGAATGGATAATTTAAGTATGCAAACTGAAAAAAAATTATAAAATTCACTATTATGAATGGCTAATTTTGAGTAGGCCTATACGTATTGAAAAAAACATTATAATATTCACTGTTATGAATGGATAATAAAAGTAAGCGACTGAAAAAAAAAAACATATAAAATTCATTGTTATGAATGGCTAATTTTGAGTATGCGAACTGAAAAAAATCTACACTATAACCTCGTTTATCGGCCCTCGTTGATCCGGATCACATTTGTAGACATTTTTTTTTTATTTAATGTTCACATAGATAATAATTTTAACTATGATAACAAGAACATAACTATAAGTACGCCAAACATTCACTTTTTATTTTGATTAAATGTACAGTTAAATGATTAAATGTCCTGCATAGGTTGTACAATAAATGATGGTACTAAAATGCTTTTTGTCGAGTTTAAGAAATCTTCAAGTGTCACAGGGCGATGAAGCTACAAAACATAGTTTTTTATCGTAATAAACGGTAAGTCTGTTTATTTAAGGATTTTCGGATTGCCTTTGGTCCCAGTTAGTCCGGATAAACGAGGTTGTAGTGTAATATAAAATTCACTGTTATGAATGGCTAATGCGAACTGGATAAAACATATTATAAAATTCACTGTTATGAATGCATAAATTAAATATGGGAACTGAAATTGATTACTTTGTTTCCAAATTTTGATATTATTGTTAGAAATGCAGTTGCAAATTCTGAGAAATGAGATGTGGAAAGATTTTAGAATTGATCTAAGGAATTCACTGTCATAATCTACTTTAATTTCTTGAAGTAGAATTTAATTCAATACCTTTCTTTAACAACTTTCTAAAGATAATTTATTCGATACAACCAATAAATAATAAAATAAAATAATAAAAAAATAATCCAATTATTGACTGTGATATGAAAAGGTTTCTCATTAAATTTAAAAGCAGCACTACATTATTTAGTTAGCCAATTTACCATGCAAAGAATTTACCTTTATTAATTCGCTTATTAATGGCGCTAAAATTTATTATCCATTCTCTTTATTAATTGGAATCGTAATGATCCAAATTGACTGAACAAATTGCTTTGGAACAGTTCAATTGCATTTTTTGATTGTGTTTAATCATCCAATCACCGCCGCGTAATTCGGAAATCAGAACGCATAAACAGCTCACAGCCAGAGTAGAAAAATGTAATATACACACTTTTATAATTACATTCAAAGGTAGAAGCGTAAACAAGCTAATTAAACTGAGATTTCAACGACCTCTTTTTTTTATTCGAGTCCCAAATAAAAGGGAATAAATTCATTTTAATAAAGTTCTCCCCAATTCCCAAGAAAATAATAACTAAAGATAGTTTCAGTTGATCATGTGCTAAGATTAACTACAAATTACAACTAAAAGAACATAGGAAATTCAAGACGATAAACAAGAAACAAGTTAAACAAAAAGTTTCTGAAACAACTTTAAAAGCCTACTTTCCTAAAAATGTTATGCTTATTATTTTAATTTGTTTTATTTTTATTTTTTAAAATGCTGAAAGCAACTAAACAAAACGTCTACGTCAATTTTTAAATTATTGTATCTGTTGAATATAAAAAAAAGAACAGTATTAATAGAATACTGATACCTGACAGTATTAGTACACACTATTTACTTCAATCAGTCCAAGCTGAGTAATATTAATCAAAATCAAATCGCGTAAATTCGTTTATAAAATAACTGATAGACAGGCCTTCAAAATTTAAGTTCATAAAAGCTTTTTTTTTCAATTTACAACAAATTTGCACAGATAGCGCTGACTTTGGAAGTTGTTATGTGTCGATGCCTCCTTTCTGAAGTCCCTTCTAAATCTTTGCTGCACAATTACCACTGAACTAGTTTTCGCGTATTCGAAAACGCAAAACATCTTCTCACGTTGTGCAACTGTCATTCATTGCATCTGCTTCCTAGCGACAGCCGTGGAACTAGGATACAGCGCTCTACTGGAAAGAAGACTTGGTGAGTTTGTTTTTAATTTGATATCTCGGGGGCAAATATCCCTTTCTTCGCTGCCGAGCTGCGAGTCTCAGAAGTGTGTCAAGGAATTACGAATAACCGTGTACAATCACTCTGAAAAATTACTGAGGTAAATTAGAAAATGACAAAACATCAAACACTATTGTTGCAGCCTCCTAGACTCTGTTTCCATTGGACTAAACTAATCTTTTAGTTAAAGAATAGTTAGTATGTGAGTGCTAGTATATGAATAATTGTAATATCTAGCAGTTTTCTGACAAAAATACATAATGTTTGAGGTTAATAAAATATTTATTACCCTCACGGCACAAAACGGGAGGGGGGGGTTAATGTATAAACTATTAAATGAACAGTTTAGACTACTAGATAAATTACTGCTTGTTAATTGCCAAACTCTTGAAATATCTCCCGAAACAATTAATGCAAATAAATCTGAATTAATTTCTTACTACAAGTACTCTACAATGGAAAAAAAGGATTTTGTGGAATAAATTAATGTGATGTGAAATTTTTAATGTGCTTTTTGAATTCAACATCCAAACAGACATAAACAGCAGCTACGATTTTTAAAAAAGGCTTCTGCAATCATTATTAGACATCAATGAGACATCAATCAGTTAATTTTCTAAGGATTGGAGTGAGTAACTGTAATGTCGTTTTCCAACTCGTCATCATGGCATCCAAGAATGCCGGGATCTTGGAGTGCATTTTGTAGAGATGAAGAGTGTATAGGAGCCAGGAAGGAGGGAGCGAATCAATGCCATCTTGTAGTCGATGTACGAGATGTGTAAGTTCCTATTCTTCGCGCGCGCCAGCCGTAGGTCTTACCGAGTCAATAAGGAGTTACAATCCTGAGAATTCCTGCGACAGCCCTTCTGCTGTTCGGAAAGAATGTTATGTGTCTCGATGTGTGTGTAGATTTTGCCGGAAAGGCAGGAGGTAAGGAGTTTGTAAAATGCGGGGAGACAAGTGATTAGACGATAGTTTGCAGGTGCACTGTTTCAGTGTTCTTGCTCTATAGATATGTGACACCCTGTGTGAGGAAAAGAGACATGTTCTGGGTGTTGGATTTTGTTCCTTCCATGCAGGAACGTGAACCTCTTGATCCAGAAGTTCTGGACACAGTCTGCACCAAGAGCCTTGCAGTTGTGTGCATACACTCATGGACAAAAAAATTAGCGCACCAAGAAGGAGTCGTCAAAATGAAACGAAAATTTACATACGTAATGACTACTTTGAAATAAGTAAATGATTAGAAAATCAAAGAAAAAGGATAATTTATTTCAGAGAAAAAGGCAAAAGAACGGAGGAATTAATACTCCGTTGGACCCCCTCTAGCGCGAATGCACGATGCGATACGATCGGGCATTGAGTCATACAAGTTCTGTATGATGTCTTGAGACATTTCGTTCCATATTTGCTGTAACCTTGCCTCTAGTTCGTTCAAACTCGTGGGATGCCCAACTCGTCGTCCCAAATGATCCCAGATATGCTCGATTGGAGACAAATCTGGGGATCTGGCAGGCCAAGGAAGGGTAGTAACAGTGCGGAGACAGTCTTGTGACACCCTTGCCGTATGAGGCCGAGCATTGTCTTGTTGAAAAATGGCTCCTGGGAGCCGTTGCATGAGTGGCAACACATGTGGTTGCAGGATTTCATGAACATACCGCTAGGCTGTCATGGTGCCACGGAACAATACTAGGGGTGACCGTGTATTGTAGGCAATGGCACCCCATACCATCACACCATTGCTTTCTTTCAGCCATCTAATGTATATCGATTTAATTCAGTTGATAAAAGATTTAATGTTTACTGATTCAATAGCAATTGGTATCACACCAGCTGTGGGAGCGGTGTGTCGCTGTACAGCAACGGCAGGATTGAAGCGTTCACCACGGGCTCTCCACACACGAACACGATTGTCATCACTGCCGAGATTGAATCTGGATTCGTTGCTAAAGACGACCTGGTTCCATTCCGCTGCAGTCCAGTTTCCTGGTGCGCGGCAAAACTCCAAACGGAGGCGTCGATGGGTGGGCGTCAAGGGCAGCACACGTAATGGGCGCCGCGATACCTTCAGCCAGGCGCCTTCGTATGGTTCGAAAAGACACAGCGGCCCCTAGTGAAGGTGCTACCTGTGCCTGGATGGCGGCCGATGAAGCAGTTGGCTGTACGCGTGCATTTCTGACTATGTGGCGGTCTTCTCGACGACTGGTCTGTCGAGGGCGTCCTGAGCCTGGTCTTCGTGTACATGACATCTCTCGGGTCCATTGGTCCCAACCCCTCCTCACAACACAATCAGAGCGGCCTAATTGACGAGCTACTCGCCTAGCTGACCACCCAGCTTCCATCATCCCGACGATTCTCCCTCTCTCAAACTGCGACAACTGCGTATACTGTCTTCGAACACGGCGTAAAGGCATGTCTACCTCAGCTCTTCCTTTGTAAATGATTCAGCACACTCAAACAAGCTTTGGTTACCTGTTTTATACTCCACAGAGTACGATGTTCAATGCCCTCTACCGGCTATACGTAATGCGCAATCACGCTGCATTTCTAATCATTTGCATATCTCCCCGACATGTACCTTCATTGCAAGTTTCGTTACGATCCTGCAATTATTTCTTGGTGCGCTAATTTTTTTGTCCATGAGTATATTTTAGTGCTGTCTCTATGTCTGCGAGAGTAATTTCATGGAAGGTTCAGTGTTGTTGTTCCTCTGTTATCCATGGTGCTTTGACATTGTGGGTGATAGGGTTGGACCACAGAGCGACCAGTATTCATGTAATGCCTCGCTGGTGGAGTGTTTGTGTTGGGTGTAATTTCATGTATGTGTTTATACTTGTTTTACATGTAGGATTATGAGGTTGAGTCCTTCCGGGGAAGAGTCATCCTTTCCGTAGCGGGGTGGTGCGTGTTGTCTTACGTGAATGTAGTGCGTGTTGTATGTTGTAGTGTTTCGAGTTGGGTGTTTTTCCATGGAATTATGCCGAACGAATATGTTAGTGTGGGGACGGCAAAAGTGTTGATGGCTTTAATTTTATTTCTGGCGTTGAGTTGTGTTATGAGGATGTTGTGAACGCGAGCACTGTATGTGTGCTTGAGTGAGTTTTTGATGTTTGCGTTGTCAATGACGCGCGTTTGCTGGAAGCCCAGTTCGAAACCTTCCAAATTAGAAGTCTTCCCGCGTGTTATATGTAGCTTGCGGCATTTGTTGATTCCAAGTTTCATTCCAATGACTTTGGTGAACTGTGTGGTGACTTGTAGTAAATTAGTAAGTTGTGCGTTGTTTGTGGCATAGAGTTAAATCCATGTAGAGTAAGTGTGTGATTTTGTATGGTGTCAGAGTAGTAAGCCTACAACCGTATTTTGTGCTGTCTAGCATGTGGCTCAATGGATTTAAAGCGAGGCACAACCAAAGAGGACTCAAGGAAAATACCTCTCCTTATGGGAATGTGGAGCGTAGTGATGGAGCGTAGCAAATATTGTTCTTACTTTTAAGTTAAATTTCGTAAAAATTCCGTAACAGTATTTAAATAATAAAACATTTCCTGTAAAACAGAAGGCAGATACCACATCAAAATACCCTAGGACCATCATCATAAGGGAAAAGCACTTATATTATTACAGTTCTGTTATTCATAAACTGCGTGGATTCCATTTAGCGAATTTCTCTTTTTAACGAACCGTTAAGATTAAAAGCAACTAAACATAAAATAAATTCCTTTGGACAATTATAAAATAATTTAGAAAGGAAGAAATAAAGAAGTTAAAAAATACAGAAACTATATTGGCACTAACCTTAAAACATCTAAGACTTTAAAAGACCACGACGTTTCAGAGCTTCACATATCAAGCTCCCTTCTCAAGTGGAAATGATTCATCTTTATCTAAAACCTTTCCTTATCTGAGAATGAGAAACAGATAGAAATGGCCATTCCCATATTTAACAAAAACACCTGCTATTGACAAATGCATTAAACATACACAGGAAGTGGTCGTCTGCAAAGGTTTCAAATACACTCATATGGAAAAAATTTTAAAGGAAATAATACAATTATCAAAGCCCGTATTCCAATACATTTATATAGAAAGGTCCTGATTATAGCTACCTAATAATCTTATCATGCAAGATTCATAAAAGATATGCAAATATTTATTTTTACATACACCAAGAATCTTTACCTGTTCTAAGTCTTAGCCTTTCTTACAGCAGAATCGTGCTCCTTTAAGCGCACGCTCAATTCCCTTTCGGAATTGCCTATACATATACAACTATTATTGCCTCTAACAGACTCTTAATTTCAATATATTATTTCAATATTTACAATATATTGTTTTTGATATCTTTTCTCACAATTTTCATAATTCTTAACAAACTGATAGATTTCGATCTAATAACAACTGACTGTTCAAAGGTTAGCAAGTGTAATTAAAAGCACTATTGTCAATCTGAGATAGTTAAATCCTTAAATTTCAAAATCCACGTTTCTTAGTACAAATATTCCATTGAGAATTCTTATTTGCTTTTTTCTAAAAGTTCTTTTTTTCTGAGATCAAATGAATTAAATGTAGGCCAATTATTTCCCAATTCCTCGTGTCCCTTTATTTATGAGATAGGGTACAGATTTCAAAATTGCATTCCTCAAAGTACAGTTTACTCCGTAGCTTATCAACACCCAAGCGAAGTGTTTGAAATATCGATTATATGGTGGGAGTTGCCAGAAGGTTCGTGGTGAAAAGAGAAACTAGTCTTCTTACAATAGTGATGTAATCATTCCGCATTACCATGGAAATTTGAATTCTAGGTAACGGATTTCGAGATTTAGCGCATCTAAGTATTGGAGTTTTCTCAATAGCAAAATCCGCTTCCTTCTTTTAAGAAAATAAGAAAGCGGAGGTTGACGTATTAACAGCAAAGGATTTTTGGTCACTTCAAATATAACCTTTTTTTTTAATATACTGTACCCTGTTTTATTACAAATAATTACGCTAGATTGAGTAGAACTCTTTTATATCCATTGACTTTTTTCCTATTGATAATACAACTTAAATGTAAGTTAACAATAATGCAAGATATTTCTTCTCTTAAAAAAGTAAAATTCCTCAAAGTATTTTACACTATTTTCAATTGTATCAAAACTGACATCTGACTTTACATCGTTTTGATACCACGAAGTGTTTCAATGTTTAAATATCTTTATGACTTTGCCAATTTCCACTCCACTTCTAAGCATTCATAGATAAACTCTACAGACTAAATTTAACTACTGTATATATTTAAAAAAGATTCTCCACAATTAATAAATACTTTTCTAGTTTTATTTTTTGTTTAAAACCTTAATGAATGACTTCACTTTTTAGAAATTTTATTTAATACTTTTTCTTTAAAATAATTTTAACATATTTTAAGAATTTTTACTGTCTAATCATTCCTTGTATGTGTATATATAGATTTAGTTTTCCCTTTAATGAATTTATTTATTATTAATAATAATCATCTTTGTGCAAATATGATTGTGCTAATAATATGAATCAATTGTAAAATTTATCAGCTAATAACAAATTTAAATCATCAATTCAATCTAAATCCCACAAACAGTAAATCCTATCTTCAATTGATAAATGTTTACAAATTAATACGATTAAGACTATCGCTACTTTTATGAACTTATTTTTCATATTTTTATCCTATTATTGCTTGCGAGAATAATTCGAAATTTTAATTCTGATCGAAGAAAAATTTTAAAATTATAAAACTCAGATTTGTATTTTTCAATAGTAAAAAAAAAAATCTATTTACTGTAAGTAAATTGAAAACTAATAATAAAGGTGTCATTATAAAGGAATGGTAAAGTGCAGAATCACCTTGAAATGAAACTTGAAATGATTTGCTGCGAGTAATTGAAGGAGAAAAATATAGAAAGTATTGCATACAGAATCAAATATTGACAAAGGATAAGAAAGAATGGTAATCTTTTCTAGCTTCCACAAGTTAATGGTTAATATATCGTTAGATGTTAACTATTCTTCATTGTATATTGATTGTAAATCAGATTTTCTTGTTTCTGAAGAGTCAATCGTATGAATAATGTTTGTCTTTTTTTTTTTTTTTTAAATTAAGCTATTTCATTTTTTCTTGAAATAATTGAAGTACAGTAGAACCCCGGTAATCCGAACCTCGCAAATCCGAAATTTCGAATAATCCGAACAGAATCTATGATGCAGGAAAAAGTTTAAATCTCACTTGCAGTGCACAGGAAGTACACTATTTAATCATAGCATTGTACATAATTATTAAAGTAACAGTTTTTAAGCTAATATTTTGCAGAATGTAACATCACTATAGTATTTTAATTTACGTATTTTAATGAACTGTTTAATAATACGTTCTTTTTAATTATGTAGCGCTCACGTTTACATGAAAACACAGTAACTTTCACTTAACTAGAAACATCAGTAACATTCTTCTGGCGTAAGGAAGTAAACCAACACCCCCTACATCTTATGTAGGAGCTGTTGACTAAACCTGCTAGATGATGCGATATTGCGCCAGCGTCGCAAAAGCATCACGTCAATCGGCGAAGCAGCTGCGTGTTGTTCTACGTAGCGTAATGCAAGTGCTGCGCTATCCTTTCCTCACCCCCCACAACGTCAAACAACCCTCATTCATTTGTCTCACCGTTACGCTACGTTGCCAAATGGGAGCTAACACCATACTGTGTACTATATAGACCTACCATATAGAGTACATATATGTTTTTTTCGGATTATCCGAACAGACCACAGCCCCAATTAGTTCGGATTTCTGGGGTTCTACTGTACTTTGTTTTGCCCAATTCTTCCGTTTCTTTTTAATTCGGTTTAATTCCTGAAGCTTTTTTTTTTCACAAGAAACAAGATTAAAAGATAAGATTATAATAAACTCTCAAAGCTGTTTCGATGTTAGGGTATCAGGGAAAAGACATGGATGAACTGAAGAGCTGAAGGGGGGGGGGGGGTCTGTTTCAAATTAATAGCCATAGAACTGAGTTCCAGAAACAATGTTCTGTATAAAGACATGCAGATTATTGTTGTCTTTCTCACGCATTACTGGTTGGACTGGTATCATATTTCTTTCCAGGAAGACAAGAGTTCGAACTGTTAATAAGCAAAGATGTAAATAAGTAAAGTCTGTAGCTGAAAATATACCTTTTCCAAATTAAATAAAGAAAATAATTCTTATGAATTATTTAATAAGTTTCCTTTCATTTTCCTTTCAAAACATCATTAGTTGAAGTTAATGTAAACAGAAGCCTAAGGACCGTGGTCTTTCATTTCCTGATAATTACAACCATCTCTTTCTACTACTTTACTTGTTTACTATTTCTCTTGTTTATCGATTGGCATTATTAAATTAAAAAGGCCTACATTATTTGATGAACCTTCTAAGGAGCTGAAACTTTAAGGAACTCTTATTATTCTCTTATTTCGAGATTTTTATCTTTATATTTCAAAAATTAACAGTTTTTGTTGAATTGAAAATCGCACATTTACAGACATTATCCTCTGGAAAATATAGGAGCCAGCTTCAATTTCATGTGGATGTATCAATTATTAGTCTAACTATCTTTTGTTCTCAAACGTATCCCTCCTTAAGAACTTTCTATTAATGAATGATATATAACAGCCTTCGTTTCTTTGCAAAAACTCATTTAGCAACAACATGATGTTTATTTAGCAGAATACGATGTTGAAAACAGAATTTTGTGCTGTTCTGGACTGATTTCTCGTTGACCGATCTTCCTTGAAATCATGTTTTTCCAATGGCTTCGCTTTGTTTTCAAACTGCTCATTTGTTTCCGTCCAAAGACATTTCAGAAGAATTAGGAAAACTTACGATATTGTCAAAGAGAAATCCGAAGTGAAATCAGATGTAATGTTCATCGTTTTTTTAAAAGAAATTCACTTCCCTTAAACAGAAATCTGCTTTAAATTAGCGATGGATCGATTGTCTGTTATTCAATTCTGATCTGAAAGATTTTATTGATTTTCCATTTATTAAAAACCAGATTCATAAACCTGACAGTTTTTTATGTTATTGGATTTTGGCTTGCACAATTTTTCTGTTGTGAAGGAATTTTCCTTATTAATTCCCCTAAATCTATAATATTAACACACAGCCATGTCGTTAAACTTCAAATAATGGAATCATAGAAAGATAGTAAGTTGTTTCAGCTTAAACTTTTAACTTTATAATCAGTTGACTGGTTTTTATTTAATAACTTAATCCACAATTGAATGAAATGAATCAAAAGTAAAAAAAAAAATAGTCATTTAATTTCTGAATACGATAAGAACATTACTTCAATATTGTGGAAATATCACAACAGCTCTCAGAAAACTACATTATCAACTTCGTCGCTGTTGTGAACTGCAAAAACAGCAAAAATTGCCCTTTTAAATCTGAGTTCGCTCAAATACAACCTCAACCAAATTTAACAATTTTGGCCTTTTCCATAAATGCTTGGGCCATGTTAAAAATTTCGGCCATTTTATGGGGGGGGGGCTTTTTTGGGGCTTATATAAATCTAATGGTCATGATTTGTAAATCAGAAGTTTTCAATCGTATTAAGAGAATTTTCATACTAGTTGAATTGATAATTTACTTAAAACGATAGCGACCTTGAAAATTACGATGAAATACGATGACTTTTGGTAAGACTGTAAAGTCTACGAAATCTGGGGGGATTTTTAAGGTCCGTTTCGGACGTTTGTCCAGATTTGGACAATTTTCTATATGTGTTGGCTATAAACATCTCCAACTACCTGGCAACCTTTATATGTCACAGTTTATAAATGAATGGGAATTAATACATAAATTTCCTGAAAAACTGTTAATAGCATGGCTGCGAAAAATGCAAGTGGTCTACTATTTTTCTATTACAAAACTATTTATTTAAGAGGAGTACTTAAGTGATGAATTTTATCACTGAAAAAACAAAGCTTATATAAAATTACTATTGTTACTCTGAAGAGAGTTCAATGTGATTTGAGGGTAAACTATCATTAAATGCTGTTGTTTCCGGTCTCTTCTCGTTCCACAAACTCCAATTCTTATGCCATGATGTCAACAAGCTACGGAAGGGTTTTATTATCAACTATCTTTTGCCTGAGAAATCAATATGTCAAGTTTCACAATGGCTCAAGGATTAAATGAATAAGACAGCACTACTTACTTCTTTTATTTCGGAGCAATTTCAGACTTAGGATGCATTGAGTGTGGGTGATTGATGAAGAGTAACAAAGAGATGCAAGTCTTACTAAGTCTATACTTTAGCACTCTTCTCACTCTAAAACTATATTTACAATTGATTGCTTTTTTTTTAATGTTATTCAGATCTTGTTTAAATTCCTAATAATATTTAAGTTGATTTATTTTGAAACTGATTACTTAACAATTTGCAAATAATGTATAAATTACTAAAATGGTGCGCTAACTATTTTAATAAAAACAAATAATTAATTAAAGTTAATTTAATTAAGCAAATGCCTTAACCTTTGGTTTCAGGAACTTACCAGGAAGAAAAAGTAATTTCCATTGGATTTCTCTGAACTTAGATTTCAAATCTTCCCATTACAGATTTAGGAATGTATCGGCTGAACGAGCATCTCAATTGTAATCAACTCACAATGTTAAGCCTATTCTTAAAAAAAAAGAACTGTTTCAATTTATTAAGTTTCATTTAACGTGCTTAAAATTCTAACAAAAGAATTCTTAAAAAATTCTTAAAAAAGACAAGTAAAGCACTATTTTATAAAAATAGCACTATTTTATAAAAATAAAGATATTTACAATAAAAACTTAAGTACAATAGGAAGCTTTTCGGCCATTTTTGCAATGGCCATTGTCAACTATCAATTTCTTACAGTTCAGCTCCTAACATTTATACTTATAAAATAAGCATAAAGAATTATCATTTTTAGACTCCAAAGTAAGAATGGAGCAAAAGGTTTCTCTTTGCGGTTATACAGGAAACCAACTGCTTCTATAAACATTAACCCCTTTGATTCAGCGGAGCCACTCGCAGCCAAGAAAAATATTATTTCAATGATGATTTGAAAAGCGTTTGAAATCAGTATTAGAGAAGAGTATTTTGGACAACACTATAGGAGAAATTAAAACTTTATTTACACTCAATTGATACCCAATGACACTAACTAATAATGCTACCAAAGATACAATGGAAAAAATTTATAATCCAAGAGAAATAAAAAAAGACCAGAAGGATCTTTTTCAAGAATATATGCAGCTTATCCATACCACCCATTCTTATACAAAAATCTAAATAACAATTTTTAAGAACACAGATATTAATATTACACACACACACTGAATAATAAATTGAACTATACTATAAATTTTAATGTAGAAGAATCCCACATTATGCAACAGAAAAATAATGTGTATATTTAGTCCCTTGTTTAAAATAACAGCTGCTATTACATTGGAAATACGGGAATAAATTAAAACAAAGGTTAGCAAATCATAAAAGTTGTATCAGAACGGGTAAAACGCATGGATCTTTCATTCCGCAACATAAGTATAATTCCAATAATAATGTAGATTTTGAGGATGTACTAATTCTTTCAAAAGAAAAAAATAAACAAAAAAGGGAAATGAAAGAAGCTTACTTTATTTCTCTTTTAAACCCTTATAATTCCAACATGCCCACTAATGCTATTAACTTTTATACCGAGAATTTTAGGTTTCGAATGCAAAGGAAAAAGAAGAATAGAATCATGGTTAACAAGTTTCAAGAAATCTTCAATCAATAAACACGAAAACGAGGTGAAAAATAGGAAAGCAGACGATGGATAATAGCAAATTTTTCAAGTAAGAGGGCGCCATTAGGCATGAAATTGGACGAATCAAGTTGAAGAATTACAACAACCGATTAAATAGTGGAACCAATCACAATATAGATGAATATTATTAGACTTTTTAATCATATAAATGTTAGGAGCAGAACTATAAGAAATTGATGCTTGACAATGGCCATTGCAAAAATGGCCAGTGCTTTTTAAGAGGTTTTTTTCTTGTACTATTTCAATTCTTTATGTTTTGATTTTTTTTATTGGTTTAACTGAATGCAAATAACCTTCTTAGAATTAAATATAAAGATAATTCAAATATCCAACAAAAAAAGGTTTACTTAGAACTTCATTTCTTATAACTTCACTTATATTCACTTATCTTATTCACTTATTACTTATAATTTCTTCAAAATATCTCTTCAGTGAAATTCCAGTAGCCCTGAATTTAATCTACCTCTACTTTAGTTGGTCCAAGTGCATGTGGGTGGTCTCACGACTCTTACACTCAGCAGCACTCAGTTTAATAAATAAACAGCCGATATCAACAGAATGCTGTTCAGAGTGTGTTTCAGTTCATTTCTTTTCTTGAAAGTCAAGAATTTGCGAGTTTGAAAATAAGAAACCATAAGATTTAGAAAGTAAAGAATAAACAAAGTAAAAAAAAAAATACAATCTTTTGCTAAGATCTAATCCAGAAAAGAATTTTGAATGAGTGGATGGACTCCAACAATTCGAAAACGTTCTGAATAACATTAAAACATTAAAACTTTAGAGAAATATCTATCAAATTACAAAATGACATCTGTTTATTGAAAGTTGCCACTTAGATTGGTTAAAAAATTAAAAAAAATAAAAAAATAAGCAATAATTTCATCAAATAGATTTTAAAATAATAAGTTGTTTAATTTTTTAAGCAAAACTTTTTACAATACAAACACATTAACTTACTAGTAATATCATGCCCTTACTCATGGCATTACGACAATCGTTAATAATATGTAGGTCTTTGCTGCTACGTTAAGCCTCCACTTAACTAGGAATCGTGTTTGTTATAAGTTATTACGTTGCCATAGCAACTTGCCTTCATTTCACCTCAAGAACAGCAGTTAGATACCGATGTTGGACGATGTCATCCCACGCGCAATCGTCCAATTTATTACAGATGCTCATTGGGAATCAGTTTGGGATCTAACCAGACTAGTAGATATCTTCAACGATCACCTTACTAAACCTTTCCTATACAGATCTTGCTTTATGATTAAGAGCTTGCCATGTTGAAGCAAACAAAAAGACTAGTCCTCAGAAATGAGAATGTAGAGCTATCAAGTTCTAGTATCTCGCACCAAGTGTCCCAATTACTGTAAACCTAAGCCTGCCACGACTGTGATGTTGTCTTCATTATCTTTCGAAATACTTTAAGCAGATATTTTCGGGCTGTGTCACATATCCGACTGCCAGATGAGTAGAGTGGTCCATGAATCGCCACTTTATTCGGAATGGCTTGAGTGCAATTCCTGCCAAAGAAACTTTGGGCCATATGCTAATTGTTTCTCGAGATTTTCCGCATTGGCCGCTACAGCACTCCTCCATGAATTCTTTGGTCTTGTTTTGATATGTGCTTTGTTTCACTGCATATCATTATGCTAATGTTGCTGCTTTATCGTCTCCATTTCATGCTTTAACTGACTCGATCAACAATGAATAACATCAAATAAAATGAAGCTAAAGCAGAACATTAGCGTAATGGCATTCACAGAAATTAAGACAAAATCGCCATTAATCAAATAGGTAGAGTATATTAATGCATTCCATGAACTAATTTATTTTTACAAAAGACTTTCAATGATGACTCTTTTGAAAATCTTTATGCAACGTTGTAATTAAATGAAAAATTCTAATATCTAAGGGTGTGCAGAAAATGTTTATATTGTAGTTTTTACAAATGGAAAGATCTATCTCAATATATTTGACTAATTATTTAAGTTCAAATAGCTTATAATAATATATAAAATCCAGCTTTCTTCAAGTACGTGAATTATTTTTTTTTATATTAATTTCTACTCAGACTAAATAAACCAGGACCTATCTTGTCACTAGAACGAGGAAAATCAGTTGATTTTGTCTCACTGTTGTTAAATAACACTGAAAATAGGGTTACCAACAAAGGCACTGAAACAACAACGGAGCCTCTTTTAATTCGATATCTTATCAAAAGTACGCTGGTGATCCGTGATGAATTATATTGCAAAACAAAAGTGGTTACCTAGTGTTCAGAGGGAACACATTAATGGTTCCAGGTTAAAAAGTTTTACTGTGTATATAATAAACATCAACTTTGTTAAATTCAACTATCCTATTCTTAGAGAAGTTTAAACAAAATACCTAATAAAAAAAAGGATTTTTTTTTGAATAACTGAATAATCAAATGAATAATTTAATCAATGCGCAAGTGCCCTTGCAATGATCTTCTCTATCTTTCCACTACTTGAAAAAACTGAGATCTTTTGAATATAAAATTCTGTGCAACTTTTCAGCGTCTTCAAGTTTTATTAATTTATTTTAACATATGTTTATGTCATTTGTTAAAAATTAACAGTGCATGATTGCTTGAAATCGAATTTATCAATTCTGAAATAAAAAGTTATTAGCTTAGTTTATAATACTACATTTGTAATCAATAAATAAACAAAAAAAATAAATTAAATAAACAAAATAAATAAATTAAATAAACAAAATAAATAACAAATTAAATAAACAAAATAAATAAACAAAAATTAACAGTCCCTGGAAAATCAGTTGATCCGCAAGGAAAGAATTAAGTTGATTAAAGATTTCCTTAATTTTTTTTATCATTATTATTACTAAAGAAACGTTTTGTTGAAAAGAAAAAATATTGCCATTAAATTGAATCATTTCATTAACTATAACTTTTATTTCCTCTAATCAGTGTCCATTAGATAAATTAACTGTTTTAAAAAATAATAAAATAATGATTTAGCTTAATAATAAAGTTCTATATATGTATAAAACTAAACAACACTATTTGCAATTATTTAAATGATTCTGCATTGAATTAACAAACTGAAAAGATAACTACTGTAAATTTAACATAATAATAATAATTATAATAGTAGTAGTAATAATAATAATATGAATACGAAATCGCTGATGAAACGAAATAAAATCGAAACACTATATTTGTGTATTCATTTTTTAATGGTGAAGAAGAACGTGTCACCTTCAAAAATTAAAACTAAAAACAATAAATATACATTAAAAATAAAAATAGGAAACGAATATTTGTGCAAATTCTCAATTAAAATACCGTAATAGTTTTAATTAAAAAGTGATATACTGAAGCGGTAATGAAAAATATTATTGTAACCCGAAACGTTGGTCCAATGAATGAAAGGAATTTAATAGCAAAACTGAAAAATTTTTACACTATTGTTAGTTTTGGATTTTTAAATCTCTATCTTGCTTTAAAGAGAGATAAATAAAGAGTGTAATTTGTAATAGCCAAGAAAAAAATTAAAACCTCTGGTTGATGAATAGAAAACAAAGAGGTCAGAAGTTACTTAAAACCAATATTTCTGTAGATACAAAGCTTTGTTTGTACAACTAGTGACAGTATTTCAGAAAAAAAATCCGGTCTTTGAACTACATGATGATCGATCAAGAACAAGGTCGTTTCATTTTTGCGTTTCTTCTGAGATTTCTTCTGAATTGAATAGTTTTTCTACCTATGTATACGGTATAGAAAGAAATTTGTTATAATCAAAAAAGATAATAATAGATCTACAAAAATCCTCAAAAATACACCACACCTTAACTTGAGTTAGCCTCATTAGAACGGAATATGTAGAAATCCAATAATCCCAAGTCTTAACAAATCATTTTAATTCTTTTCTGATATCAGGCGCCTGAAATAGATTCCGATCCATAGGTTACCTTTTATCCATAAAAAAAAGGAAAGTTTTTGTTTTTCTTGTTGCTATGTCAGGCCTAGAGATTAATATTTTTTTTCATCTTACAGTGCTTAAATTTTAAAAATTTAACGGTACATTTTTAAAAATCTAAAAACCTGAACTTTAAACTTTAATTTAAAGTTATAAGAAAAATGATAACGATTTTAGTCCTCAGTTGCTATACAGCATTAGCAAAGTTACAGGGTGAATTAGGGGCCCATCCTGGGCA
>JAFIDM010000001.1:71991942-72006314 GCA_023159025.1 Thereuonema tuberculata
TTTGTTTTTCTTGTTGCTATGTCAGGCCTAGAGATTAATATTTTTTTCATCTTACACTGCTTAAATTTTAAAAATTTAGCGGTACATTTTTTAAAATCTTAAAACCTGAACTTTAAACTTTAATTTAAAGTTATAACAAAAATGATAACGATTTTAGTCCTCAGTTGCTATATAGCATTAGCAAAGTTACAGGGCGAATTAGGGGCCCATCCTGGGCACTAGTATCAGGAAGCGAAAAATGGACGACGCTACCCAACAATGAGGAATGTGAGGAATTTCAAGGAAATTCATAGAGGGTGCCTTGGAAGTAATGTTTCATTTTCTTTTTTTATTGGCAGTTCAGGTATTTAAATACATTGTCTTTGGAGTCGAGATATTTGTGAAAGATAAATTACAAAATCTTATAAACTGCTTTAGGCTGTAGGTGTTCTTCATTGAAAATTGGTAGCTTTCACTTTGTTTGTCGTTATTTTCCTCCCGTATCAGTTTTCTATCACAGACAACGTATTTATGTCCGTACGGTGAACAGAACTCATGCAACCAGTTTCCGCAAAATCACACACTTGATCTAGTCATCTACTTTATTTTTTCCTTTGAAGTTGACCTTTCTTGACGTTACCAATCTTCTTTTTAATGTTCTTGCTGGGATATCGTAATAACGTTCTGCTTCCCTGAACGATCTGTCATTTTCTTATAATCTCCGAACTGCGTTTCGTAGGTTTTCTTCGCTCTACTGATCTCTGTTGATATTCCCTTTTCTTATGTATTTATCTTGTGAAAAATCTGTTAATGGATGCACATGGTTTTTAATAGTCATTTTTTGAAGAAATGACTAGCCTAGATACAGAAAAGGAAGGAGGTTGATTTAGTATTTTTTAATGTAGACACATATATAATTTTTAAAATTCAATTTTACATTTTATTTTAACTCCCAATGTTCCGGAAGAGACGCCCTTACTTGCAGCAACGAATAGCCAACATGGCGGCGACATCACATAAAGAACAATAACGTTAGAAACCTCTAATACACCATAATTTGATTTGTACATCGATTGGAACTACTTTAAAACATTTCGTTTTGTAAAATAGAAAAACTTGGAGCATAATTTTAGTCAACTTACCACATAGAAACAGTCGTAATTCACACATAACAGCACCGATTACCACAGCAAGCACTCACAACACTTCTCTTGGCAAACTGAATAAACACACGTGCTGCCATTTACCATTTGCTCAAACCTACCGACCTCGTATCTGCGGAGTCTCTTCTGCCGCGGTCTCTCTCCCTTATTGACCCTTTCAAGCATTAAAGGATTTCTATTGATCAAAAAACCGTACATAAATATTCCTAAAGGGAGAGTTTAATAAAGATTTTCAGTGTCCGATATTTTGCAAAGCTACTTTACTTCTGCTCCACGACAAAGCCAGTCCCCACTCAAGTCTGGACTGTTCTCCCTCATCCACCCTACAGCCCTGATGTTGCACCTTCGGACTTCTACCTATTCGGATCTTTAAAGGATGCAATCCGCTGGAAACGATATGGCAACGATCAGGAAGTTCTTGACGCAGTATGAAGTTGTATGAAGCACAGACCAGTAGAGTGGTACCGTCAAGGCGTAGAAGCTCTGACATCTCGGTGGCGTAAGGCCATACACTCGAACGGAGATTATGTTGAAAAATCGCTTTTTGTGGCCAAAGAATTAAGGAACAAGGTGATGTATTTAAAACTGTAATAAAACAAATCTACTTTGAGGAAAAAAAATCCGTTGCATTACTTATTGAACGACCGTCGTATAACTGATCAACAGTTACATTGTACTTTAAATTTGTAGTTTACCGTTT
The DNA here is from genome assembly GCA_023159025.1 of Thereuonema tuberculata. Taxonomy (NCBI): domain Eukaryota; kingdom Metazoa; phylum Arthropoda; class Chilopoda; order Scutigeromorpha; family Scutigeridae; genus Thereuonema; species Thereuonema tuberculata. Next base: position 71,993,785 of record JAFIDM010000001.1, read on the forward strand.
CTCTACCATAATCATTAAGTTGCTGTCATTACTTTAAAGAGATCTTTACAATCATCTTAACTAGTCTAATACTAATAGTTAGTCTAATACTAATAGTCTAATACTAAATCTAATAGTTTTACTTAATTCACTTGGGATTACAGCCTCCGAAGTTTTCTGGCATCCTCTGCTTTCCAATAATTCAATGATGCATGATTATCAAAGGAATTGCGAAGCACTTAAAGCAAAACCAATCGACACTTCGCCTTTCTCTGGAGAGATTTCTTGATCCCAGCCTTAAGTTTCTGTTGTCCCTGAGAACATATCATCTTCCTTACAAAAGCATCATTGAGTCGGTTCTGTAATCAGTCACGACGTAAGAAATGAGAACATGTAATTTTTCAACAATGCGGAACCAGTTGTCGACTCTCATAACCGTACATCATAAAATAGCTCAGGATTTTCCAGACATTTCCGGTCTGTTTAAACTATGCTCCGTTATGAAACGAAATCCATAAGAGAACTTATGGAAATACATTTAATTTTTAACATCAACTTCTAAATAGCTTTTTCGAAATCTCGGGTAGAGAAATACGGTTCATTTGTGCTTATACAATACTTAATCTGATAAATTTAGAAAAAAAGTTTAACGTCGTCAATCACCTTATCAAAACACTATTTGTCCTCGGCACTAAATCTATAATGAAAATTAAACTCAACGAAGCTTTCTATCCATTATCAAAAATTTGCCTAGAATGTATTTTTTCCTAATCGGAATTGTTATAAACATATCACTATACTAAGCGAAAAGAAAAATATTAATTATTCTTAAGGTGATTTCCAATATTTTTTTTTAAATGCTAAAAGATGATTAAGCAGGTTTCTGAAAAATCACATTATCTATATTTTGTAGCATAAAGACAAAACTTATAAACGCAGGAAAAAAAAAAAGAGTTATAATACATGTTTTTTTGTCAGAATGGCTCTTGGGCTGTAAACGTAAAGAACGTAAAGATAAGTTAACAGGAAGACAACGGATTTACGTCTCTGTGATAAAAATCACCAAAGGAAAAGCTTTGGTTGTCCTTTATTAACTCCTTGTGGTTTGGTTTGGATTAACTGGATTTTCAAATTTAAGCTATTTGAAATGGCATTGAAAATATCTAGTTAAGGTCAACTCAACGATTTCAACGATGATACAAAATTCGGAATCACTGAGTTTTTAAATTTTATTATTTTTGAAAATAATTATTATTTTTGTTTTTGTTTGATACATTAAATTTTAAGATAGATTGCATTATACAAAAATTTTACTTCGCCTGCTTTAAAATTAAAAAAAAAAACTTATAAATGCAGCAGGTTTTTTCTATTGTTTTATTTTTTTATTGAGTTTTATGTTGTTTTTAAACAAATCTATTCTGCGGAAAATATGACTGAATTACATTGCATTGTACAACGGTAGCTACAAAAACACAAAAAAGAAAAAGAAAAACTAAGACTTCAAATTTTTGAATAAGGCATAATACTATGACGCTTTTTAGCATTGTTCCTACCAAATGAGCTGCATGATGTTGAATTCATTTTCCTAAGCAGCTTTTTAGTGATAAAGCTTAGTGTTTGAAGTCTTCCAATTTTCATTATGAAATTCATGGTTCCTTATAAAGAAACTGAATTGAACAGGGAATGGGTAAGAAAAGATAAAAAAATTGTAGACAAGTGAACTTTACATTGGATTCCGAGGAATCAGAGAATGAAATCAAACGATAAAGGAAAGGAAATTTCATGTTGAATTCGATTTGTAAAATAGAGACCTCTTTCAGTGGATTAAAAATGATAAACGTATACTTCTTTTTAATATTTTACGTATACGAGTATTTTATGTTACTAATTACTATGTCCAATTGACAGATAATATTTAGAGTAGAAATAGTAGTCATTTCCATTGAATTCATATCCTATTTCATGAGATAATAGAAAGAAGCTCCGAGGAAACTTTGGGGAAAAAAAAACCATCAAGAACGAAATCCAACTGTCTGAAGGATTGTGCTGAATCATTCGGATTAAATCCTATTCTTATCTTTTCAATATCCAACAAAGTGCAAGAGTAGGCATAAAAAGTTAACAGATGGTTTCCGGTCATAAAGAAATTTTATAAAGTCAAGTGATTTACAATGTTCTCGCTAATGAAATATCTAATGCAATAGCATTAGAATCGGATACTACTTAAAACTTTCCATAATTTAAATCTGTTCAGAAATCATATTTTCAGAATTAAGTCCTCTTAGCAGTTTACGTAGAAAAAGTTACGTCTAAAAGAAAAAAAACTGAGAAGATGTATTCTTAAGTTTTGTTTTTTTTTTAAAGAAAAAAAAAACCGATCTTTTGAAGTATTTGCGACCTGTATTGCATTAGGTAGGATTATATAAATCTCATTTGAAACTGTAACTGGAAACTTAAAGAAGAGTGCTTTCTAAGTAATAATAGGAAGTTAGGAAATAAATAAACTACATTGAATGCAGATAACAAAAAAAAAAAGGTGAATGAATGTAGCAAAATTAAAGATCTCTTTTGAAAAAGGTTTACCAGCCTATTACAGAGTATCAACAACTATTATAATATAAACTATAACTGTTAATTCTGTTAAAATATTAACTATTGTGTGAAATATTTCATTGTGTTGTTTTTTTCATCAAAAAGTGCAATTCTGTTCACAATGTATTTGATACCTCATTAAAGGTATAAACTTGAAATCTAAAATCTAATTACTGTAAAGATTAGAATACTTGAATTAAGTTAGTAATATTCCTATGAATTTTGTGAATTTAAGGCTAAAAAATCCTCTTCTTCAAAGTAATTTCATTATTATCCTTCACGATAAAAAATTACTTTCTAAAAAATTGGATTTTTTTAAAATTTATTACCATAAAGTTTTTCCATATTTATGAAAAAACAAATATTAAAAAAAAATCTCATTTTAAAAGAGGCTTTTTATCTAATTAGCTTTCCCTTTTAATCTTATCTTAAATCTTTTAAGAAGAAAGGTTTGCAATTTTATTTTGCTTCGTTTTTTCGTTTGTTTTGTTTTTTTCCATTATTCCAAGTCAGATGCTTGAACTTTTAAAAACACTTTAATAGATATTCCATTCAGTGAATTTTAAGGCTTATTTTTTTAATAATTTATTTGGAAAATTCTAAAATTTTGAAATAAATATGATCGTTAGTAAATGGATTTTCCTTTTTTGAGATCATTAAAGTATTTGGATTTTATCAATTTATCACACTTAAGTTAATGTAGCCCAAAAGAGTCAGTTTAAATTTCTGGGGGATTTTTCGAAATAATATAGTTGGGTTTTGTTTATACTGTGGAAAGATGTATTCACAGGAATTCAGTACTAAAATGAAATAAGAGAATCCATTGAAGAACTAGTGAGATTTCATATCTTTGGATCACCCGCTTCTAAGAAATGAAACACCATGAAGTACTTCGAACAAAAAAATATTATTGAAAAATAAGCTTTTTTTTAATTGATGCTTTTTTTCCCCTTCGGAATTTACTACTATATTTTGTTTAGGTCGCAGTTTACGACTAAACTGTGGTTCATCGATTTATTTGAAGAATATTTTCAGTCTTAATCATGGAGACTTTCCGGTTCTTTCTTTCAATGAAGTAATGCTTATGTCAATAAGTTTCGATTCAATTTACTACTGTAATTCAATAATGTTTATTAAGATTATTAATCTCTGATTAAAAATAACGATACAGAAATGACCATCAAAAGATTGATGTCAAATACGACTATTAAAAAGTCAGATATTTCAATTATTAATAAACTTATTTCAACTCAACGCATAATATTCCAGTACATACATATATAGTTCTCTGCCAAGGGCAGCTCCTTCACTGCAAACCAAGCATTCTCCAATCTTTCCTATTTTCTGCCTTCCTCTTCGTCTCCACATAAGATCCATTTACCATAATGTTGTCGATCATCTTAAATCTTCTTCTGCCTCGAACTTTTTTACCGTTCACCATTCCTTCCAGTGCATCCTTCATTAGGGAGTTTCTTCTCAGCCAGTGACCCAACCAGTTTCTTTTTCTCTTCCTGATCAGTTTCAGCATTATTCTTTCTTCACCCACTTTTTCTAGCACAGCTTCATTTCTTATTTTGTCTGTCCATTTCACATGCTCCATTCTTCTCCATATCCACATTTCAAATGCTTCTAGTCGTTTCTCTTCACTGCGTCGTAATGTCCATGTTTCTGCCCCATACAATGCCACACTCCACACAAAGCACTTCACTAGTCTCTTCCTTAGTTCTTTTTCCAGAGGTCCGCAGAAGATGCTCCTTTTCCTATTAAAAGCCTCCTTTGCTATTGCTATCCTCCTCTTGACTTCTTGGCAGCAGTTCATATCATTCATATCACTACTTATAGTACACCCTAAGTATTTAAAGTTGTTCACTTGTTTCAATGTCTCATTCCGAATACTTATGTTTATCTTCTTTGTCTTTCTTCCGATAACCATAGTCTTTGTCTTGTTTACATTTATCTTCATTCCATATTGTTCACAGCTGTCATTCAGCTGCAGTAGCATATCCCTTAGTATCATCTCCTCTTCTGCTAACAATGCCATATCATCAGCAAATCTTATGCACTTTATTCTTCTTCCTCCTACTATCACCCCTCCCATGTTCTGAAAACAATTCTTCACTAACTCCTCTAAGTAGATGTTGAACAGCGTAGGTGATAGAGGGCATCCTTGTCGCACCCCTCTCCCTATTCCACTTCCCTCTGACAATTTTTCTCCTATCCTGACTTTGACTCGTTGTTTCATATAAAGATTAGTTATTAGCCTTCTCTCTTTCCAATCCACACCAATTTTCTTCAAGATTTCCATAAGTTTATTCCAATCCACTCTGTCAAAAGCCTTTTCCAGGTCCACAAATACTGCATATACGTGTTTATTTTTTTCTAGATATCTTTCGCCGATTGTTCGCAGCAGTCCAATTGCATCTCTCGTACCTTTTCCTTTCCTAAAACCAAATTGCTCTTCTTCCAACTCTCCTTCCACCTTAGAATATAAACGTCTGTTCAGTATTCGCAGAAGAATCTTCGCTGAGTGCGATATAAGGCTGATAGTCCTGAATTCACTGCACTTCTTTGCACTATTTTTCTTCGGTATTGGCAGCAATACTGTTTCCATGAAATCATCAGGCCATTCACCTTTCTCATATATTTCATTGCATAATGATAGTATTTGCTTCTTGTCTTCACCCAAGCATTTAACTAACTCAATGTGTATTCCATCAACTCCTGTTGCTTTCCCATTCTTCATTTCCCTAATCGCTAGCTTAACTTCTTCCCTTAGAATACAACATCCTTTTTCGTCTTCTGATACAGCTGTTTCATCTTCTATAGCTAAGTAATCTGGACGATTCCCTGTCTCATATAATTCTTCTACATACTTCTTCCATCTGTTCAAAATTCCTTGTTTGTCGGTTATTTCATTGCCAATTTCGTCTTCTATCAACCACATGGACTTCTTATTCTTATTTGTGAAATCCAAACATTTTACTTCGCGGTACATTAAATCATATCTTCCTTTTCTCTCTAGATCCTCTACTTCTTCACATTTCTGTTTCATCCAGTCTTCCTTCGCCTTATCAGTTACTCTTCTTAGTTTGTTGTTTAGTTTCTTATAATTTCTTTTACCTTCTTCTGTGTTGATGTTTTTCCATTTTCTCCTTTCCTCCATCTTCTCCAACATTTTCCCTGTGACCCAAGGTTTCTTATTACTCTTACTTTCTCTGTATCCTATTGTTTCTTCTGCTGTTTCCTGTATACAGCTTTTTAGATGAGTCCAGTATTCATTACTATTTTCAGGTGTGGATTCTAAATTAGAGGCTTTCTTTTGAAAATGTTCTTCAAATTTTCTTTTTTCCTCTTCGTTCATAAGTTTTTCTATATCAAACTTCTTCGTCACTTGCCTTCCTCTTATCTTTTTCAGACGAATATCTACTTCGCCTATCAGTAGGACATGATCTGAATTAATATCCGCTCCTGGTAGAGTCTTTGCATTTTTTAAGCAATTTCGGTATCTTTCCTGTACGAGTATATAGTCTATCTGATATCTACTGTCATCCCTTGGGCATGTCCACGTGTATCGTCTTCTTTTATGCTGTTGGAATAACGTATTTCCAACAATCATTTCATTCCGTTTACAGAAATTTACCAAAGATTCTCCTCTGTCATTTCTTTTTCCCAGTCTATATTTTCCAACCGTTTTTCCATCTTGTCCTTCTCCTACTACTGCGTTCCAGTCGCCAATTAGGATTACACATGCACCCTTCTTCTCTTTCTCAACTATTTCTTCTATCTTCTCGTAGTATTCTTCCACTTTCTCGTCTTCTAATCCACTATGTGGCATGTAAATTTGCACTAGCACTAAGTCCAATTTTTTCCCTTGTAGTCTCACCATTATCATCCGGTCATCTACATAACGCACTGATATCACTTTATCTTTCACACAAGGTCCCAGTAGTACACCAACACCATGACTTCCTTTACATTCACCATTTGAATAAAACATTCTAAATTCATCACTCACCAACTCACCACTATTTCTCCACCTCACTTCTGATACTGCCATCACATCCACTCTGTTTCTTCTCATTTCTTCCTTCAAGTTTTCCAACTTCCCCGCTTGAAGAAGAGTTCTCACATTCCATGATCCAATCCTCAATCTTCTTTTCTTCTGTCGGTTTATTTGCGTCATAATGTAACCTTCCTCAGTATCCCCCTCCCGGACATCCGAATGGGGGGATAGTTTACGTCCGGAATTTTTTGCCGAGGAAAGATTCATCATGCCATGTTTGCAGTTTTTCTTGGGAAAAGTAAATGCGGTAGCTTCCCGTTGCTTTCCGCACACCACTCTCTGTTTCGCATCTTAATATTCCAGTATTAAGGTATTTATCAAGTCTACTTTCCCATTAACGCTATAACAGAGACATTAATATCAGCAGTTGTCAGATTAGGTGAATCGCATGAATGAGGTAAAAACTTGCCAATTTCATTAACTTAATTTATTAAATCCAATCCACAAATCCCAGAATATCTCGCGTGATTTTGCTTTATATAATATAAGGAATTTCCCATTACTAATCGATTAGACATAAAATCCAAAAAAATTCCAAACGATGAAACCATTCTTTATCTTCTTATTTTGTCTTCCTCTGGAATTTCTTGGTAATTCATAAATGTTTCCAACAACCAACAAGCCGAAAAAAAAAAAAAAAAACTTCTGCACCCGAAAAAAAAAAACTTTTTTTTTAATAAAAGATCAAAAACTTCAAAATCGATTGAAGCAAATTGAAAATCGTTGCAAATGAGGGAGGTAGAAATTTCGCCAAGAAACAATTTGTAAAATTTAAGATAAGTAATTGGTACTTATCAGTAAGAATTACCACAATTCATATCAATTTTATGTTGTTTTACTAACAAAATAAGATGAATATTTACAATTTCGGGAAATTATTTATACAATACACCTAATAGATTCCAATTGATAAGCTCTCTTTTTTATTTTTGCTCCTTATATTAAAATATATTAAGTGTAGAAATAAATAGAATATATTAATATATTAGACAAGTCACAAGTTGTTTGTATTGAATTACTGTTTGAACTGAACTTTCAAAACTTCTGACTTTATTTCTCAATGAACTTAGCACTTATTGTAACCCCAGCGCGTTCTTCCATATCTAACTATGCAAATTGAATCCGAAAGGCGTGAAACTTGATGAATACCAAATCACAGCGAAACCCGGAAGACAGAATGCTGCCAATTGTTTTCCAAATTTTATTTAAGCTTCGTGGATTGCTTCAGACAAAGAAATCGAACTTCGGCCAATCAGGCCTTTAGATTCAGAATGAATAACGGTTTCTGATCAATTAGATTACAAAGGAATTGTGATTTCTTGGCATTGCCAAATCATTAATGATGTTCTTGGTCAATGGAGAACTCTTCTATTATGCAAAAGTTTCTGTCTGTGGGTGGCAGAATAGGTTATTTGTGACCAGCCTTAAGCTCTCACCAGATGCATCAATATTTCATTGGTAGCTGAAGGAAGCAGGAATACAAGAGTAGCACAAGCCGCTAATGGAGAACATTAAGCAGAAAATATTTCGAAAATCCGTTTAATTATTGATTTTTTTTTTCTTTTTTAAGTTTAAACTTCAAAATCTCTTACATTTCATTTCTCTTTTTTCTACTCCTATCGATTTTTTTTTTGTTTTTGCTTTTACAATTTATAAATAGAAAAAACAATTTCTGGATAAATATATTACATTAATATATAAATATATTACATTACATAAATTGATCATGTTAAAAGTATTACTTATTACCCAGAAGTTGTTTTTTTTTTATGTAATTCTTCTTATTTTGAATGGTAAGTCTTGAAAATGTATACGAAACATGTGGGCGGTGTAAAGAATAAATATTGATGAGTCTCTAAAAAGGATGAAACGATCGTTCCCGATTCCCTTTGATGATAAACTCAAAGGCGTAAATGTTTGTTTATGTACAGCATTTGGTTTTTATTTTTTATTGCAAATTTTACTTATATATTGTAACAGTCATCGTTGAAATTTGTAGTTTAACATTTGTACTATGGCAATGCAATCTAAGATTTATTGTTGTTATTTAGAGATGGTGATTGATCTTCAGAGGAAAAAGGAATAAATTCTCTTACTGTTTAAGTAGTGATTATTATTTAATGATTATCACGTATTTCCAGTTTACAAGATTATCTTCTGTTCTGTTACAGATGACCTGTTGTAATAGCAATACATTCAAACTAGTCTTTCCTTTCATTTGTCCTCTTTCAGTATCTGGTTAGTTTCAATGTACGTTTTCTATCCTTTCTTTCAGTTTTAACATTCTGTTGTTGATCCACTTATTTCATAGGTGTAATTTCAAATTCTTCTCTTCCCGTTCTGATTTTTTTTAATTTTTTTGGTGGGATTTTTTCCTTATGGTTTTTAGTTCGTTTGCTTCAAAAGTCTGTTCGAATTAGCGTTCGCAGCTTCTGCTAATATTGTCTCAATACTGAAATGTAAAAAATGAATGATTTACAATTCAGTAATATGACCAAAAGTTTAAACTGATCCTACTGACGATGACATATACCTTTAGAATGCCGAAGTTGTTACATATTTCATTTTTTTTCATAATAATCTTTAAAAATTTTATTCACTGCGTGTTAAATCCTTCAAAACATTTTTTTTTTCAATTAAGATGTTTTCTTCGGGAATAAAAGAAAATTGACATTTTAAATGCATCAGTAAATTCGGTTGGAATCTTTATTTCAGATTTTTTTCCGGAGCTTATTACTCAATTTGCTGATCTGAGCATCAACCTATAACGTTATGATTACTGTATTTCACTTCGATTCCCAGTAAATTACATTTTTTTAAGTTCAGGTGATTGTTCCTGATGACATCGTTCTAAAACGAAATATGTTTTCCTTTCACTAAACGTAGAAATTCATGTTTTAGAGTAGCCTTACTCTTCGTAAATTTTTGTGAAGCAACTATAGAAACGCAAATCAGAATCAGCAAGTTTTTTTAATAATAAAAAAAAGAAAGATCTTAAGCAAAAGGTTACTATGTTATATTGGAGATCTATCAAAGATCTTATTGGCTCTTTGATATTTGCTTCATTATTCTTGTGTAAACATACATCAGTATTTCTAAACGCCGCCGTCATAAACTTTACAACTAGCAATAAGGCCAACTGCTGGTGCTGTTAAAAAAAGTTATTGGAAACGTGTGATTGTTAACATTTGAAACTCAAAGGCTTTATGGCAGCCCACTCGCTCAATCTGCCAGGCGGACTGATTCCTCTAGGTAATTTTCACCGCCAGCGAAACATAAAAAGCACACCATGCCACCAAGATAAATGTCACCCACACCACTTGCGCGAAAACATGTTGCCTTCCAACTGACATAAATGGTTATCACTTTAAACATTTACCAAAGCGACGCGTGAAGACAAACAGTCTTCGACGCTAAAAGTGATATTCAGAAACAAAATGAAAATGTCGTTACTTACAGCGTAAAAATCCACCTGATCGTAATGTAGCAACAGCATCGCAGGCCAAGGGATTCGAGCAGTGTTTCAATTACCTTCACGAACTGTAAAAAAAAGAAATCAGATGAAACTCAGAGACCCAGTAGTATAACCTTTTTTTTTATGGTTATTAAAGAGAAAAACACCTTTTTTTTTAAATGAGGTGGTTTCATTATGTATGAAAGAGTGGAAAAAAAAATAATGTCTTCGCACTGCTATTTTTTTAAAGAATAAAAGTGATAACTTTTCTTTCATCTGTTTTTCTTTTCACGTCCTTTGTTTCCTTCTCCTCTATTTACTTGGGAAGAAGGATTCTGCTGGTATTATTTCGATAATAATCTTTGCCGGTTTTAATTTCTTTAAATGTTTCCTTTTCTTTATATATGTAAATTAACTCGAATGGATGTGCTTTGCAATTTAAATAAAAAAAGATCAAGTCCCATGAAAATGAAACATTCCTATTATAACAGAACTTAGAGGGTTTTTCAATTTTCAAACTTCTATTTTTTAATTTATATTCCACTCTCACGGCTTTTCAACTGAACGTATAAATTATAGTGTTTTCTTTTTTACCTTATTTTTCATTATTTCAAGGAATTATATAGTTATTGAACATACACATAAACAAAAGCTTCAAAATGCGCATTATTGAAAAAGTTACATCACAAACCACTATTTTCTTTCTCATTTGCTAATTGAAAATGAATCGGAAATTTTCTATATTAATAAAAGTATACTTTTTCTAATATTATTAACTTAGAAAATTCCATAATCTATTAATTCTGGATAATTTTACGCAATAAATAATTATTGAGAAATATACAGGATGACTTATAAGTCGACGTATTCCTTTCAGGGCGTGATAGTAGAGCTCATTTGCAATTGATTTAACCATAATATCCATTACACAAAACTCAATAGTTTTTGAAATATGTTAATTTTTCTGTTTTTTTAGAAATGTATTCTCAAGTAGTACAATAGCAAAAATAAAAAAAAAATCAAGCTTTTTCTTTTTATAATATTTCCGTTCCTCGTTAGTTTACGCAGTAATACAGTTAATGTAGCAAACAGTATGTTGAAAATTTCGACATGATAAAAATAAAAAGAGCTAAAACCTTCAACTTGATTTTACATTCAAGCGGATTTATTTCTAAAATTTGATAAAAAAATAAATGCACAAATGATTTTAAAACCTTCCCTGTTTTGTTACCATTCGAATGAGGTAGATGGGTTTACCAAAATACCTTTTATTTCCATAAATAAAAGTTCGGTTGTCCTTCTGGAAGCTTCGTAACGTACGCTGTGACACTTTGAAAATGTCGACGTTTTCAAACGCTTAATAGTGTTGATTTTCTATTCATTTACGGCTTCAGTAACGGAAACGCAGTTGAGGCTCAGTGAGAATATGGACATCGCTTGGCAAATAAGCGTCTTCCTCACGTGACTGTATTCAGTGCAATGAAAGTTCAAATGCCTCTCGGAAACTGGCAACGTTCAAAGAACTGAACGAGTAGTTGGAGCTCGTGTCTATAATGCTGCTATGGATGAAGACATTGTAAGAAACTGCAATGAAGATCCAACAACTAGCACCAGGAAAGTAGCTGCTAATCTGGATGAATCACAGTTCTCCGTCTAGAACGTCAACATCCCTTCCATTCTACAACTGTTCAAGGCTTAGAGGAGAGCGAAGAGAAGGGAGGATTAAAAGAAAAATGATTTCTTATTGGTAAAGTTTCAAGAAGTTCCAATCAGTGGTTCGAAAATTATGTCGAGACACAGACGGAAGAGCCTCATTTTCCTCATGTAAATAACAATTTTCCTAAAAAGTTTGAAAATTGTAGATACAAAAATGAGTATCTTGATTTACTTATTTATTTATTTATTTACTTATTTATTTATTGCCTTTTTTTTAATTATTTAAGTAATTTCTAAAACAAGGTTAAGGAATATAAAAAAGAAAACGAATCCTGTTTTCAACTGTTGATCAAAGCGGCTTCTTTGATTACTTTTTAAAATTTGAAGATTACGAAATTTTCCAATTCCATTGAAAGTAAAACCATTTCTAATTTTGGGCAAATTGCTTTGCAAAAACTATTGTAACCATCGGAATTAATGGTTTTTGTTATTTAAAATTCCTTTTCAAATTCGTTTTATCATTTTTTTTTTTAATTTTGAAGTAAAAATTTCGCTACAAAAAACTTCTAAACAAATAAGATTCTAAGAAAATTACCGCTATAATTATTTGACTTGTAACGAAAGGAAAACAGGCAAAGAAAAAATGAAAAGCCTTTACATCAAAGAAACAAAACGACCTTTTCCTAGAAAGATCACTGATTAACAGTTGAGATCAAAACTGAGATCAAAACTATTTAGGTCAAATGCTTATTAAAGATTTATTCGGAAAGATGATTTCTATACATT
>JAFIDM010000001.1:72006714-72057656 GCA_023159025.1 Thereuonema tuberculata
CCCCCCCCCCCCCCTTATATATGCCCCTGCCCGAACAAAACACAAAGAAAGATTTTACAAGACATTAACCATTCCTTTTTTTTATATAATTGTAAACGATTTGTTATGTTTCCTTTTTCGCATATCCGTGAAACTACACGTTCAATGGGAAAATGGTTTCTAGAAAAGTTTTTATTCTTTTACGAGAAGTAAAAATACAACATAAACAATATAGGTTTTCCTATAAGTCGAAAGTCGAATGATCTTCAAATGATGTTCGAAACGTCCTCCAAATAAAACGTACATAATGAAATTCTCTTTCTCCCTTAACATTATTTAACTTTTATTTGAAACATTTCTTTCTAAAACGCTTCGTTTGTGAGATATTCCGCATTATCAACTTAACTGGCCCACCCTTATATATATTTACAAAAAATTATAAATTGTAAATATAATTATAAAAGGGAAAATCTGTAAGTTTGGTTGTTGTCTGTCATGCCTCAACGGCGCAACGCATCGGAATGCAGGTAGTATAGGACACGGGAAAGGATAAAAAATTATTTTCCGTTCGAGCAAGTACTTCTCGGAGGATAGGCCCTCCCATATCTGAATGAACCAATTCCCAAACCCGTCGATGAGGGCATAGAGGAGATTATTTGCAGACGCGGACCACAATTAATTCAGCAGTTATCTGATACTTCTAAGAGGCGATTTATGCGGTGATACATATGCAAGGCTTCCGGTAGCAAGCTAGTGTATATGGGTGATTCTACAGAAAACCTGCAATTTCAGTCAAAAAATTTTGAGATTTTAAATTTCAAGATTTCCTTTTCAAAAAAATTGAGATGATTGCTTTTGATGTTCTTACATCCATGATATATGTGGTTCAGGTCAACGCATTTTGGTTATTTAAAAAAAAAAAAAAAAAAAATGATGGTAGGCTAAGTCCACAGAAGTGACTTGTGTTAATAATGATGTCGAATTTTAATATAAATTATATTCGAAATAGTGAATTTACGTGGGGAAAACTATGAAATAAATAAATAGAAGACTAATTTATGAATTAAAATAACTTTTTATCAAAACAGAAAATCATGTACAATAAAAATGAATCAGACTGTCAATCTTAAACGTCTATAAAAATGTAAATATATAATTACATATATCATATATTATATTATATATATTTATATAATTATAAATATCCTTATTGGCATTTAACAAAGACTGGAAGTGAAAGACAAGTCTTCGTGAAAAACATAGTAGCCGCTATTGTTGATGATCATCACTTCCATGGACCCCAAATGTCCACGGAAGTGATGTCCACGGAAGTGACGAATACTTATGTTTCTTGACCCTTGTGCTCTTCATTTTGAGGTTAGAAACACAAGTCATTCAGAAAATTAAGTTTACCATATTTCAATTATCATGCCTAGAAATAATCATTTTTCCATAGAAAAATTAGGTTCTAAACATGACCACAGAAGTGACGGGATGAGCTGTGCAAATGACGAAAAATGAATAAAAAGGTAATATTTTCCTGACAAATGTGCGACTCGGACGAATAAAATCACTTCCCAATCCAAAATCGCCGTGTAAACTTTTGTTTTTAAGTGAAATGGAAGACAACTAGCGCATCGGGTGGATTTTTTAGAAAGTTTAAGAATGTCCACAAAAGTGATGGCAAAACCTTGTGACAAGACTTGAGGTTTCAAAAACTTTTTACTGATAATTCGAAAAAAAATTTCACTCAATATTATGTTAAATTTATGTATTTTCTGATTTCACAATATATATATTATTTGAAAAATTTTGAAAAATAAAGCAGTTTGGATCTTTAGAAGCTATCCAACTGTAGCTTGTGACAGTCCACAGAAGTGACGAATCACCATTTGTGGACAACTTTTTTTTTGGAAATTCCATAAAATTAAAAAAATACATTGTACTTCAATGTATGATTTTGAAAAATGACAAATATTTTCAATCATTTTCAATTTATTGCTCTGTGACACGAATTTCAGGTTTTCCATAGATTCACCTATATATATAATTTGGAAAATGCCAATCACCAGTTGAGTTTTGCCAGTTCGATTACATATGCCTAATTTTGAAGTTTATATATTATTACTTCTTATTAAGGTATTTATTTATTTATTTATTTATTTATTTATTATATACTTTAACTCAAAATATTAAGACTCATGCTCTTTTTAATTCTTAATTTAATTTCTAATTTATAAAAAAGAAAAAGAACATGAAATGTAAAAATAAAAGATGCAAAACATGTCCTACAAGTGAGGAATGTAACTCATCTACACCTCCGTGAAAATTAACCTCTGTTATCTATATTTTAAGTTGTAAAATTTGAAATTTAAAATATAGGCTAATGGTCAAACTAAATTGGAATTACATTTCAGAATTAATAATCATAGAGCTTTTGTTAAAAATAATTAACTCTTTCGAAATTAAACATTTTAAAAGACATGATTTTCAAGTGTCTATTGTTACAAAAATTTTAGATATTTTAGAAGATGAGCATTTAAGATTAATTAAGAAAGTTTATTATATGCTTAAATATTATACAATTTATCCATGTGGACTGAATGAAAATTATTTGAAATTAATGTTTTAAATAATATAGATAATACCTATATCTATAATTGGTTTAATATAAAAAAAGATAATTTAAATTTAAAACATACAAAAACTTATTCTAAATTTCCTCAATTTAATTTTAAAAATAATATTGATTTTAATAAATTTGTTAGCATTTTGAAAAATAATTTTGACAATTTTAATATGGATCGAATTTCTTTAATTAAAAAGTTTTTATTTCTTATACATAAATCTAAATTAAAATATTTTTTAAAAAATTTTAATTTCAAAACAATTAAAAATTCTCATTTTAAGCATTTAATTTTAGATATCATTAAATTTAGATTAAAATTAACACATAAATTTTAATAAAGATAATAAGAAAAACAAAGAAATTAATTTTATTTCATTTTACATCTAAATTATTCGATAAAATTAATATTGGTAAAATACTTAATTCTGATATTAGATCTAAGTTTCCATTATCTATTTAATTAATGCCTATTTATAAATATGAATTCCCAATTCGTAATTTGTAATTATAACACTATTTCAAGTTTTAACATAAATTATAAATGTCAATGTAAATTATATGATTCTCATGTTGTCACTGGTGACATAAATTTTATTAATGATATAACTTTAAAAGAATTTTTAAACTTAGAGATTAATTACGGATTAAACATCTAATAAAACATTTAAACAATTAATTAATATATATAATAAAGATATGAATAATTTCATATTAGAATAGTTTTAAATATAATTTTGTTATGAAAATTTCGTGGAATGGACACTTAATTTATTATCTAGAATTAATAACATAAAACATACATCTTATGATAGAGTTAATGATTTTAAAATAAATTATAAATTTAATTTATTTAAAATTAAAAAAACTATTTCTATGTATCATAAAAATTACATTTTTACTACAATAGATAAAGCACATAATCAATTGGCTATTATTTGAAAACAATTTTATTTCGATAGAATTAAAGAATTACTTAATGATCAATCAATTTTTTTAAAGATTAATAAGTCTAAAGATTCTATTTTAAATAATTTAGATAAATGTTTTTTTAAAATTTCAAAATCAATTTAGAACATTTAAATATTAAAAAAATTAAAATTAATAGAAATTTAAATTATCTATTCTTAAACCCAAAAATGTATAAAATAGATAAATTTAGAATGATCTGTAGTACCACTAATTCTATTTTAAAACAATCAAACATTATTATACAAATTTTTCTTAATAAATTACATGGAATTATTAGAAATAAAATTAATCCTGATTTTTATTGGCTTATTAATAATCATCTTGATGTTATTAAATATGTAAACAATACTAAAATTTTTAATATAATTACGGCAGATTTTGAAAACTTATTTACAAATATACCTTTAGATTCTTTAATTCAACAAATTGAATTCTTAATATCTGAATTTAATATAAGCAATTTATTTGATATTTCTATTAATAAATTTCTTAAGTTTCTTAAATTTAACTTATATAATAGTTACATTGAATTTGATGATGAAATATATTCCCAAATTAAAGGTATTGGAACTGGATAAATTATAGTAGCAATCTTGCTAATTTATTTTTATTAGCTTATGAATATCAATTTTATATTAATACCCCTCTCCAATTTAAAATTTTTAGATATATAGATGACTTAATTATTTTTAATACTAATCATACGATTGATTATATAGAGAACAAAATTTATAAAAATGTTATTTGCTTACAAAAAACTAATAATAATTCTAAATTTGTTGATTTTTTTTAGATTTACGAATATGTTTTAATCAGCAAATTCCATATATTAAATTGTTTAATAAAACATTTTTATATCATTTAAAATTAATAGATTTCATAAATTTACCAGAAATGTTAGTTTAGATTTATTTAAAAATATTTTTATACAAGAACTCAAGAGATATGTTATTAATTCTAAATTTGAAGATTTTTTGCATAATTTAAATTATCTTATCAAAGAATTTATAAATAATAATTTTCCAATTAAAGTTATAAATAAATACATTTTGCAAATCCAACTAAATTTCAATTTCAAATTTATAAAAGATATAAAGTTAAAGATTTTTTTTTCATAATTTTATTTAATCATTTTAATTCTTTTAATTTGATAACTGTCATCCTTTTTTTTAATATAAATTAAAATATATTTAAATATATATATAAAATAAAAAACAAAAGAAATAAAAAAAGTATATATAAGATAAAAAAGAGTAAAGTTTTTAACTATTGCGTTTTTGTTTTTCTAAATTTTCTAAATTTTAATTACTGCTTTCGCCGCTTAGGCCGCTGCTGACGTGGAGATAAATTTGGCCGTTATCTCCATAGAAACAGTGATTTGAATTTTGCATTGGCATTTTCCAAATTTCACATCACTGTCCGGCTTTATATGTTTAGTAATATTGCAGATTTTGCTCTTTTAATATTTTAATATTTTATGAATTCTAATAATTTTAATAAATTTAAAATTGATTTAACTTTTGTAATTTTTAATTAGTTTCTTTTTATGATTTAGTTTTAATTTTATATTAAAATTAGTTCACTTTAAAATTAGTTCATTTAGCTATTGTAATTTTTTAATTGACTTTTTTTGGTAGTTTAGTTTTAATTTAAAATTAGATAATTTATTTGATTTAGTTAATTTATTAATTCAATAAGGAATAAAGAGAACCTAGACTCTTTATTGCTTCTTTTTAATTAACTTGAGTATTAAGTATTTAGATAATTTTTTAATTTTTTAATTTTATATTTTGGTATATTTGTTATATATTTTAAATTTAATTTTTAATAATAATATTTAAGTTAGGTAAATTTTATAATTTTTTAAATTTAATTTTGAAAGAGCAAGGTCTTGATATTGTTGCGTTTTAGTTCTAAATTGTTTCCAAATTTCGCCGCTGATGAAGTGGAGATAAATAAATTATATCTCCTTGGAAACAGTGATTTGTTTTTTGATATTGGCATTTCGAAAGCAGTGATTTGTTTTTTTGATATTGGCATTTTCAAATCACAGATCGCTGTCCGGCTTATTATAGGTTTAGTAATATAAGTTAATTTTTATTCTTATATTCTATGCTTTCTGAATTCAAAATTGCAAATGATTGATTGAAATCTTTGCTTTACGAAACTTGAAGAGCATCGGCTTCAAGTTTGGTATATTAGATTTATATATATATACTCATTAGCAAAAAAAACCGACGACCTAGAAGGAGTTGTCCGATGGAGACAAAAATTGGTGGAGAGGAAGATTATGTACAGAATAGAAAATGATTAAACTTTCAGACAAATTGAATGATTTATTTCAGAGTTACATAGTTGCAAAGTAACGAGCTCAATAAGGTGTTGACCCACCCCTACCCTGAATGCAAGCTGCCACACGACGTGGTGTAGAGTGATAAGGCTCCAATTGTCGGGCTAGGTCATCCACATTCCCTGGTGGATGCAGTCGCCTTCCCATCATATCCCAGACATGATCGATTGGAGAGAGATCTAGGGATCTGGCTGGCCAAGGAAGTGTTTCACAAGCTGCAAGACAGATCTTAGCAACACGTGCCATATATGGTCTGGCATTATCTTGCTGAAAAGTAAGGCCAGGGTACTGCAAAAGCAAAGGTAGCAAAACAGATCTCAGAATGTCGTCGACGTACCGCTGCGCTGTAAGTGTGCCGCTAATGACGACCAAAGGGGTCCGGCTATCAAGGGAAATGGCACCCCAGACCATAACTCCTGGTTGAGGGCCTGTGTGGCGTGCAATAGTGAAAGCAGGATCGGCACGCTGCCCTGGGCGTCTCCAGACACGTCTGCGACGATCGTCAGGACACAGTTGGAAGAGGGATTCGTCGCTAAACACTATACGTTCCCAGTCAGCATCATTCCAACCGGATCGAGCCAAGCACCATTGCAATCTGGTCCTACGGTGTGCACATGTGAGTGGCAGGTGGCGTAGCGGTCGGTACGAGCGTAGATGTCGCTCTCTCAGCCGTCTGTGAATGGTCATGGTGGACACTCGAGTGCGGGTCGCACGTCTGATGGTTGATAACGATGATTCAGGCGCTGTGACAGCTGATCTGACAATCATTCTATCCTCCCGCTCTGCTGTGGCCCTAGAGCGACGCTACCTTCATGAAGCTGAAATCTGCCATTGTCCACCCATTTCTGCCAGCATCTTCTAATCGCCGCATCACTTAGACCCATATGACGAGCGATTCTCCGATTTGCCCAACCTGCCTCTTTCAATCCACTGATACGACCTCTTTCAAACTCTGATAGTTGCACGTAATGAGCTCGAATCCTGCGGCGAGACATTTTTTTCAGTTGTTGAAACTCGCAATGCAACAGAAATTTTGACCATCAGATTGAGAATCGCTTCTTATATACACCTGCTGAGTGCGCAGTTCCGATGCGCTGTAGCTCTCGCTATTCATTCATTGGTCACCAAAGTTTAATTATTTGCATGGGCGGTCCCAATGTCTTTGCATACGAAATTTCATTACAATCGGACAACTCCTTCTAGGTCGTCGTTATTTTTGGTAATGAGTGTATTTATATATATATATATATATATATATATATATATATATATATATTAGAGTGTCCCTTATATGGATGATTTTTTTTTTTTTTTAATATTGAAACGCATACCCCCTAATTCTTTTCTATAAACATAGACTAACTCAAATACAAAATTTTATCTTCCTATGTTAATATTAACCTGTGCCGACAGGGCTTTAAAGTTTATGAGAATCTGTGTTTTTAATGCTTTTTGTCATTCAACTAGATCAGTTTAATTTTTTTTATTTTATAAGAATATAAAATAAAACATCAAGTTTAAAGTTTATGTAAGGTATTTATTTTCAATAAAAAAAAAGAAAATTAGAAAATTATCATGCAGGATATTTTCTTTTGAGGGTATCTTTTTTGCAATCTGGATACAAATATCTATGCTCTTGCACACAACGTAGCAAGAATTGCTTCTGTTCTTCTTCTGCAGTTATTAGGCCATGAAAATCTTGAATAAGTTTAACGGCTCTTTCAGCTATGTCATTGACAGCTCTTAAAGAAAGAACTTTCTTTTTTGCCTCCAAATAGCGAACATCTTCTTGCCATGTAGAAACATGGGTCTGGAGGAATTCTTGATCAATTTTCAACCGAGAAAACAAATTGGTACTCTTGACGGACACGAAATCATTTAATGATTTATCTACAAGAATAAAATAAAGATATATTATTTTCGTTTTTAAATCTATCACGTAAAAACAATGTAAGAAATTATGTAAGTATTCCCACTCACCATATAAATAATTAGATATCTCCTCTTTCGATGGAACGTATCTCTTTCCATAATTACACAAACTCTCTCGTTGTAAATTTACTACTATCATTTCTTTAACTTTTTCTTCAACTTCGTCATCAAACAGTGATAAAACGGCAATTTCTTCAGACAAGTACCACAGATGTTGGCTGAACTTGTTCAGAGCCGCTTGAGAGATCGACTTGTCAACTGTTTCGTATTCTTTTAGCATTTTTAAAAAGCACAAATCTTGATTTGGCGCCTTCACTACAACACTGCATTGAAGCCAGGGTTTTACATACATAGTCACGATAAACAAGCAAACCTCTTGCAGTGCTCGTTTACCTTTGGTGTTCATTTTGATCTGGGATTGCAGCAAACATATTTTTAAAGAGTAAATAGCTCTCGCCATCCATCTTGCTTGGTGCATTGCTCCTGGAGGCCTAATTTTAAATTTTCTCTCATCGTCTCCTCCTAAGAAAATAATAGATAATTCGATGAGTTCCCTGTAATCATCACGAATAAAAGATTTTTTCAATTCTTCATTGTAGAAAGTCAATAATCCTTCAATCATTGTATCAGAAAAAAATAAAAGTCGTTGTAGGTTTCAACAGCTGTAGGATTCACATTTTTCCAGTTGTCTCGAAACTTTTTGAATACTGGAATATCAGGGCTATTAGTGATTTGGTGAATTTTTGTTTCAAAAACACATTTTAAGACCAGTTCATATACATGATGCCGGCAAGCAAATAGAAGCAATTCTCTCCCTAGTTTTTGTTCCAGACGTACACAAGCTCCGTTTAAATGCCCAGTGTTAGATGCCGTTGTATCACAGCACATTATTTGTACCTTGTCATCGAGGTTCCAATCAAAAAGAGCATTTGCCAAAACTTTAGCTTGTTGTTGGCCAGAAGAACTCTCCAGTCTTGGTACTGCAAGAAGTTGTTCTTTCTCTGCGAATGAAATAAGGATTGGCAAGCGCTCTTCTTTGGGACTTCTTATGTCTAATCCGGGTAATAATTTTCCATCCCAGTGAAGGGTAACTACTTCAGGTATATTGTTTTGAAAATCTGACTTTATCGATTCCGCTCTACCCTGTGTGCGAATACGTTGAATAGAAGATTTGTTGATTGGAAAATCATCACAGTTAAGACCTAGGGCTTCTACTGCAGCTTGAAGTATAAAAACAGAATCCCTTATGCTTAATTGACATCTATCTAACGCTGCAACTAGCTTAGGTGTGATAAAGTCTTTCCTTCCTCTTTTTGTTATAGTTCCAGAACTGATGGATTGAGATATCGATGGCAAAGGTTCCTCCAGACTTTCATCAGAGCTAGTAGTTTGATCCTGTTGTTCTTGAGGATGAAAAGAGTCTTGAACAGTATGAGGTGTCGACGAACTCGCAGAACACATTTGCTCGAGCCTTTTTTTCTCTTTTAGCTTTCTCTGTCTTACTCGTTCTTCTTGCTCCGTTAACTTTTTGTCTACACCCGCTAAACAACCTGGTCGTCCTGGTTCTCTTTGTCGTTGTAAAAATATTTTGTCTTCCTCTATTTTCATTCGTTCCAAAGCATCAGCGTGTGCTATGTCGAATAAATTATCTAAATTATTTTGAAAATCCTTCTCACGTTGTTTATAATAGTCTTGTTTTTTTTTGAATTTTTCTGCAACTCTCTCCAAGCTTGATAAAGATCTACAAGTTTTTTCACACAGTTAGGTATAGCTCTAGTAGGTATTCTAGCTTTTTCCCAGAATATAATACACTCTCGAACAACAAGATTTGCGCTTTCACTGATAGTCAATTTAACTTCACGAATATTAAAAAATAGAACTGCAAGAACTTGGCGATTAGACGGTAACTTTGCACCTTTTATTTGATGATTAATGCTACCAACCAAGAAAATACGTTTTCTTTTGCTTCGTAATTCTAGTGCCATATTTTTAATGTAAAACAATACGTGTTAATTACTCGACAATCCAAGAGCGAATAACAAAGCCGCGAGCGCGAGCTGCTCCTCGCGCGCTGCTTCTCGCGTTGTGCTCCTCGCGCTGTGCTCCTCGCGCGCAACGTGTTTCGATGCATGTCGGCACGGGTTGCCGTTATCCAAATAAGCTAAAAATTTATTTCCGAGTGTTTTAGAGGCTAAAGAAAAAAACTAGGACCTATGCGTTAAAAAATAAAAACTTTAAAAAATAAGGGACACCCTAATATATATATAAATCAAAGACAATATAAATTTGAAGAAAATTACAAAAGATAAGAATAAGCAAAGCGCTGAAAATGTCTATAAACTTAATAAAGAAAGAAAAGAAGAAAATCTTAAGCATCTTTCCAATATTAAAAATGTTTCAAGTACAGAATAATAAAGATAAACTAAATCAGGCGTTTGTGGGCCCGTCAACCAAAATGTAAAACCCTTGACTGCGACTGGATCGCAGAGCTAGATTGCGAGGTCGTGGATGTTTCAATGCTGATTTCTCCTCCTGAGAGATATAAGGGTTAAATCTAAGCCCTCTATGCAAGAGGTATCGTATTTCTTTTCCGAAGCTTTTGGACTGATCACCCAACGCCAACTTAGTTAAAAACACCGTGAACCTTATCGTCCGCTCTCTGAAAGGTCACGTAGGCCAACAGTGACACACTTTTACTTTGGGTAGGCATTTGAAACCAAAGTAAAAATGCAACAACTTAATTAAAATAGAGTTATTTTTCAACAGAGTTTATTGTTTACAAGTTTAGTTTTAGTAAATTCATTAGGAAGATTTTAATTGATAGATTAAAGTTTAAGTTTCCAATATATCATAGGCCTAATCTTAGAAGTCGGTTCTCATTAATAACAAGTTCGCTATGGAAAGAGTTCTGAGAAAATGGACGGAAATGATTTGTTACTTTCTACTATAAAATTCCATTTTGAAACTTTTTTATTTCTCTCTTTTCCTTTCCTCTATATGCATATTAAGAGTATTATAAATATTAGAGTAAACGATAGCTTCTTTTCAGTAACGTCCCAAGGCTTTCAAAAATCCATTGTTTATATACATGAATTTTTAAAAAATATATATTTGTAGAAAAATAAAAATATCTATTTTTGGCTAAATAATAAATTTTAGAAATAAAGTTTTTTTTTTGTTTTTTTTTAGCTTTAATATGCTCCGAAACTCGTAACTTCATTTCTCCGAATCCCTTCTATTATAAATTAAAAAAAAAAAAGTCTACTTGTTTTCTTTATAAATAACAAGTTAGGAAATTTGCAAAGAAAATAGGAAAGCGGTACAATGGCTCATTTCAGGTGGCTATTTTCTGAAATGAAATATATTGAAAATAACTTCAAGTATTTTTCAAAATAGTTACGAATCTGGCTAATCCAAAATCAAAAAATCTTACAACAAAAATAATCTGTAGTTTTAATGAAGATATAAGATTTATGAGATTTCTAGAAAACTTAGTAATTAAAATGAAAGTTACATTAGACATGACGGAAATGAATTTTAACAATTTGAAATTAATTGTGATAGGTATAAAATGTTAAACATAAAATATTACCGAAATTAATCCTGTAAAAATTAAATGAAATAGATTAACGGAAAAACATAGATTGTAAATAATAGAGAAGAACGTAGTATCTTGAGCCACTTTTTTGAATTATGATAATAAATTCAGTCTTGAGATTCGTAACTTAATTCAGTTTTGAACTCAATTAAATTTGCTTTGTTAATAAGTCATTAACTCAGTTCAACAATTACAAAAAATAAAATTAAAAAGATAAAAACTTCATGCTGCATAGTGAACCACGGTACAACATGTTCTTGTATCACAGGACAATCATCCTATACCTTGAAGGACACTAACAAGTAAAGGTCACGATAGCATCACCGAAGTTGCCGGTTCAGACCATGTGCATTCGAAAGATCTTCCATTTCTAATTCAACCAGCAAAATTTCAGCGGCAGAAAGCCAGGTGTATAGGAGCTATGAGGGGTCAAAGTTAACATCGTGGCCTATGGGAAGTCACCTCAAGATACTCTTCACTGCAAGGCAGATACTCTGGTCATAGTGAGCACATTTAAGGAAAAACATTAAACACAACATAAAAACATATAACAAGAAAAAGTACCTTTCGGTGTGAGGAGAGTGTAAGAAGGTGAGTGAGAGAGAAGATGAGAGATCTTCAGAGGCAAAGAGAAAAAAGAGAAGTGAGAGGCAGCAAAAAGAGTTGTTCTGCTTGTGTCCAGCAGGCTGATCTGTTCCCGGACTTGACCGTCCCTCCTCCTCTCCTGCTGGCTGTCTGCCCGGCTAACTCGATCAGTGAACTCCCCCTGGGACACGCTTTCAGGAAAGGTACCACTTTCCTGTCAACTCCGGTGACACAGTATAATGATAAGAATAGATAGAAGGTCGGACTATTGCCGTTAGTCCGACCTCATAATTGGGTCCATTGTGTCCCCTCATGAAAAACTTTGACTATGTCAAAGATAACTCATCGAACAATGATGAGATTCAGTGGTGATGAAAAAGTTCTGTGCCGCTGACGCAGTAGTACCCTTTACCATATCAGTGAACAGAGTATCCGCCTTTCGCACTCCCTGTTCTGTGAACTTCACATCGATTGTACATGATTTAAGCTGATCAATAACAATTTCCTGCTTATTTTCCAATCAATATCTGCTTTTTGCGTCTATCTCATCTTTATCTATCTCACTGTCTCTTGCAGTGACTTATAATGATTTCCCATAGGCTGCCATGTTAACTTTGACCCCTCATAGCTCCTACACCCTGGCTGTCTGCCGCTAAAATTTTGCTGGTTGATTTAGACAGGGAAGATCTTTCGAATGCACATGGTCTGAACCGGCAACTCCGGTGACGCTATCGTGACCTTTACTTGTAAGAAGGATGATTAAATGGAAAGAAGACAAAGTATAGGCCTACATTAACAATTCGTACTCATTGATTGACATTTTTCTCTGACGAAGTATTTGGGTCAAGGGATGACTCGCTTCAAGAGCATTTTTTTTGTAATTTGACTCTGCATTGTCCCTTTTCTTCCCGGTTTTAGTACAGAGGCATTGTTGTCCTTGGTGTCACCACTGAAACATAAAACACAACACATATTGTAACCTCTTGTACCATAAACCACTGGCCCAAGGTACAAGACGCAGTTGTGGCCGGAGATACACGAGTGTCTATACTTCAACAAATATGAATGCCTGCACGCTACTAGACAATAAGATTATAAAGTTTCATCACCATTATACTCATCAAATAACGGGATTCCAACGAATATACAGTTAATAATCCTTGTTTGCGAATTAAAAATAAACTCACACTCAATCGCGGGTGAAAAATTTTACTTTTAACTCGTAAAAGTTGAATCTGCTCCAGCATATGTAATCCTTATCCAAAAACGTCCAAACGGAGACTAGTTAAGTTCATCACTAAGAAAGATATAGATCTACCAGAGATCACTAAAGTCGTCGCGGCGAATGTTGAAACCGGAATCAGATTATCATTGACTAATTTCTCCAGTATCAATGCCTTGAGCTCCGCAGGAAATATCAATCTCAATTATCAAAAATAGGAAATATCAAAAATCTCACATACATCTTCTTGAAATTGACGAGCAACGTTAAGAATAATT
The DNA here is from genome assembly GCA_023159025.1 of Thereuonema tuberculata. NCBI lineage: Eukaryota > Metazoa > Arthropoda > Chilopoda > Scutigeromorpha > Scutigeridae > Thereuonema > Thereuonema tuberculata. Next base: position 72,020,257 of record JAFIDM010000001.1, read on the forward strand.
TCCCTAGCTTCACTGTTGAGAACTTTTCCTCGTCGAAATGTTGAATGTGAAGGAGCGACCGCCATTTTCTCTGATATTTGAATGTGAACGACCGGCCAGGAAAGGAAAACCTATAATCTGCATTGCATTCTGGGAGTTTCATCTCTCGCCGCGAAAACTTTAGGTCCCAGATATTCAAATTGGTCCAAGGTACAACACTTGACAGTCATCCAAAATGATGTCAATATAAAGTCAAAACTCCAGAAACAGACCTGTTAATGTCAATAAACAGAGGATTAGTTTCTTTACGAAAGGGACAGTCCACCCACTATTCTTTTCACATTCTTTAATGAAAAAATATTTGAAAATTCAAAGTAAATGATAGATTGACAGGAAGACAGAGGTCAGGATTTAGGTTACATTTCCTCGATATTAAGCAAATGCATTGCTAAATTTCGTAAAAAGAATTAGATAAAAATAAAACAGAAATTTAAAGCACTTAAAAAAAAAATGAACTTAGAAAGAGATAAAGGGAGTGATAACGAAGAAGAAGAAAAGTTGGGTGATTATCACAGAAACAAGCCCGTAGAGGGGAGGGCTCATTCCAAGAAGAAGTGCATCATCGTGGTCGGCTACGACATCCAAGAGCAACAATAGCCCTTGGATGTCGTAAGAAGGGACTTAAGGGACTTAATATGACTAGTTCCTTTCATTTCAACTCTGAAAGAGATTTTTCTTTTGTATAGATTTCGGGAGGGGCCAAGGCCACCACAAGGGGGGGGGGGTCAGTTGGTCCCTCAGCACCGTGGCCCGGCAGTGAAAAGGGCCCAGGCTGAGATCCAGTATGTTTATGTAGAACAGGGGTGGGCAAGATTCGTGTTTTTTTTTTGGTTGTTGATTTAGAGATTCCTTTTTTTTTTAGTCTTAAGGTGACCGTGGCACTTGGAGTATACTTGAGGTAGCCCTTAGCTTACAAAAGTCTGCCCACCCCTGCTGTAGAAGTATGAAATCGTGTGGTATTTTCGCGATATTTTTGGCTAAGAATTTATGATTTTGTTCATAACATGGGGGGGGGGGAAGGCCCGGTATTGCATTTGGTACTTGGGCCCGGAATTTGATGTGGGGAGCCTGGGAGGGGCTTCAGCCCCTCGAGCCCCCTCCCTGGCTACGTGCCTCACAGTAGGGGAAAAAATTGCCTAATTTAAATAAAAAAAAGAACTATCATTTTCTTTAGTTATTGAATCTTATTTTCATTGTTTGTTTGTTTTTTTATGTTCTTATTTTTACCTTCTCAAAAGTTACTGAATTATCACTATCTTCTCTCTCGAATGAAGGTTGTTTCTGCTTCAAAAAGATTAGTATTGAATTCGCGATAGGATCAGCAACAGAAGATAATAGTTGCTTTCAAAACAGATATAAAGAATTCGAACAAAAAAAAGACAAACACAAACACAAGATAGCCAACGAAAAAATCAATTGAAGGGCGCTTTTTTTATATATTTTGTTCCAAACAAAATAAAGACTGCCTTAGTTGTTTTTTTATTTATTTTAAATTGTGGCGTGATTTTATTTGTAAACATGAATATATTACGAAGATATGTAATAGTATAAGAATGTTATTTCATATCCATCCTTTTTTATATTATTATCAAAAATACTTATAAAACTCAGAATTTTTTTTCTTTTTTTGAGATCTCTGATTTTGGCTTAACACGACTGTATCCTACATGAAGACAGCAAAGTCTGTCGGACGAAGGCATAAAAAACATCTGAAAAATCATTTTTTTATCAGCTATCAAATATAAAGTAAATGTAATCTAAATACTGTGATATAAACCAAATTCTTCAACAATCTTCTTCCTTTCCATATCAAAAGGAAAATTTGGGAAAATTATGGATAACAATTAATAGGTCATAATTGTAAACAACAATCAAATTTGTTGTATTACCTTGGTTTTATTTATTTTATTGTTATGCTTTTTGTAACAACAATAAAATTAGTTAATCGTCACTTTTTTATTCTTAAATCTTTTTGAGATGTTTAAGCGAATTGTTAAAACAATTAAATTTGTTGATAGATCATGCTTTTAATCAATTGCTGCCAGCTTATTCTTAATCTGTATGTGAAATGTTTATATTATTGACTTGAAAAAAGGAACATGTACAGTTCCTGAAAATTTGTCTCCTGTATTAGTATTTTAATAAATATTTAAATACTAATGTTTATGTATAGAAGAGTGTGTTTTTATATAAATACTGTGATAACTTGTGAACGAAGCTTCTACGGCAAAAATGGTTTTGGGTTTCGAAATCAGCGTAAACAACTGAGTAAGTATGCCAAATTTCATTAAAATGGATGCAGTGGTAACAAAATTATTTGGTTTTGAATGTATATTTTATTAGAATTTCAGTTGTCGAGGTCAGTTCCCGAGAATAAAATTTCATGGAAACAACATGGAATGACACAATAAACTAATATTTTCATCCAATTTGAGTATTTTTGATTCAATGGGACCATTGAGAACCATTGGATCTATCTTAATAGCTTAATTATATCGAGTTAAAGACACACAGATGAACTTAGCCAATTTCTATGTTTATATATATATATATATATATATATATATATATTTGATTCGATTGATGATTTGATTTGTATTTTTTTTTTAATGTTTATCAGACCTATTTATGTGTACTTCTTACCTCTATACCTGTAGTATAGGTTCTGAGAGTTTAATCTAAAAGATTATTTTCTACCCAAAAAGAAAAACGAAATACCAACGATATCTAAAGTTTAATTTATCTAAAGAATAATTATTATTTTTGACTCATAACGCCGAAAGGCATTTAAACTCACCTTTGTATAATCTAAATACTGCGGTAACTTGTGAACGAAGCTTATACGGCAAAAATGGTTTTGAGTTTCAAAATCAGCGTAAAAAACTGAGTAAGTATGCCAAATTTCATTAAAATCGGTGCAGTGGTAACAAAATTATTTGGTTTGAACGTATGTTTTGCTAAAATTTCAGTTAAAATTTCATGGAAACAACATAGAATGACAAAATGAACTAATATTTCATCCAATTTCAGTACCCTTGATTCATTGAGAACCTTCGATCTATCTTAATAGCTTAATTATATCAAGTTACAGACAGACAGACAGACAGACGAAATTAGCAAATTATATAAGTTGATTAGAATGTAGAGGCTACTGAGATCACTAGCTTAATGGAACGAAGTTTCAATAAGAAGAGCTGACTATCACAGCCTTCTGGAGTTGTGCATAAGTGTTTTTGTGAAGTCCTAGTGTGCTGACGCTGTGATGCAGTGTGTGAGGCACCAGACCAGTGGCGGACAGGACGATGGGTACAACACGTACTCGGTCATGCCACCACTGCTTCTGGAGTTCGTGTGCTAGATCGGAGTATTTACTGATCTTTTCTGCGTGAGTTTTCTGCATGTTCTTGCTGATAGGCACTGCAATATCAATGAGATAGGTCTGTTTGTTGACCTTATCAACAAGTGGGATATCAGGTCTGTTGTGATGTATGGTTTTATCTGTGTGAATGGGACGGTCCCAATACAGCTTATGTGAGGATGACTCTAATACGCTTTGTGGTGTGTACTTGTAGTATGAGACCGTATTCTTAATAAGTGAGTGTTTGTGTGCTAGCTGTTGATGAACGATCGACGCTACTTGATTGTGTCGGTGGAGGTAATCTGCTTGGGAGAGAAGGGGACAACCTGATATTGTGTGGTCGATCGTCTCATGCGTAGTATGGCAGTTCCTGCATCGGTCGTCATGTGTGTTTGCGTCATGTAGAATGTGTTGCTTGTAGTTGCTTGTGGGATGACTTGGTCCTGTATCGCGATCATGAATCCTTAGATCTCCCCAAACAGCTCACCACTCGTCAGCCATCTGTTCGACGCTTCCATGTTGACATGAAGCTGGCTGAGTTCGTGGCGATGTCTGCCGTGGAGTTCCTTACGAGCCCATGATTTACGCAGCTGTTGTGTATGGGTGTCGGGGGGTGGTGAGTGTTAGAGAAGGGTTTGCGAGGTCCAGGGGTGTGAGGTGTGTGTCAGCCTTGACAATGGCTGAGTGGAGTGAGGAGTGTTGTGCTCCTTGGTGGAAGTGTTCCCTAAGTGTGTATACTTGTTTTTGGTGTAGGATAATGAGATTGATGAGTCCTCCTTCCTTGCGGGGAAGAGTAATCCTTTCCGTAGCGGACTTGGGGTGGTGCATGTTGTGTTTCGTGAATGTAGTGCGTGTTGTACGTTGTAGTGCTTCGAGTTCGGTGTTTGTCCATGGAATTAGGCCGAACGAATATGTTAGTGTGGGGACGGCAAAAGTATTGATGGCTTTAATTTTATTTCTGGCGTTGAGTTGTGTTTTGAGGATGTTTTGTACGCGATCACGGTTTCTTGAGTGCCTTTTGATGTTTGCGTTGTCAATGACGCGCGCTTGCTGGAAGCCCAGGAACTTGTAGGTCTCTCCTTCTTCCATGGATTGGATGGCCAACCCATGTTCCAGTTCAAAACCCACCAAATTCGTAGTCTTCCCGCGTCTTATATGTAGCTTGCGGCATTTGTCGATTCCAAATTCTATCCCAATGTCTTTGGTGAACTGTGTGGTGACTTGTAGAAAATTAATAACTTCTGCGTTGTTTGTGGCGTAGAGTTTAATATCATCCATGTAGAGTAAGTGTGTGATTTTGTATGGTGTCACAGTGCCTGAGGTAATTATTGTTGTTATTATTATTATTATTATTATTATTATTATTATTATTATTATTATTATATACATCTTGAAACACAGTCAAAAATTCGCTGACTGGAGCCTTAAGTTGTTCATGAGAGATCCGAGTGACATACAAATCCGATATAAAAACGTTCTCGTTCGTAACCCGGAGACCGCCTGTACAATAAATATCTAAATTTCAAATCTTAAAAAAAATGGTCTTTCAGAATTTTAATCTTGTGATTTGCAATGCATATCATTCTCTCTGGATAATTTAGTTTTCTAAATATCTTGAAACTTTTAAGTAAAAACGATATCAGCTAAGACCGGTTCTGATGATTTTACTTTTCCATTAGCATTAACCATAAGATGTATAACTCATGATGACAATGAGATTAACTGGAAGATGGAAATTTGGAGATGGCTTTACCTCTATTATAGCTAAGAAATATAATTTAGAAAGAAAACATTTATTAAAAATTCAAAAGTAACTCATAAACAATGTCATATTAATTTTAAAATGTTTATGCAAAGTATTTTATTATATTAAATCTGTGTTGATGAAGCAATGGGATTTGAAAAACGCTTCGTTGACAAAAATATTTTTAAATCGTATTCATTTTCTTATTTGCTTTACTATTCGTAATGAGGATTTACTTTTATAATTATGATTCTGGCAACATAATATTTTGTGCATGTGAGTTTGGTGACAATGGAAAATTTTCAAAATTAACTTTGAGTTAAGATAAGAAAAAAATTGATGCAAATATTTTAAATTTTGTTTTATTAAAATATATTTTATTCATGAAAATAAAAAAATATTTTTTTTGTACTTTTTCTACTTGATATCGATTGAAACTCTTTGGAGATTCTCTTAATTTCAATATTTTATTCAATTCCTTGCGGATCACTTTTTATTAAAAACCAACGTGAATTCCGCATTCAAGAAAAAAAAAATTCATTTCTTTTCCTTAGTATTTAGAGCGAAAGAAATTGTGATCTTTCAGCTTCGGACGAAGAATCAAAATAAAAACTGAGAAGAGGTTTAATTATTTGATCTTAATGACGTCACAATTTTAAATTAAAAGAAAAAATAGAAATTTAGACATTATACTAAAAAAAAAAAAATCTCTTCCTTACAGAAAATATTATTATATTGATAAAGGTTGAATCCTTGACACTCAAATTTGATATTTTTTTCTTTTTTCTTTAAAAACACGTTTTTAATTATTCAATTTGGAATGTATAGTAATTGGAACATACGGAATATCAAAAAGTTGAATAGAGCTATTGGAAATAAAATAAAAGATTAAAAATCCTAGAAAAGCGAAAGAAGGAAAGGATTCAGAAGAACATTTTAAAAATCTGAGTAATATGAAATTAGCTCCAGACAGCCATTGTTCTACGAAACTGGAAGAATTGAAAATAGATCTTGAAAAGTAGATAAAAGTAATAAGTAATGATTAAGCTTAATGATAGCTTAATTAGGCAGAGCTAAACTTTTAGTAGTTATATCAAATCAGTTTATTCCAAATCAGTTCTAGAAAGGCTGCCTATAAGAAGAAATGGGAAATAAATGCAGTACGATAAACTCTAATATTCTTATTTAATTAAAATAGAATGAGAAATTCATTATTTGTAAAGACAGTCTTTCTAACTTTCATTGTGTTTTTGTGATATGATATATACGGTACAGCAATTGTTTTGTAATGTTATAATACTGATTTTATATGGTTCCCATATAGAAAACTAAGCAAAATGATCAAGAAAGAAAGGTTTTTTTTTTAATTAATTAAATTAAAGACAAACGATGTGATAAGTCATAACTGAAAGAACGTACGTCAACTGAGTTTTTAATCGGGAACATGTTTCCCAAAAGTTTATAATATTTATTGCAACATACAAACAGAATGGAAACATATGGGTGTTTCTCTTTGATCATTATCTCATTATTTATTCATCATAGGAAATTGAAATATTGATGATAGGTTAAAGCTGATATTCAGTCACTCCGAATGTATAAACACAAATCTTCTCAACGCAAGACAGGGCAAGGAAGATAGAAAAAGCTACTCCCCCCCTCCCCGTCCTGCCTTTCAATGTTAAAAACATCTTGGAACAATTTCCGCATTATAAGGATTTGTATAGTTAGAGTGGACAAAGGATTGCATTTTCTCAATCAACCATGTGGACTGAGGTAGTTCCGTCTAAGTTGGAACCACAACATAAATGCCTGGCCCCTAAAACCAGGCATTATCTTTTTTTTCTTAATTGTAGTTATGTTTTTTGTGTTTTATTTTTATTTAAATAATATTAATAATAATTTTACGTTTGATGCATTTTTTGAAATGTACCTTATGCTCACAGTTTCTTCATTGAGCTTAGTAAATCTATTTCAAAAAATATTTTCTTTGCAAGTATATAAACAAATTTATTTGCGAATGAAAGCATTTTGCAGATCCCCGCTAGAAATGAATTATTAAAAAGCATTTGTATATCCTTACATTAAAGGTTGCTTGTTGTTGTTGTTTTCATAATGTTTTGGAAAAGAAACAAGCACAGATAATGGTCGGGAATCAAACATTCCCATTGAAATGAATTCAGTAAGCAATATGTCTCTTATGATGAATATGCATTTTTTTCCCTTGTGGTCAGAACAACAGGCGAATTCTAAAGCAAGTTGCCCAGGATACACCATAAAGGGCAACTCATAAACTGATAAATACAGAAGCAGAAAGTCATATCACAAAGGTTTCTGAGATTTGAACCAAGCTTCAGACGTATCAGTCTCGTGCAGGCCGCTCTATTGAGCTGAACAGTGTAATTCAAAGTTAATCCTTCATTTGTTGTAGTACATTTGTTGTAGTATTATGCTTTGATGACTCAGAACGATAGATTGGAGTTATCCAGAGAAATCATGGTGACCAACAAAGACACGACTTCCGTTATATCTCAATTATAATGAATAAAGATTATAGGAGACTGATGTTTTGAAATAACTACAGATAATTTTTTATAATAATACAGCTGATTTGAATCACTAATCACATCACAGAAGAAATAAAAGAGAAACAGCAGCAGGATAGTTATAAAATTTCTAGTAAACAGGAATCTTTGACGTCAAATTTTCATGAAGGCTTTGAAAAAAAAAAAAAAAAAAAGATTTTATAAATAAAGAAGCCAAACGATCACTTTTCCTAATAAATTAGAAGATGTTAAATTTTGTCTTCATATGAAGTTAAAAAGTTCATATTTTTATCCCAAAATAGAAAAATGTCAAACGAAAAACAAGCATTCGAAGTTACAGATCAGTTTACGTTGACGGAATTGCATTAAGATGAAGCAAATACACACATTTTTCTATTTAAGGCCATTCACTTCAAGAAGTTTAATTATTATTCAACGAGGCGTCAATCGCAAGGCTGGGAAAAATCCGTAAATAATCTGTAGAGGAATGGGAAAAGGAAATAAGAAATTTAACACAGGAATTGAAAAAAGAACTCATGAAGTCGAATTGCAGATACAGTCAACAAGGGAATCTTAAAAGCATAACTAACTAAAGAGCTCAATCCCGTAATAATCTTGTAAAATCCTAAATTCTTAATTTCAAGATAATCTTTAAAGATTAAAAGAAAATGAAAATGAAAAGGAAAAGTTTTAGTGATCGTCATTAAATAAAATCTACTGAGCTATTGAAAGCTTTTGAAGATTTTGAAGACTTAAATCAAGTAAATCTAGTTTTCAAATAAAAATTTCAAACTGAGGTGATCTGGGAATTTGAAATTGAGAAAATATTACAAAGTTCCAAGAAAATATCAAACCTAGTCTGCATCTAAATTATGAATTATTAATAAGAAATTATTTATTAATAACAGTGTAGATACAAAATTCTGAGGTGAAAATCGAAGTTTTGAATCACCTTTTAAAAAGCAAATTCCAAAACAAATTACAGCAATTCTTTTTCCTTGTAAATATTAGTTTTATAGTTCAATGTTTGATAACCTGGCGTTGCCCAGCGAAAAATTTCAGAAAGCTGTTCCGAATTTATTTCCATTGATTTTGCCTCTAGTTTTCTTTGCGTTTTAGAAAGAGAAAAAAAAATAACATTTTAAGTTTTCTCAAATAATTGAACTCAAGCCTGCAGCAAGGATCGAATTCCAGTTTGGATTATTATTAAGTTTTTGATTGGGTTAACATTGAAAATAAAAGTTTAACAGTCATAGCTTTCAAAGTATTGAAATGAATCCCTCAACGGTAAACAACCTCAGAAAAAATATTTTATTTCATCAACGGTAAACATATTAGATCAATTTTTCTCAGTGTAACTTTTAAGCCATACCGATAGAAGTAATTTGTGGATTTCAAATATTAATATGTACACATTTCAATTATCTCTTGAAGGAGGATATTGGAGGATGATATTTATTTTCATTCTCTGTATGGTTTTCAAAGCTTCCTTTACCCTTCGCTGTCACTTCACGACATAGTATTTACCCTTTTTTTTATATATTCGCAGTTTTAAGAATTTTTCCTAATCTACATTAATGAAAACCTATTTTTTTAAAGACGAAACTATTTTTTAGCCAAAATTCTTAGAAGGATCAATGAAACTAATTAGTTTGTGTATGTATGTACATCTCCCTAAGAACTTTTGAACCAGGACATGAATCTTCTTGTAATCTGACTTTTATATTTTTCCCCAATGGGTCCTTGACAAAAACTTAAATCCAGAAGAGGCAGAAATTCCCACAGAAAAGCTTCAGAACCTAAACAATGGACTTTTTTTTAATCTTTGTTTTAAATAATGGGAACAAATCCTTTTTTCCATTAATTTGGCGATTTGTTAAGATTAAAATTAATCGGCTTTAGAAAACTTACGTCGATTACTTACATTTAAAAAATGCATATTTAATTAAGTTTTTCGAGAAATGGAAAGCTTGTCCTGTTTATATTCACCAGCTATTTTAATGCAGGCTTTTAGGTTTATCATTTTCACGATATGAAACAACAAATTATGTTTAGAAACAAGCTTCCGCAAACATATGAAGATGTTTTTAATGTTTTTGTAAATATGGACAAAATATTCATTTTCCTGGGTTGTCGTTTATAATGAACGAAAAGACGTTTACTTTATCTAATTATTGAAACATATTAATCATAAATTAAAAATATGTAAAAAAAAATATTCTCTGAACTTTTGGGAAGTACGAGAACCACCTTCTTTGAATTCTCTGAATAATTGTTTTGCTTTCGTTTTGGCAAAACACAAACATTGTTCAATTGAGCATTGAACAATTCTTGTAGATCATCTGAACGGGATATCAACGATAAATTAAGTAAATCACATGCTTTGAATTGAAGTATTTAATTATAGATCAAGTATTCTTTCTTTCTTATGTATTTCTTAATTTAATTAATATTTAATTTCTTACGGATTAAATATTTCTTCAAGTATATAATGTTAGTATATCTTTGAACTATATTTATTTTAAAAAGCTGTGTTTATTTCTTGATTTTTGAATGAAGATCTTAATTACGATCTTAATTGAAGGCTAAATATATATTTGTTAGTTCAAAGCAGCAAATAGTGAATCTGAATTAGCACGATATAATTACAAAAGCTCTTTCATATTTTGAGGGAACTTTTCGTGTTATTGTTCCGTTAAGAATAGTTCTCGTATTTATTTAAGCAAATTGAAGGCGTTTGAGAGTGGGGGAGGGGGAGGGTCGAAATTTTATCATTTACTTGGAATTTTTTGTAGGTTCTACAAAAAGATTAATGTGTTCTTCTCTATGATTAATGTATTCTCTATGATTCTCTATGATTAATGTATTCAATCTTCTTTATCCTTTTTATTGTAGAAAAAATGATATCATAATCGATGTTCATTCCAATCCAGAAAAAAAAAGTCCACACTTGAAAAAGATTCCTAAGTTAAATAAACTTAGATTCCGTTTCACGCATTTCTTTTTAATTTGGATCAAAATTGCAAAAAAAAAGAAGACTAAATTCAATTAAAGTTTTATAAAATAATGTATTCAAGCTTCAAACGAGATGTAAAATAGGATTAGTGATTAAAAATAAGAGTAAAATAACGAAGAAACAGATCTTCTACAAGAAATGCACACCTTTACTGTTTGTTGGTCATGAATGACAGTATCTGGGGGCCCGGCAGTGCCCCCGCCAAGACGAGCCGAAGGCAAGAAGGGCACTACGTACCTTTTCTGGAAGTATTTCGTCGTATTTTCGAACCCTCATAGCTTCGGCCTGGATAATACTATAGAGCTCAAATTTTCAGGATAAGATGCAGTTAGCAGACTAATGAAAGACGCTAAGTTTCATTTATTTAGCTTTTATACTTTGGACTTTATTAATACCTAAAATACGTCGATTCCGTCACTGACTCACTGACTCATGATCATCAAAACCTCTAGGGTACTTCCTGAAGTCCTAGAAAGCTGAAATTTGGTATGCAGGCTAGGATTAGCACACAAACAACAAAAAAATTAAGAAATCCGTAACTTTCACCCTCCAACCCCCTCATAAAGGGGGGGTTTGGTTATGTATTATCGAACCCTCATAGCTTCGGCCTGGATAATACTAGAGAGCTCAAATTTTCAGGATAAGATGCAGTTACCATACTAATCAAATATGCTAAGTTTCATTTATCTAGCTTTTATACTTTGGATTTTATTAAGATCTGAAATACGTCTACCCTCAATGCTTCGGCCTAAATAATACTGTGTAATAAGATGATTTCTTACAAAAGTGCAAACAGCTTGTATATACAAGTTGACCAATAGAAAAACAGAAAAGTAGGGTATTGAAAAAAAAATCCATTTTCTAAATAATCTTAAAACTAAATTTAGTTGTAATAGATAATCCCACCCAAAACATTTCATGTAAAATAAGTTGCCAAGACGCACATGCTTATAACGCTTTCACTGTTAAAAAGTTATCAGATCTCATCTTACAAAAAGAAATGAAATCCCACCCAAAACACTTCGTGTAAAATAAGTTGCCAAGACTCACATGCTCATAATGCTTTCACTGTTAAAAAGATATGAGATCTCATGTAGAGCCAAGCCCCTAACTCTACGAGGCCTAACTCTACAAGTCCTAACTCTAAAAACCCTATATCTTGGTCAAAAAGTATGGCTTGGCCGTTTCATGGAACTATTTCATCTCACCCAAAACATTTCATGTAAAATACGTTGCCAAGATGCTCATAACGCTTTCACTGTTAAAAAGTTATCAGATTTCATATAGTGCCAAGCCCCTCACTATACATACCTAACTCTAAAAACCCTACTATCTTGGTCAAAAAGTGTGCCTTGGCATACTCCATATCCTTTACATAACTCCATGGGATTGTCTGTGTGACAGCCACGAAACGGCCAAGAAACGGTTTTTAGAGTTAGGGCTTGTAGAGTTAGGCCTCGTAGAGTTAGGGGCTTGGCTCTACATGAGATCTCAAATCTTTTTAACAGTGAAAGCATTATGAGCATGTGAGTCTTGGCAACTTATTTTACACGAAGTGTTTTGGGTGGGATCATACTTTCACCACAAGCTTCTAAGACCGGTCGTTGACTTAAGGTCCTGATTCAAGCAACTGCAGGTGACTGCAAGCGTTTTATTTCTTTTATATATTTCATTTACAAATACATCTAAAATTCTGAAAATTTAAAAATGAACTTGTGAAGCATCTGGTATTTCAATTTCTTGTTTTTAATTTTCAAAATATTCTACAATTAATTAAATTAAAAGTCAAAAACAGTCAAAATAATTTAATCTTACACAATTTAAAATTTATATATATATGTTTTTGAGTTTTAATGTAATTAATTGCAAAATATTTTGAAAATAAAAAACAAGAAAATTGAAATCCCAGATGCTTCACAAGTTTATTTTTAAATTTTCAGAATTTTAGGTGGATTGGAAAAAGAAATATATATATGTTGTTGTTGTTTTTATCCATTCAGCCGCATCCGACCCTTGGCGATTCGATGGGTCATCTCTCGCCACTCTTTCCGATCTTGTGCCTTCCTTTTTAACAGCTCTAAACTTAGGCCTGTGATTGCTTTAATGGTGTCTATCCATGTGATCCTCGGTCGACCACGCCTTCTTTTCCCATTCGTCATTCCCAACATTATAGCATTCTCGAGTGAATCAGATCGTGATACATGTCCAAAATATTTTAGCTGCATTCTATTTATCTTCCCGCCAAGTGAAATTTCAGGTTTCATGCGTTTCAAAACCTCCCTGTTTGTAACCTTTTCTGTCCATGGAATTCGTAATAGGCGTCTCCAACACCACAGTTCGAACCCATCTATTCTCCTCCAATCAGCTTTCTTCATTGTCCAACTTTCGCATCCATACAATGCAATAGGAAACACTATGGCATTGACTAGTCTGCGTTTAGTCGAAAGACCGATGTCCTTACTTTTCCACACTGTATTCATGCTCAACATTGCTCTGTGGCCCAATGCGATTCGACGCTTAATTTCAGGACAACAGCCTTGACTCTGGTCAATCTTGGATCCAAGGAAACAAAAATCTTTCACGCATTCAAATTGTTCTCCATCGATGGTTATTTTATTATCCTTTGTTTCAGCAGTCGTCATGATCTTTGTCTTTTTGATATTAAGAAGGAGACCCATCTTTTCACTTTCTCTCTTGATCTTTCCTACAAGTTGTCTCAATCCTTCCTCAGTTTCTGATAACAAAGTTGTGTCATCTGCGTATCTAAGGTTGTTGATAACTCTACCACCAATCCTCACACCTATCTCTGATTCTTCCAAGTCTGCTTTCCTCATTACCATTTCAGAGTACAGATTAAAGAGGAACGGGGATAGAATGCAACCTTGTCGCACACCTCTATCTATATCAAACCACTCAGTGTCTCCATATTGTGTTCTAACAGTAGCTTTTTGATCAGTATATAGAGATCTTATCATCTCTATTAGATGCACAGGAATGTTTAGTTGTTGCAATGCCTTCCATAATTGGTTATGTTCAACGCAGTCGAACGCCTTTTGATAGTCAATAAAACAAATGTAAATGTTTTTCTGATACTTATAACATTTTTCCATAATCCACCGAAGGTTTGAAATATGGTCACGAGTACCACGACCACGCCGGAAGCCAGCTTGAGAATCTTGCAGCTCTGCTTCAATGAACGGTCGAAGACGTTGTTGGATAATTTTGAGCAAGATTTTGCTTATATGAGGAATCAAGGCTATTGTGCGATAATTTCTGCAATCTTTTGAATCTCCTTTCTTTGGTAATGGGATGAATACTGATTTTTTCCACTCTTCAGGCCACTTCCTAGTTTCCCAGATTTTCTGGCAAATTTCCTTGATAACCTTTGGTGGAACAGATCTCAAAAGTTCAGCTGGAATACAGTCAGTGCCAGGAGCCTTATTGCTTGGTAAGTGCTGCAGTGCCCATATAACTTCCTCAATCAGGATGGCTGGTTCATTTTCTACTAGATCATTGTTAGGTGGCTCTACTTTGCTAGTACTAGAATATAGGTCTTTTGTGTACTCCAGCCATCTACTTTTAATACTCTTCTGGTCAAACAAACATTTTCCATTTTTGTCTCTTATCATTCCCTTTTGGGCAGCAAAGGGAGTTCGAATTGTCCTGACATGCGCAAAGAGATCTCTAGTGTGACCTTTCTGCCAATCCTCTTCCAGTTTTTGGCAACGCTGATTCCAGTAAGCCTCTTTGTCTTTTCTTGCTGCTCTTCGGAACTCTGCATTCAGCATCCCAACTTTGTTTTGATCTCCCGCAGACTTGGCCACTCTCCTTTGTTCAGCAATTTTGATGGTGTTTTCTGAGAGCCATTTGCTCTTTTCCTCACGTTTCTTGTATGGTATATGTTCCTGAGCTATTTCCGTGATTGTACATTTTATTTCTTCCCACAATTCCTCTGGATATTTGTCTACAGTGTTAAGAAGTTCGAATCTATTTTTCACTTCAACACTATATGATTCCGGAACATTGGAGACATCAAACCGTTTCGGTGGGGCAGTTTTCTTGATGCTACAAAATTTCACTTTGATGATGGCTACAAGCAGCTCATGATCAGAGCCACAATCTGCACCAGGAAATGTTTTGACAGCTCTAATTGAACTCTTCCATCTTTGCCTGCAGAGAATGTAATCAATTTGGTTCCTATGCAGTCCATTAGGGCTTGTCCAGGTGTACAGACGGCGTTTTGGTGAAATATATAAAAAAGAAATAAAAGGTTTGCAGTCGCCTGCAGTCGTTTGCAGTCACCTTAACTCCACTTTACCAAAACAACGAAGTGGCTCGTTTTGTCCACACATCTACGATCAGTCTGTCTGTATGTAGCAAATGGAACATTTTAATTCTAGGTTAATCAAAAAAAAAAATGGGTGGAAAAAAGCCAGTATTCTACATTTCAGTTAAGACCCTCAACAAAGAATTTGAATTTAAGGAAGAATTCAATCAGCAAATGGGCTAGCTTTAAAATTTTTAAATTAGGATTTTTCTTTTG
The DNA here is from genome assembly GCA_023159025.1 of Thereuonema tuberculata. Classification (NCBI taxonomy): domain Eukaryota; kingdom Metazoa; phylum Arthropoda; class Chilopoda; order Scutigeromorpha; family Scutigeridae; genus Thereuonema; species Thereuonema tuberculata. The sequence continues at coordinate 72,035,503 of JAFIDM010000001.1, forward strand.
TTTCACAACAATGTTTTGTTTGTTTCTCGACCATATTTGATCGACAAATAATAAGAATTTTTCTACACTTTTGAAATTTTGCAAACATGAGCAGAGAGAAGAGAACAAAAGGAAGAATTCTGTCAATGAAAAGATACCAACAGGAAAAACAAAATACAATTTTTTGAAAAAAAAAATATATAGGAAAATAAGGTTAAAAAGGCCGTTCCGGCATGGCGAGCGATCTAGACGACGGTCTGCCGTGTGGCAGTTGCGTCGGAACCTGGGTTCGAATCCCGGCATCGGAATGGCTGTTTCTTTCTTCTTCTGTGTTTCGTCCGTTTCTACCTGGGACTTACTATCTCAGTTTTTCTGGACTTGATGTGAATCTCGTCCCCCCTTCTTGAACTTTACTAATTCCACCGTGACGGTCGTCATCCTTCGTTCTTAGTTGGCCTAAATCGACGTAAAGAAGAAAGTTAAAAAGTTGAAGAATTTAAAAAAAAAAATTCCCATTTCATTTGAGGAAATATTTTTGGAGCAAAAATTTTTAAAAATTATAAAAAAAACTCTGAAAAAGAGGATGAGTGACGACATTGGTGCTAGCTTCCTCCAAAACTCCAAGGAAACAAAGAATGGATTATTCAAAAGCACTACAATTTCTTTATGAAACACCAATTGTATGTTAATTGTATGACACTCAATTCTACATTATTTTTAGGTTTCTGTTTTACATTTAATAACTGACTGAAATAAATCTGTTCAAAAATATCGACCAGGAATTTCTGTTTTAAGCCTATTTTTTGATCCAAAGATACTACATAGTAGAAAACATTTTATCATGTCATTACTGATTTCACTTGAAACTGACATTTGAATTCTTGAGTAATTCGTCTACTTCATATTTCCACAGATGATAATTGAGAAACGCAGCTGTCATAGTCAAATGGTGAAAAGTAGACTGGAGGAACCGGATTCAATCCCCGGAGGAGATCAGAGATTTTTTTCCTCCTGACGGGTCCTAGGGTCTATCAAGTCTAATGTAAAATGGTATCGGAATGGTTTCTTTTCCGGAGGTTAAAGGCGGACGGGCGTTGGGCTGATCACCCGATCTCAACTTAGTCCCGTTGGCCATGGAACGCCGGGAGCCTTAACGAAGGGCACATAATCCTGTAGTGGGATGCTTTAACTTAACTTTTGTCATTAATACAACATTTTCCTGGCATAATACAGGTGAAGATAGATCGATCCATCTGTCCCCGAAAACATAAAAACCATAACGACATAAATTTTGAATTTCATGACAATGTAACAATACATAAACAAAAGAAAACAAATATAAGAAGTAATTATAAGAAGATATATTTTTGTTTATGAAGACATGTGTGTTATGGTCTCTTTTGTATTTAAATATAAGAAGTAGTTCAGAAATAAGTCTGAACGAAATATCGTTTATAAAACAACGATTGTACAAGGAAGTGAAGAGTAATGTTTACTCTTCAAGGATTTGTGAATTGCCTAGCAGTCATTAAGAAAAAAAAAAAGAACAGGAATGTCAGCAAATGAAGCAACATTGAAGAATTGAATTACATTGAAGGAAGTCCTTCAGTGCTTTGAGCAGCGTTTTCTTTTGTGACTTTTTCTTATTGGTAAAAAGATCTTTTTAGGATGGAAAAGAAATCTTTACTTTGAGATACTTAAAATATTTATTTTAAGAAAACATAAACTAGTAAGAAGTCTTTGAATGTAAATAAAATTCGCTAAGTTGTCCAAATTTTTGTTTTAATAATTTTCTGCAGATTTGCTTTTTTTTTTTAGTTGAGTTCACAACATTCTAAGTATATTCGTGGTCTTATGTTTATTTTCTTTGTTGCTGTTTTTGTTATTGTTTGAATTTGCTTTGGTATTCAATTTATGCAAACTGAATTGAGGATAAGCATCTTAAGAAATGATTCAAAAAAGCAGGAATTTTACGTCTGAGAATAACTGTCGAAATATTAACTGTTTTTACAAAACAATAATGGAATACATTACAATCCATCATCAAGAAAAATAATTAAAAATTTAGCTAATTTATAAAACTCAAGTCCTGAATAATCAAACCTCAAGATATTTAAATGGATGGATAAATGATTAAGAATGGATTAAACATTTGTAGTAATATTGACATTGACACAAACGATATTTACGTATCAGTTTTGCAATTCTTGACAAATATACTTCATGGCGAAGCATAGAAATGCTGGTTTTGTATAAGTAAGCTTAATTATATCTTTAATTTTCGTGTTCTTTACTTTATTTTAAATTTTTAGTTTATTTATTTCTGTCTGCCTGAGGTTGCATTCGCTTTCTGTAAGAGTAAATATGAATGAACCCAGGAATAAATTTAACGTGCTGGAAAATTTATAAACAAACAGAATAAGAACCAAGGTCAGCACATGAATAAATTGCCTTTCTGATTCAATTATCGGAAGGAATCGGGAACGGCCGTTTCGTCCTGCATGGGACTCATCAGCCCGATCCGCCTTCCCCGTTAAAAGACCCAGAAAGGCAAGATACTTAAGTGGAGGTCACCGTCCACCTGGCTGTGACCCCCTGGCAAACAAGAAAATGAACAACAATAAATGTTGTGCCAACTTGCACAACAAAAACCTTTTCCTAAAGAAAGATAGGATAGAAGGCTTCTTAATAAAAGGAAATTAAAATTCCTAATAAGGTGAATTAACCCAGGAATAAATTTAACGTGCTAGAAAATTTATAAACAAACAGAATAAGAACCAAGGTCAGTACAACATTTATTGTTGTTGATTTTCTTGTTTTGGGGGTCACTGCCAGGTGTGACGGTGACCTCCACTTAAGTATCTTGCCTTTTCTGGGTCTTTTATCGGGAAAGGCGGATCGGGCTGATGAGTCCCATGCAGGACGAAACGGCCGTTTCCGATTCTTTCTGATAATTGAATCCGAAAGGCAATTTATTCATGTGCTGACCTTGGTTCTTATTCTGTTTGTTGATAAATATGAATGAATATTACTGAATTTAAGCATATTTCAGTCTTATTATGTAGAGAAAATTTGTAGGTCTTCGTTACAATCATCTGTTCATGTAGGAGAATAAAACAGGAAAGGAAGAAAATATGAAAATTGAAAAAATATGTATACTTGTAAAGAAAAAGGTAAAAGGAACGTCATTGACGTTTGCTTATTGGAAATTTCTCGGATTCACTCGTTATGAACAAAACGTGAGATGAAACCCAACAAAAAGAGAGAATTTCCAATTAGGCATAAAGCTTCCGGAACAGAAAGAAAGAAAGAAACGTATAACGATGGCTTTAATGATAAGCGAAACAAACTCAAGAAAAAAATTACACAATCAAAATTTACATAAGAAAAAAAAATGGAAATATGCCTCCAATGAAGATCTATTTTTATATCGAAATCGCAACTAGCTTCCACAGCATTTTTACAGATTTCATCTGATATTTGTAAGAAGAATCCTTCATATTCATTGGAAACAGAACAAAACAAGCTAGAAAATACGTTGCTGTTAAGTCAAAAAAATTATTTATCTGGAAAGTTCAAATGTTAATAAACAATAAGGTTATTCTTGTAAACCATGTTATTTTACTCTCGATTTTAATAGTAATGAGATCGGGGAGATTATTAAGAAAATATCATCGATATTGCTTTAATTTCCTTATTATTATAAATGTGATTGTTGCGCATTTAAAAGACGCAATTGTTGCGATTGATGTGGTTGTTGTGCTTAATGATAATTAAAGAGATTTTTAATGATACTTGTCCTTACAAACGGGAATATAAGTCTTCTGATACTTGTATCAGAAGACTAAAAACTTGATAAAAGCATACAATCACACAAATAATAGTTAAATAATAGTTTTCTCGAATCTTCGGCCTTCGTGCATAACACTTATAACAGTAAGTGCACTCATTTTCTTTTTCATAGATACTTTCCTTGTTCACAAACTGATAATTGTTAAATAACATCTAATTCTTCTTCCAGTATTTCCTCAACTGCCCTGTCAGACTTTTCATCCCTTCACAGATCAATTGTGAGCTTCATCGTATCTGCGCTCTATATGTGCAAAGTATTTCGAAATACATGCTGTATTCATTACATCCTTTGCATTCTATACAAGTATCTCACATCGGAGCACAATAAAATACATTAACATTATCTTCAGGTATTTTATATCAATGCTTTCTCAGACGTTATCAGTGATTTTCATGCCAATCTGTGTTTCATACGCACATGTCGGAATATACACAAGAATGCACTTGTGTACAGCCATTGTGTTTTTTTTTTTGTTTTTTTTTTAAAAAAGAGATTTAGCTAATAAAAGTCATTTTGTTTGTTGTCAGATTGTTTGTAAAATTTAGAGGCACATTTGATATTTAAGCTTGCATTCAAATTAACTTCGAAACTAGGTAACGGTTAATTTAATGAATGATTTAAGATTTTCATTCAGAAGGGAACATTTTTTTGGGATTTAATAACAAAATTAAAGGATTTTTGTAAATGAAATAGAAAGTTTCGAAGCCTATTTTTATAAGTGTTTTCGTATTATTCTGTTTTCCCTCAATCAGTAAGTAGTGATTAACCTACATGTTTCGTGTTTTCCACTGACTCATCTGGAATTAATGGCTTTCATTTAAATTAATTCCATTAATTATTTCTGTAAGACATAGAAGTTCCTATTACGCAAAACAAGGTATTTGAGAAAACTGACTGCGCCTTCCAAGAATAGTCCATCTGTTTTAATGAGATTGCTCAATGGATCCATTTATAATCGATAATAATTAAATATCAGTCGTTTAGCAAACTGAATCCAACAGTTAATTGTAGGCTTTCAATATTTAGGGAAGGCATAAATTATAAATGGTTATGAATATTACGATGATTTTATTCTTATCAGAAATATGAAATTATCAGAATATTACATTAAATTACATTAATTTAACGAAATTCATGCAAGAAAAGACTGTAATAAATGTACGGTTTCCCAAGGATGAGATCATTTGGAACATCTCCACTGATTCAACAATTATTGTAACTGTTTATATGTAAATATGTTTTTAGAAATCATTTATTGTATTTTTATTGAAGTTCTTTATCTGTGTTTTATTCATCATAATCGTTAACAGTTATTTATTTTATAACATTCGTTTTCTATTTCCTAATTACTGATGTTCTGTTTATTTTTAAAAATTCTTTTCCGTTGCAGCCGTTCAATAAGTTAATTAATTAAAAATATATATATAATAATTGGATCGAAACATAACAAATTTAATGTTTTTATCCAATTATTATCTATATTTTTAATTAATCTTTCAATCAAATTCTTCAATGTAATTCCAACCAATGTAAATAACGACTCTATCACAAACACCATTACAATATTAAACACCTCTATTTTTCATAAATATTTGTTTTAAAAAAAGGTCGAAAAATAAGTAGAAAAGCAATAACAAATATTCGGTTTTTTTCCTGAATATACTAAAACAGATTGAAGCTCGGCCGGATACGGTTTGTCTTCTGGTAAAGTCTAGTCATTGTATCTAAAGCCAAACATCTTGTGAGCTGAATTCAGGCGATTACAAATATCTATCTCAACATGGTCTTTTTTTTATCAAATCAATAAAATAGATGTTTTTTGATTTGCGTATAATGCTAAGTTTACCGTGATTACTCATTTTAAGTTTAACATCTTGCCTATGCACATTCCCTACAATCCATATCAAACTGATAACGAGTTATTTAGCTCCAGTGAATAAAGTAACAACTTTTCTTCATCTTAAGTAGAAAGTGGAAATTTTTTCCCATAATTTTAAATCTCTTATCTACAATTCAGCGATAAATACATGATTATAATATTATATTATATAAAAGCGTTATTCTGTTTGTCCTTGTCATAAGAGTTTATGTTTTTCCAATTTTGTGACCAATTTATAAGAGATAGATTGGTCATGTAAATGGATAAAATGTAGAGCTTTTTAAGACAAATAAAATGCTATAAAAATCTTTCGAAAAAAGTTTTTGGATTCCAAGATGGTGCCTTTTAAATGGTCAAATTTTGACTACTTCTCAATTTAAACGAAAAGTATAAAAGTTGGAAGAGAACATTTTATTGAGAAAATGTTGGTATTTGAAAGTTCTATCGAACGGTATATCAGTCATTAACCAACGTTTCTGCGTTTGGAAGATACATGCAAAAATGAAGTGTTTTTGCGGCAACCCCCCGTGTGAGTGCCAACGCGCAATACAACTGAGTTAAGCGGAGACACCCACAACGAGCTGGGAAGTCGTGTATTCTCCGATCTGCATATTAATTTGCTAAATAAATAAAGGTGCTTTTTTTTCTAATGCTATACATGCAAGGGTTCCGGAGCGAAGCGACGGTACCCGTCTAGTTAATATGTAATTCTTTTCCTAAATCTTTTCTCACTTCTATTTGGGGTCGGTGGATGATAATATTAATATATAATTCTTATATCTAGCAATTTTAATTTTTAAAAGAAAAGCTTTAGTTAGGACGCGATCTTTCAAAATGTAAAATATTCGCAATTTCATGCTATGATTCAATTTCACAGAATTACATTCAATTTTTAGCACATTGTATTTATTAATGTTATATTTATTAACGTATTCCAAATTATCTTTTATTCTATCTTATCCTCAGAAACCCAATCTCGAGATTGAAAAATGTTTTCCTATCGAAAGGAGGTCACAGGGGACTTCAATTTCTATTTTGAGAACTGCTTCTTATATTGAAAAAGATGTCCCGAATCAAAAAGGAAAAGAAATCCTATTGTGTTGTCTATTCGAAAATGATATTAAAAAGAATGATGACAATGATTAATATTTTACTATTAATACTATATATTAATATTATATATTAATATTATATATTAATATTACTATATTAATATTATACTATTTATATTAAATAGATTTATTTAAAATAATAATTGCAATTAGTTGTTCTACATTTTGCTTTATCTTTTAAGAATATAGTAAAAACTGAATTTAATTCTTAGCTTAGATAATAAAATTAATATTGAATAGGATGTTTAAAGAGTACAGTATTCGTCACGCATTTCTTGATAATATTAAGTTAGGAAAATGGTCATAATTTTAAATAAATATGGTAAACAAAACAAGACCCTTTTATAATCAGCAACGATATGTGGCTACTCTTATTAATTCCTTAATGGGAAATGGAAAAAGAAAAACCGAAACTCTTTGATTTAAATATTGTCATGTTTGGTTCTCGCTTGTCGCAAAAAAATTCCAAAATAAATTGTATTTTCTTCATTTTTCTCATCAAAAAGTATTTTCTGTTTGTTTTTCTTTACTTTAAATTTAGGTGTTGAAGCCATAATATTCCTTCTTCAACCTTTCAGGCAATAAAAAAACCTTCTTCGTTGTCTATTTCATAGCCATAGGGAGTAACTGCATCTCTTCCCATAAATATTACTTTGTGAAATCACGTGATCAAGAAACACTGAAACAGTAGCAACTGTAATCAACTGTTTTAACCGAAACTATGATCACTTCCTTAAATTAAAAAAAATACGATTCCCTAAGAAATGCAAGACAAAACTCAATACTATTCAGGATGCAGCTAACAGAAATGCAAGAAGAATTGTGAACCAAAAACTCTTATTAGTATTACTTAATGGATTTTTAGCAACAGTTGCAAAGACTTAAACTAAACGGATTTGCAAACCACGTGAAAGAAAAATCAGAAAGAACCTTTCAAGTAACTTCAACAATAACATTTCATTTTGTTTCACATACGGAACAGAAAAACATCTCCGCCGAATCCTAAGTTCCAATAAAAGTAATTATTACCAAATGAAAATAATGAAAAGAATATTGCATTAATTTCCTAAATAGCAGCAAAAATAAAATTTGATTAAATTGTGACGCTAATAGAGCAGAACTTAAAATTTCACTTAAATCAATTCTATCGAACATTCTGGAGGAACTGAAGTGTCCAGTTTAACAACGAAATGATAATAACGTGCACTATTCCATTGTTTTTCCTTTATCAAGTGAATGTTATAAACAAATTTAATCACCAAGAAAAAGAAAAGAATTTACAATACTAGATTTTATCTAAAAAAAAAAATCATGGACACTAGTCGAAAACATGGTACTAATATGAATATTCCCCATTAGCACAGATTTTTCTTTTCAGGGAGAATCCTCCTAAATAAACCATTATACATCTTTGATTACGAACAGGCATGCATTGGCTTATCTATTAAAATGGTGGAAGAACATAAGGATTGTACAGATTTTGCATCTTATCCAACATCTATTCCATTTGATGAAAGTGAAATATATAGGATCCAATGTTTACGTCTATGTAATGATTTTTATATATTCATTTTTATCTTGTGTTCTAGTTTTATTTATTCTATTTATTTTTAGTGTTTTATATTAATCAGCATTTATTCCGTTGTATATTCTAAATTTTGCTATTAACCGTTTAATTCTCTTTATTTAATTCAAATTTTCCGTTGGCGTGTTACCCCCCATCTGATTCGTTGTAATTTAAAGATACAGTTAAAATTCAGTTAAAGACCACGTGTGATTTAAATCCCCCATCAATTGTAAAAGCACGCCAACCAATCATAGCCCCTGTAAATAAGTATATTTAAACCCTTGATGTTACGAATAAATCAGTTCAGTTAAAGTTCTCAGTAGCTCCCAGTCTGGTCCCTAATTCTACGAACCAGTGACCGAGAGCACCATCACATTATATAGGATTGGGACAACCCTTCAGAGTTTTCGAGATATTTGAAATTATTTTCACTGAATTTCCTCGATTAAATTAAATGTTAGAAATGAGACTAGTCTATTACAGTTGTCCATCATAGTTTGATTGCTGAGCCACCACTTCATATGCTCGAGGTCCTCGAATCAAACCAGATGCAGGCTTTTTTTTTCTTTTTCTTTTCTTTTCTTTTTCGTTTTCATTTTATTTTTTTTCTTCTTTTCCTAACTTTATTTTATTTTTCCTTTCTTTAATTAATGTACTTTCTTACATTATTTATCTTTAATTTTCTGGCTTACATTAGTAAACCGATTAGCAGTTGTAAATAAGTTTACTTAAAATTTCTTACCTGTTTCTTCATTTAGGTCCAAGTATAATATAAACATACGACAGTAATAAAAGAAAGGGAAAAACTTTATATTTAATTTTCTAATTAAATTACTTTAATGTACTTTCTTTCACTATTTATCTTTAATTTTCTGGCTTAAATTAATAAAACGATTAAAAACTGTAAACAACATTCCTATTAATTATAAAATGAAGTAAAATGTTAATAAATGATAAAAAAATTATAATCCTTTTATAATTACTGATCCGTAGCATAGAGTTATATTGTTGCTGAAATAGTGAAAGATCCGTTCCACCGAGATGCCATCGTGTATTTCAGAGCGGTTACATGAAGACAGGAAGTTATAGTGCAATCATGCTAAGCTAACAGTACATTTTAAACATTACAGAGCCCAGTGACGTCGCACTGGCCTTTCTGAGGTTCCGAAGAATATTACAGTATAGTTATAAACAAAAACAGAAGTATAATTTTAATGATATTCAAAGAAAATACTATACAATAAGTTATTAGTTGACTGCTTTCAATACACGATTTAATTATTATATTTAAGTTTTAATATATTTCTGGCGATATTTTGAGGGAAATTAATAAAGAGAAACCCGCAGTTTGAGGTGCGCTTGTTTGCGATTGGATGAAAAATAATATATCATAATCACGAGGGGTTCCTATCGATCATCAAGTTAGCGTGGTCGTACTATAAGGTTGAAAGCAAATCCAATACGTAACATGAGAAGTAACTTAAATTCAATATACCTACAGGTCGCGGTGCTCGGCTTCCCTGCCACCCACATTCACCACAATCAATCAATCAATCAACTTAAATCCAATAATTACAGTAAGAGACCTTTCAAATTCTCCGAGACGATCTGAACAGAGTGTAGATCCATCCTCCGAGAATTCTTTACCACAGCACAGATGGACGAGGCTCTCTTGCTTCTTTGCTTTGCGCTGTCTTATGTGTTCCAATGATCGTTAGGTGGCAGACCTTACATAACTCTGTATGGAATGTAGTCCTATGTTGATCTTCATCACTGTGAATCTGTTAAAGTCCTGTTAATTATTTTGCTTTGTTTAATAGAGAAGTGCCATTTTACATCTTCTGAAAGTTTCGAGGAAGGAAATTTCTCACGGATAGGCTAAATGGAAAATTAAGTAAGGAAGCGGAAATGGATTCTAAAAGAACGAATCAGACATAGATTGTAAACATCACTAATACAATTCTTACGACCACTTCTGAGATTGACAAGACTGGACAAAAGAGGAAAAAAAACAGAGAAATTTGTTCAAAATTAAATACTAGAAACATAAGTTCTACAAATTTCAAGCTTCAGAAAACAGTGGATAAAACTTGTTGAAAGAATGCCAAACAATAAGATTAAAAAATAGCATTTTTGATAGAGTTCTTTAGATAGAAGAGACCGCTGAAGCAACGAAGACGGAAGGATCAACTACATCCTTGAGAGTTAGTAGCAGAAGTTTGTCTTCCTTTGCTTTTGATACTGTCTGACTTTTTTTTGACAGTAAATCAACGAAGAGAAAATCCAATATTATATCATTAATAATTAAAATTAACGTGTGCAAACTGGAAAAATCCAAATTGACGCTTTTAAAAAGCACGCAATAAGTAACAAAAGATAATAAAAGTCGTTACTAATTTCGATTACCTCTCGGAAATATTCCTCAGTCGTACTGAGAGACCAAGCGAAATGATTTCATTATAAAGGAATTGTCAACGCTAGCGAACAATAAAGATTGGGCAGGTCCATGTGTAAAAGATAGAACAAAACCAGTGCAACCCTTTTTTAATCAGGGAATGGATAAGAATACCGGCCAATAAAACTTAAAATTGTCAGTTCAATGTTACAATGTTTTTTCAATTTCACTGAAAACAAGATTGGACTGGTTTCTTGCCTTGACGCAGGGGATAAGCATATGCTGTTTCAACCAATATACGATCGTTTTAAGGGTTCTTCATCAGAATCAAAACTGACTTCTTAAACTTCCTAAGGTAGTCGTTTTCTTCTCTAGTAACGATTACGAACGATTGTAGTTCGTTTGTAGTTTCTCTAGTAACGATTTTTATTATCCTTTGTTACTTATTATGCTTTATAAAAGCGTCAATTAGATCATTTCCTTACAATCAGATATCTATTTTCTCCCGTTTCTTTTTCCATGTTTTCTTGGTAGATAGTGTATTTTGTATTTCTAGCAAATATATTTATTGCTGCAGTCTGTTATGATCCATTGCAGTGTAAAAGCCTCCCACTTTCTTAAATGAGGGAGAGGTTCTCAGGATATCTGGACAGATTAGTAAACCTTGGATGCAGACTGAACGGTAGAGTCATCTGAGCGTCAAGTAAAGTCATGTGATTATTACCTGCGAATCGCTATATTCAGACTGACTTAAGAAAGAATAAGAATGAAGAATTAATTCCAGAAGGATATTTGTTAAATTTACAAATTTAATGATAATTTATAAGGCTCTAATAATTATTACTGGATGTAAACATCATTCTTGTGGCTGACCATAAGGTTTGTAAGGCATAAGACTCCAACTTACAATGCACAGGCAAAATTTGACAGACGATCTCGTAAGACTTCCATGTTCATTTTAACTTTTAAATACAACAAAATTTAATGTTTTAATAAATTAATAACTAGTTAGTTATTCAATTTATTAAATTATAAATAAAATTGAAGCAATCATATTTTGTCTTCATAGAAGCAAGTATTCTGTAAAAAAACCGCTCATTTATCTAAGAAAGGGTTTATGTAAAAAGAGAAAATGAATATTTAATGAAAAAAAGAGTAATTAATTTCATTTGTTATTGTAGAGTAGAAAACCTATTTGAAATGATATATGTAATATATGGTCAAATATTATTATTTTTATTATTATCCTCCAAAATTAAATGTTGTTACTTTTCTAATATGTAATTAAAAGTGTAATATGTAGTTAAAGCGGGTTGTGATGAAAAAAATAAGTCAAACGTCGTCTGATAGTGTTAAGTAACTTAATTAGCTGTTTTTTTCTTACGATGACCTTCTAAGACGTTTAATGCCAATGATTCCGAATTAACTCTGAGGAGCTCAACAGTTTTATCGATTATTTGACTTCGTTGTTCAACTCCTACCATAGCTAATTCTTTATCTATGGGATTTGACAGGTTGAAGAACTCACAGTTTAAATAGCAAATCTCTAAGTCACATATTCAAAAGTAGGCATCAAAAACAGCCTTTCTTAAAGAAAAATATAAACTCCATCAAGTCGGTCGTCTTTCTGATGTCACCTGATAGAAAATTCCGCCTAATCTTCTTCACTGAGTAACAGTTGTATATTGCAGGAAAAACAACTAATTGAAAAGTTTCCAGACACAAATCTACTTTGTTATTAGTGTATGGATGAATTTAAAAGATGTTGATTCAATCTTTAAATAATAGGCTACTGATATCCAATAGCATGATACACGTTTATCTCTTTCTGAAGGTGTTTCATTCCGTTCTCTGTAAAATAGGCTTAAGTTTATAAATATGCATTGATCTTCATTTCGAGGTATTTTAAAGATTGAATTCGCTTTATAATAAATACAGTTCAACAGAACATCGAAATAAATATCGGCTGTTAAAAACATCTAAGACATCATGTCAGATAAATAAAGCTGTAGGGAATGAGGTAAGAATTTCAATTTTTTTATACGCATTTACATCATTAGTTCTGCTAATCGTACATCGTATCTTACTATCTTCTAATATTGTGGTTAATGTTTGCGGCCACTGGTTCGTGAAATTAGACGATTAGACTCGAATAAGATATGGCAAGAACTCTGTTTATTCGTACGATGCAGGGGTTTAAATAGTTTATGTACAAAGGCTGTGATTGGGTGCTGTGCTTTCCAAATTGACTGGTTTTAACTGATATTTAGCTTTTTTTTTAAATAATAACGAATCAGGGAAAAGAAGCACAGTCAACGGAAAATTTGAATAAAATAACGGAATTAAATGATAAACAGTAAAAATTAGAGCCCACAATTGATAATAGAATAAATGCTGATTAAGGATAAATATAAATTATAAACGTAAGATAACTAAGAATATATAATAATTAGGGCTATTACAAACAGATAAATGCGAATATAGGCTATACTGTGAATAAAAAATCATTACAATATGATACGAATGTCCTACAATACTTGCCTTAGATTAGTTTTGACTTTTTCTGCTATTTCTCGTAACATTATGTAGAATATTGAGGTTGGTGTTTTCGATTCAAATACCAGATTTTGTTCATTAATGAGACGACCTGAAGTCGCAATTTTAAACCCATTATTAATGGACTCGCTCATTAATTACATTCACCCGTAAACATTATTAATTTTTAGTTTTAATGTTGTGGCTTTTCGATTTCAAAATGCTTCAAAAACATTCAATAATCTAAACTTTATTCAAAGCTAATTCGAAAACTTCTAATTTTATGTATTTTTAAAAATAAGACAATTAGCAAACTTTAATAATGAAATTATTCTTTTAGTTTGAAATGCAGGGTAATTTTTAAGTTGTAATTGGATTCCATGGAAACAAAGCGAAATAACATTAAGGCTGATGTCATACTAGGCGTTTCTGCCGCTGCGTGGCTATGAGAGATGGGGTTGGACCGCATCTATGAGCCACACTATTGCCGCCACAGCGGGACAAGAACTCGGTAGTTTTCCTCGAGTAATCAACGTGGAGAGATTTTTTTAGTGTGATGTTGTCGAAATTAAAGATTGTTTGTGTTTCATTTCTAGATTTTGTATGATGACTAAATTTATAATGTACAACATTCTCCTATTTAAATTTTCGTAATTTATTGTTAAAAATTGATGAATTATAGATATTATATGTATGTTTATAAGTGAATATAAAAGGTATATAAAATGACAATTTTTTTCTCATCTCTCTCTCTCTCTGCTACGTCGAACTGTATCCAATTTCCAATATCACGACAATTTTTATCAAAATACTCTTTCGACCCCTTTTCTGGCCTCCCATGAATGCACGCAATAAATCTATTCATATCAAACATTTTTAAGGTCAAAAATTAGACTGACTGTAAAAGAGCTGTAAAAAAAAGCAAAAAAAAATTGGACATGAAAATATTGAGAAACTAGAAAGCCCTGCGGTTAAACCACAAAGTCTGTTACCGTGTACTCAGCTATATGTTTTCGAATTCGTCCGGTTGTGCGGTCATCCCTCTCTCCACATCTCCACGTTCATCCTAAAACCGCATAAATGTGACACATCTCATCGCAAAGCGTGGGTTGATATCATCCCTTCAAACAGTAGCGTTTTAATCGCAGCGGCAGAAACGCATCGTGTGACATCATCCTAATTAATTTTCATCTTACACTGTTAAATTTATGCATGGACGGAGATCAGATTTCAAGGAATAAAATGTGATAAATTAAACAATATCTTTAAATATATGCTTTAATGAAAATTAGATAATATAAAATTTACTTATTTTCTCAATTCTTTCTTCTCAAGTATTCTAATTTTCCTTCTTTTTTGGGGGGATTATTCAAATCACAATCGAAAACGGTGATATTTCTTCGATGCGTTGGCCAATAGTATCTGATTTGATATTCCTGCTCTATTTTCCATTCTGACTTCTACACAAACTGAGGATCTTCAACTCTCCATTCTCACATCAGCTTTACTTTATTATAACCTTCCAATTTTAATTCATTTCTAATTTCTATTTCTTCCCTTTTCACGCCCTCTATCTTGCCATTTTTCATCCTTATTCTATTTCTTTACTTTTTATTTATTTTTATTTCCGACCCTCTATTCTCACATCAACTTCACTTTATTATAACCCTCCAATTTTAATTTATTTCTATTTTATCCTTTTTCTCTCTTCTCACCCTCTATCTTGCCGTTTTTCATCCCTATTCTATTTCTTTACTTTTTATTTATTTTTATTTTTTTTAATTGTTTAATTTTCATTTCTATTATATTTATTATTTTTTCCTCTTTTTTTCTGTTTTTCATATTTATTATAATACTCACTATATTGTTAATTTTTACTCCTTTTATTTTTATTCTTATCCTTAATTCCACTCTTCCAGTATTTTGCCCATCCCTTCTTACTATCCCAATTCGCCTTCTATCGAATGGAAACTTTCCTCATTGTCGGCAGCAAATGACTGAATCCCTCCAAACATTTCAAATTGTTATTCTCCTCGCTTCCCATATCAAAACCAGTGTTTAATGTTTTAGTGCCTACTGATGTCTGCAACTGCAGACGAAACTAGTAACATTCCTTGTAATTTTAGTTTTAAACTGTAACATTTGCTCAACTTGTATGTAATATTTTCCTGATTTTAATTTTAATAAACATACGTTAAAACGCCATTCGTTAACTGTTTAAAGCTTTAGTTTATTTTTATTTTTATTTTCTTCTATTTTTTTTTTTAGCTAAAGATTTCTTGGTTGGAAGATGATTGAAAAATCAGAAAAAAATAGATAAGAGATGGGAATTAGACAGGGATGCTTTTAAAAAGAAAATGAATAAAAATAAAAAATACGATAATTTTCAAATGTCAGTGAAAACGAAGAAGTAAACAGTCAATTAAAAACTGTGGATAATAACAAAAATAAACGAAACTTATTTTGGTGAAATTCTTCATCGATTGCATTCCAGTTTTACTGGTCAACTGAATTCTACTTGAGCGCAATTCACAAAAACAAAATGGGATCACAAAGAAATACAGTATTCTACAGAGTGCTTTAATTGCTTTATCGTGAATCTTTTTCGTCAAATAAGCATCTTATTTATATAATGAAAGGGTTAATTTCTGCATTCGTTTTGCATTTGGGCCCTTTTTAACATTAGATTAGCACCCAATTAGATTAGTTCACAATCTTATGATTTACATTAAGACGGAGATTTGTCACAACTTAAATTCAAATCCACTCTTTATAACTGTCTTTAAGATGGAAAATATATAACCTAAAACAAACAAACAAATGTAAACATCTGGAATATTATTTCATCTGTCAATGTATTCTATTCGTTAAGATCAAAAACTAAAGCAATAAATCCACAAACTTATGGATCTTCTTCCTTCACTATGTTATCTAGGAACAGAAATAACTTTATATTGATTAGTAATTGATCAGCATTCTAAATCAATTCTAAATTTGCTACGCTAAATCTGATGTTATAACTTGAAGGCAACGCCAGATATTCTTCTTATTACTATTGAAGATGCATCAGAAGTATAAGATACGTTTCCATGTTAATTAATAAAAATACGATTTAAAACATTATTTTACAAAATGTTGTAAAAATTTAAAAAAAAGCAAAGTGATAATTAACTCTAACCCCGAATTCAAGAAATCTAACAGTTCAAAATATGTTAAGTTAAAAATATATTTCTCTGTAAAAGTATATCAGAGAAATAAACGATGACAAATGAAGTATATAATTTCAATACATCTAAATGAAAACATAAATATTTAATATTTTAAGATTAAATATTTTAAGATCCCGTCGCCAAGTAACATAACAAGGAGGGTTCCAGAACGGTGTATGGACAAGGCAAAGGATTTTACTGAAGGAAAGTCTTTAGGAATTTGGATTGTAAAACTAATGCCGACCGCCTTTTGAGAAAAAAATAAAGTAAACAGAAGTTACATATTCGTATATTTGTTTCAGGAAATACTTTCGAATCCAGACGAAAGATATCAAAGTTGGAAGAAGAAACTGAAACCGCCTAAGTTTAATAATTTCAACATTAGAAAAAGACACTTTTTATGCTGAATTACAAGATTAACGAAATGCATTAATGATGTATAATGCAAGGAAGTCTAGAAGAACTTAGTTTTCAATTACTCAATTGTAACTCTGTAAATATCAGAATATATTTTTATTATTTTCCTAAAAATTAAGGGCTTGAGAAAATTTATTTCAACTTTATTCCTTTTTTTTTTTCATTTTTATCTAATAAGTTAAATCATTAATATAGAATCTATTTAGATCTACTTTAAGAATGTTCTACATGAATTTTGTCGGAAAAATTAACACCTGGCTGTCACGTGTTAAGATTCCACGGAAAGCATTTGCAGATGCTTGGATGTTGGATGATCTTTCCCATTATAACAGAAATCCCGAAGAAAAAGATAAGCCAATAACTTAAAATGGTGTGCTTTCATTAAAAAAACAGAAGCGCGGCATAATGAGGTAGCTTCTTACAGATGATGTTTCCTTTTCCTAAAGGCGATCCCATACTAAAAGTACATACCACAAAGCGTATTAGAGTCATCTTTACATAAGCTGTACTGGGATCGCCCCATTCACACAGACAAAACCATACATCACAACAGACCTGACATCACATTTGTTGATAAAATCAACAAACAGACCTATCTCATTGATATTGCAGTGCCTATCAGCAAGAACATGCAGAAAACTCACGCAGACAAGATCACTAAATACACCGATCAAGCACACGAGCTCCAGAAGCAGTGGAGGCAGGACCGAGTACGTGTTGTACCCATCGTCTTGTCCGCCACTGGTCTGGTACCTCACACATTGCACCACAGTCTCAGCACACTCTGTGAATGTTTTCGGTTCATATTTTAACTAGGTATATTTCACTACATTTCACTTTACCTTGTTTTGTATCATGTTTAATTTGTAAAGACATGAAAGGATAGTTGGCTTTCGTTGACTTGCTGATGAAAAGAAAATATGCACTCTTATTATGTTGACTTGCTGACGATCTAAAGAAAAAAATATGCAATTCCCGACAAGACAGAAGAAAGAAAAGTATTATTACGATCAAAATCGGATACTTATTCCACTTATAATAAAATAGGGTATTATAGCTCGATTGAAAAATAATAGTAATGAAAGATTATTTCTTAATTAACCCACTTTGTTTTCCTTAAGGAAAAAAAAGGCTATTAGTAGACACTGAAGTATGTTTGATAATGATAAAATAACAATAAAATATCTTTGTAACCAAAATTATTTGATTTCTCATCTGATCCTGACAGACAAAACTGTTATCGAGCATTTGATGGAAATTATTCAATGAAAATAAATCGGAATAAATTTCAATCGCTTAAATAAGTTTTACGTAGAAATTAAAACATTTTTATATCGGCATTTTAAGCGTAAAAGGCAAAAGTACTTTAAGTTAATCTAACTTTTATAATGCCGTGCTGGCGTGGTCGTGCGGTCTCGGCGGCGGCCAGTGCGCCAATACCTGGGTTCGAATCCCAGCAGTGGCATGGCTGTTTCAATTTCCTTTCCTGTGTTGTCCAGCCTCTTCTTCACTTTCTCTTCGGTCTGACGTCATTCCTTAATGGCGTCCTGGGGAAGGCCACGGGAAACCACCCCAGTATCTTTCCCTTGAAATTCTAGGGAGTCTGCTAGGGGTTTGCCATCATGGGAACACTAGCGCTCCCTGGAACACGGAGGCTTCGGATACGAAGCGCGCACTTCGGTGCGTACCGGCCGTACAATACAATACAACTTTTATAATACCATTATCAGCATTAAAGAGAATAGAGTTGGAATGAATTTTAAAAGAAAATAAATCAGTCGATCTTAGATACAAGTAACTGAGAAACAGCTTATACTAGATAGTCAATATACTATTTCCTCATAGTCAATATTCGAAACTGTCTCGAAAATGTATTAATTTTAATATGCTTAAGTGTGTATTAATTTTAATATGCTAAAGTGAGTTACTTTGTTTTATAACTTACTAAAGCTGATTTATACTAGGAAGTGGGTGTTTGGTGTAGATTATTAAATATGACGTCCATTGCACTAAGTTATTGATGTAAACTCAATCTATAGATTTTAGGATCAAAGTACGAAAGCTTTACCAGTAGAGACTTTGCTAAAGCTCTTTATTATAATAAGTCAATAATTATTATTCTATAAAATTGAAAACTTTCAACACCTTGTTTAAATTGTCCATTGTTTACTTTTACTTCAGCTTATTTTGAACAAGTGAAAAAAACATTATTTTAAACTTTCTAATGAGCTCATTCAAAAGCTGCTATGCTAACTAAAATTCTGTTATTTATTTGTGATGGATCTAAAATTATTAGATTATTTTGAACGGTTGAGTAATAATTGAAACGTTGTAAATAAAAATTAATTGTATTATTACAAATTATGAGAATTACAATAGGAGTAATAGAGAAGTGTATTTGTACAATTAATTAAGAAAGTTATTTTTTTCTTTAATTAAAGTAAATATTCACAGTAAATATTAGCTGCTGCAAAAAGCTTTTGTTTTTGTTTTCATTGAGATATTTAACGAGATCTTGTCAATTCCTGGGTATAAGAATTCCAGATCTGTAACTGACATGACAACTCCTACTGTGTTCTGTTTTACATCCATTCATTTGCTGATTACATGGATGACTGGTAGAAAATTCAGCTGCGCCCGACCAACAGATTAGCTACCACCTCCATTTTCTCGGGGTAGGTGGTTAACACAAGCACTTGTTCGATGTTTACTGTGAGTTTAATACAAATGGAGCAAAAAAAAAAAAAATACGAAATTTCCAAAGATTGAATTTGCATTTCAAATTGTAAAAACAAAATATTAAATCGTGAAAATCATTTTCAAATTTTAAAATCGACCGAATACTCCGAATTTTCACATTTGGAAAAAAATAGATTAAATCCTTAAATATTCTTTTTATGATGAGTGAGACTGATATGATTGATTTATATATTAATCTAAAACTTGATATGACTGATATATTGCGATTCATTTTTGTATCAGATGTAATATACCATTATACCATTATTGAAATTTCGCTGTTTCCATTCTCTCAGTGAATTTTTTTTGAGGGATTTTGGATTTTTTTTGTGACTTACTCGCGCAAATCTCTCCATTCGGGAAAAATTTAAAATGTAGAAGGTACATCTTTGCTATTTATAAAGAGATAAAAGCACTGCCTCAAAAGTTATGGGAAGAAAAACACAAAGACTCAGACTTTATTAAAATTTAATAACTTTCCTTAGGAAAATAGAATAAATTATTCTTCATATTAAAGTAATCAACGGATTCAAAGAATAAAGCAACAAATATATATTGCCCCCCAAAAAATAAATGTCTAAAGGCGATTGAAGGAAAAAACGATAGAAACAAAGAAAAAAAGCGAAAAAATTTATCAACCAACCCAGCACATTATAAAGTGAGAGTTAACAACATAATAATAATAACAATAATAATAAATAATCAACCTCTCATTTCTTAAAATAAAACAAAACAAAAAAATTACTAAATTGCTTCTATTCTTGGTTAGTTTTTTCCTTCTAAAATTTGGCATGTCTAAAGAATTAAGTAGAAAATGATTATAGAGTAAAAATACTGGATTTAAACTTCTGAATGGTTTATCTATTACAAATCCAAATTAAACTTCTTTGAATAAACAATTTTCAGGCATAACTTATTAATAGCATTTTAATTAAAATATGTTATTTTAAATGAAAAGAAATTTAACGTGCCCAATGATTCAAAGAATTAAGAAAGCAAACGAAGGCACAACGCTATAAGAAAATCCTTTCTTATACCGTTGTGCCTTCGTTTGCTTTCTTAATGTTATTTTAAAAAATATGATATTTATAAAGAGAGACTATTTAATTAGGAATTAAAGAAGGTCAAAAGAAATGTGGTGGCAACGAACAATGCCTCTCGCTCTTCTCTTATTGCGCCGCACATACAAAGAGAGTGATAAGAAATAATAATTTGAATGTAGTCCCGGTGGCCTAATGGATAAGACGTCCGACTTCGGATCAGAAGGTTGCAGGTTCGATTTCCGTCGCAAACGTTTCATTGTAGTAATTATTATTTCTATTTTTCACAGGAAATTAACAATTGCGCCGAACAGATAGACAGAGAAATAAAAGATTTTAGTGATATAGATTCGGATTTCTTCTGTTATCTTACTTTTTATTAATAGAAGCAAGAAGATTAAAGTGGTCTTCTTTCCTTGTTGTAGTCTGAAACGACTTTTATTTTTAATAAAAAAAAGGCTTTTTTTTTTTTCTTTTATCGAAACTTTTCTTTCCCCTACATCCAGATAACAGAGTTCATTACCTAATTCCTTATTTTGAATAAAATATTCTTAAACTGAATAGTTTAAGAAGTGACTGGAATATCTTTTTTTGGAACAGCTGGTCTTCTTTTATGGATAAAGTTCCTACAAAAGATTAGTTTCTCTAAAACTACCTAAGATCTACAGATTGCATTAGGATTTCCAACATCTACAATCTCAATCACTTTCTCTTTTCTTTTAGACAAACTTCATAGAACGAAGTCAGAATTCTCAAATGAGTGTGAGAAGGAAGAAAAAAAAAAGAAAAAAGAAACCCCTACTTTTATTTCCAATCCGATTGCCAGGAGGATTGTTTTCTGTTTTTCTCTTCGTGAATTCTAAGACGAAGGTTTCTGAATATATTTCCAATGATCAATAAAATAAGGGCGGTGTGTAAAAGCTTCAATAGAAGGAACTAATGAGTTAAGAATACATTGAGAACATTGTAAATAAATAACTAAATCCTTTCAGACTATTGACAGAGTTAGCGATTATTAAGTAAACAGACGGGGAAGTTTCATTAGGCAAATTCATCGCAGCTATTTACTTAGTTTCAGTCTATCACAACTGAGGCGACTAAGACGTTCATGTAAATCTTTTTAATACACTTTGCGGTAATTTCTTCGAACCATTGTAACTGGAAAAGAAGATTTTAAACAACGCTGATTATTTTTGAAGATAAAATAAATTTGACTGATCTGATCATTTTTTTCAATCAAAAGTAATTATTGTATCTGACCTTCAAATTTTTCAATGATTTTAAAGGAAGATGTAGGTATATCGGGTAAAATAAAAAGTGCGTATTTTTTTTGTTTTTCAAAAAGTGCTTATCGCCGTAACTATCAGTCCTAGAAACAAAATTTAAAAACTAAATTGTAGGAAATTGTATTCTCTACAACTTTGAGTAG
>JAFIDM010000001.1:72062656-72073217 GCA_023159025.1 Thereuonema tuberculata
GAAGGCATATTTATTGTCCGGTTGGCGATTTCCCTCCATTTATAAATAATATACTTTTAAAAATACGTTTTGAATAGATTCGTGTAGAAAAATAATTAATATAGAAAAATAAAATTATATGGCAACACTAGTGAACGAAAGAACTTGAATCTATAAAATTTCGTATTAGTAAGAATAGAAAATGTTATTGACTTCAATTTAATAAAAAGAAGTTTCCACAACTGTACTAATAATTCAGGAAAGACTTTGTTAGAACAGTGAAATTTTGAAGTGAAACTAGTTTGATAACATTTCGCATCACTCAAAGGCAAAAACAAAAAAACAATTACTACCGCTTAAACCCAAATGATGTAAGGTGTTCTGGGATAATAACGCCAGGATGGGTAATAACGCCAAGTGCTAATATTACGCGTAGTTATGAAGGAATCCGGGAGATGGCACTATGGGTTCTGCGCAGAAGGGCTTTCTGTAATCTGAATGACAAACAACCGTTAAAAGTTACTTTGTAATATTTGTAGACCTTATTGTAGGAAGAAGCACGTAAGAAGACTCAACGTCCGATCTAAAATTTGCGAGGGAAGTCCTGTGATGGGAAGACTATATATTTATTAGGAAATACTTTGTTTATTACATAAATTTGTAGTGTATTACATGCATTTTCAAGATGTTGTGGGAGATTTTGGATCTGTTCGCGAGGTAGCTTGTAGTTTAAAATATACAGCGCAATTAGGGGTAATACCGCCATTCACTGGCCCTAAACAAAATCCAGAACATGAAACAACAGCCGTATCTACATTCGAAATGCTGATGTCAACCCCACGTAAAACTAGCATACCACGCAAACGATATTCAAAAGCAATAAATAGTCTTGCCACCGTTTTAGACAAAGATGTTTTCATACATAGGGAGAACATTTGTGCCCATAGTAGTTCATCATCAACCTCTGCGTCGAGAAAGAGCTCAAAACCACAAGTATCCAAAAAAATGAAGACCCAACCTCAAAATAAACAAAAGGCTACCAAAGGAACTGACACATCATGGTACGTTCCGTTTGCTGCGAAGATAAAATACTGGATATGAGAAGATGTTATTACCCCTTCCGGTATGGCGTTATTACCCACATAGGTGGGTAATAGCGCCAAATAGCATTGATCAAGAAATCACGCCACTACATTTTATGAATACTACGTAACTGCTAAAATATTCTTTATTGTATACATAGTCAATAAGTTGCTGTATCGAATCCTATATCTGTTTGAAAATAAAATCTAAAACTAAGCCGTGAAAATTGGTAAAACCTTAACGTGGCGTTATTACCCCGGGACACCTTATAAGCAACCCTAGCAACATTCTTCATCGTAATTTGAGTGTGGGATGAGATAGTGATGAAATATTAATGATAACTGCATGAGGGGAACAATGCGGCCTAAAATAATGCGGTGCCCACGTTTATATCATTTATACAAAGAGAAATTAGATCAAAGGAAAAAAACAAAACAAAAAATAACAAATCCTGACATTCTCTGCTGCTGGTCGAGGAATTCCATGCGTTCGTAATGATAACTTTTGCAAAAATTTATTCGAAGAATTTCTATAAATTGTTTTGGAATTTATTGTTTTTAAAAAATGCAAATCCTTCGATATTGAAACAATGGAAAAGAATAAAAAATTCTATTTTAACATTTGAACAGATGGTTGCAATTTTCGAATATTATTGGAAAAAGGTATTTTATTTTCTGAGTAATTGGTTTGCAGTCTCGTTAATATCGATTGCCTAAGCTTTGAAAACAATAACCTTTCGAGGAAATAAAAAGCAACAAAATGTTTAATGGTTACCGATTGAAATACATTCCGATTAAAACTGCAATATATGTCTCACAAAAGTAACAGACTATTTGTTTTAAATTGTTTTTAGGATAATGTTACCCAGGAAAATTAACATGATGTTTTGTTGAAAAGCAAATAAGCAAATAAAGATTTTCTATCCTACAAATGGATTGTTGATTATAAGGGTTCCTGAAAGTAATTTAATTTTCCTCCTTGTTTTCATTTACGTCTTGGAATATGTAAATTTTTTTTAAAAAAACTTGTTTTGTTCATTATCTTCATCATTCTTGCATCTGATGTGTCAAAGACGTATTAGCTTTTAACAAAAGGGTGTTTTATCAAAAAGACTTATTTAAAAAAAAAAAAAGATTATTAGGAAGCTCTTACGATTAAATAGGCTTAAGATATTAATTATTCTGAACCGGTAAATTTTTTGTTACTCAATATCATCAGTAGAAGTTTTATTAAAAGATGAAAACAAGTGAATGTAATTTTGTGCTAAAGCATAAATTTAAGGGCAACCTATAATAATATAAAAAAAATATTAATAAAAATAGAAAGTACATTAATGAAAGGAAAAATAAAAAAAAAAGTTAGGAAATAAGAAAAAAAAAAAAAAAACGCGGGTATAAAGAAAAAAAAAAAAAAAGAAAAAGAAAAAAAAAATAGAGAGAAGGGGGGGGGGGGGGGGGGGGGGGGGCCTACGGTAGTTTGGCCACTGAACTCGATGGTGAAGTCCGTTTGTCGACCCGACCTTCCGGCCGTGAAAACTGAAATTACCACTACAAGTTTTTGAATCATAAAAAAAGCAAGTTTCTTAAGGCATTTCTGTTTCTTTGGCCTATCACAAAGACAATACACTGTCTTACACTGTATATTCCTAAATTTTTTCGTGAATCATCTGGAACTTTGTAAGGAAGTGGATAGAACTATAATAAGCCGCTATAATACCAATAACATAACCATTGGAGTTAAAATACTTGTACTGGCAATAACTAATACTAGTTACTTGTACTAGTATTTCGATTTAGGCAGAATCAATCTGTAATACTCAAAAAGAAAAAAGGTCTTAGAAAACTAGTTGGATACATCGCTGTACAAACAAACAAAATAACTAGGAATTTTTAATTTCGTATGGAGCCACACTTTAATATTCTTTAAGGAATAACAGTCGTTTATATTGAAATTAATAGAGTTGTTTTTTTTTTTTTAATATTCTTTCAATTCAGATTTGAACTTATCCCTATTTTATAGGAAAACCAGAAAGCAAAAGCAATTTCTCACCCTTACATAAAATTAAATAATTTAGTATCAATTCCATCTCTAATTCATTTAAAGGCATATTTAGGTAAAATGTAAAAATGTCTTAGATAGAAATATCTTGTTTTTTGTTAATCTATAGGTTTAATTATAAGCAACGAATCGGTTTAAAGTTAAGAAATGTACTGTTAATGTTTGGATTTAATGTTTAAAACTCACTTGTACCATTACTATACAGCTTCTACTTCAATGTAATTACATATGAAAGATTCTGCCATTCAGAACAGTTAGTAAGAGATTACAGCAATAGGCTAACTATCTATGGAGGGCAGACGAACACAACATCCCGTAGTTCGTTTTTTGATTTCTCTATCATGAAGTTACATAAAAGGAAAGATCCACTGCAGACATAAACATCCGGTCTAAAGACATATCTAAACATATGTCTAAATGTCGAAATGTTCCTTATGTCATATAGGAAAAAAAAAATTGATGGGATACCTAAAATATTATAAATTTTAATCTACGCTTCATGTTAAATAAAAAATATATTTTAATTCCGAATTTTCGGAAGAACATTTTCTTTCTTCCTTTTTCAAGATTGTCAGTTACAATAATATACAATCAGGTGATATCATACACTTACACTTCTTAGATGTATTGGTAACAAACCTTATCTACCCTTTAAATGCTACAAACATTATTATTTCAGTTACAATTGTTTGATTTCTGCAATTAAATGCTACAACCCTTATGTTTCAATACAATTATTATAGTTACTAACATTATTATTTCAATAATCATAATTTTTTAAATTCATCAATTATTATACCTTTTTTGCTTTTGTTCATGCAAATTCCTACCATTTCATTAGCCAAATGTATAAAAACATTCTCAATCTCTAATCCTTTACTTCTATTAAAATTTATATTTCTGGTATTTCTAATAATTAGGCTTTCTAGTAACTTCCTTGTTTTGGCATCTTTTTCTAACATTACAATTTTTACTTCATCCTTAATCCAATGTCCGTTTTTACCACAATGATAAGATTATAAATCTTACCCAATTTCGTACTTCGTTTGTAGATATTGCTAGTAGTTATTCATCTATCGATGATCTTTTATCTGTTTGATCTATGAACATTTCAGCAAATATATGAGCATTTCAGCAAATGAGTTCGATTCACAACTAACTATGTCTGCTAAAAAATACAAATATTATAATTTACAATGTGCTTCTTTAATTATGTTTTTGCTTCAAGTTGTTTTAGCACTTACTACAACTTCTTATAATAAGCTTCCTTGCTTTTTTTTTTTCTTTGTTTGCTTTTTAACACTTTTTTGATGTTTTTCTTAACCAGAGTTTCCTAAGTAAAAATAATCGAACCCTTAGTAATGCAATGAAAACCATCGTGTATTTTTCTCTTCCAATGACAGAGCCAGAGAGAGAAAGAGAAAAAAAAAAGAGAGAGAGAGAGAGAGAGAGATTCTAAAAATACTTTAACTCGTTTCTGAAGTGAATGAAGTAGAAAGTCACTTCTTAAAAGAAAATGATTTCTAGAGATTAGTTTGTTATTCCAATTTTCGTAAAAAATAAAAATGAGAGAAAGATAGAAATGGTAAAGATAGGTTTATTTACAATAAATGTTAAATACATAATTGGAGTGGTTTTTTTTTTACACTCTGACTGTCAGTGTTACGTAACTGATGAAGAGATGATAATTGTACTATGATACATTAGATGAAGATGAGAACACTAAAAAGGATAGTAGAAGACGGATAATAAGACAAGACTCGACGACAGAGAAAATTATCTACACGAACAGTTGTATTTAACCACATGTAGCGAAATTAATTGAATGTCTCATTGTCTGAAACCTATACATTCCCATTCGCTTGATCCTATTCTGCACAATAAAATTGGCAATTAAAGGATCATAATTACGTGTTCCCTTTTATTTTAATTTTTTTCATTTAAAAGGTATTTTGACCCAATAGGGACGTGGACATTACGCGAAATCTACACATTCTCGAAAAATCAAGTAAAAGCTGAAATGACGGAGGTGGAGTTTTCCGACTAAAAATCTATTTACGGAAAACACTGAAGCTAAAATTCAGTTTAATCTAAGATACCTTGTTCGAATACTTAAAAAAAATTTGAAGTAATAAAGAACAAACCTCTTCGGGATTTAGCTTTCTAACGTTACAAGTAAAAACCCTCAATGTTCCAATATTATTTTATGGTTACTAAAAACACAAATTAAAGGATTTCAATGTTAAAATTCACATGCTACTCAAAATTTAATGAAACACATCCAATATAAATTTTATCAACTGATGTGACCGAGACTTTTCCTACTGAAAATATTGCTTTGCACAAAACAATGTTGGGGCTTCAGGTCATCCATACTATTGTAGTACTGTACATTGCTTCCTTGTGATAACATACTTTGATTTGTAGGATCCCATTACGCCTTCGCAATAAAGAGAAGAGCAGAGATGTGCGGTTTTGTGTGGATCTACTTTATTCGATTAGTTAATATATTTTATTTTAAAGTTTTTTCAATTAAAATTTCTTCTAGTGAACCTAAGGCCGCTTATATTATTCGACTGCTAAAGGGCATCTACGAATCAGAAGAACCGATAATGAACAGAAAGTTGCTTCTGTTTATGGTTTGCAGGTACAGCATGTGGTCAGTGTTTATATTTTACAGGATGGAATGACACGATTAGGTTGAAATTAATGTCAGAGTTAGACCTCTTTCTATAATATCGAAAAAGACTTATGAAGAATATATTACTTGATTTGATGCGAAAAGAACCTTTCATTGTTTAACATACAATGAATTTATAGGTCATTAGCCTCAAATTCGGCCAAAAATGAAAACCTGAGATGAATGGACAGTGTTATTTACAAAATCTCCCAAAATTAGTTTAATTAAAGGCAAAACCTATCTGTCGTTTTATTGTCGTTAGGTCAGGAAGTTTTGTTAGTAATAAACCCAAAGTTAACAGTAAATCAATAATGACGAAATTCTAAAACTAAAAAATTATTTTTTTTATTATCATGAGTATTAAAATTGTCATGTAGACTTTCGTCATTTTCCTAAAAACATTAAAGTAGAGAATGTGTTCTTCATCTGTAAACGCAAAATACAAACTTTAAGCGATTAAAGAAATAATCAAATGTTTTTGCTTTAATTTACATTAAATTTACAGATGCATTTTTATTATCTGTATCTGAGATTCGATTTCAATGGCTCCTGTTTTAATTTTCAGAGATAGCTTCCTGTGAAGTATAATGAAGAGAAAATGAGCTTATACTTAATTCTTTGTATCTATTCGATACAAAGAATTAAGTATAAGCTCACTTTCTCTTCATTTCTTGATCAACTAACTTTTTATTAACAAAAAAAAAAAAAAAATAGATCATCAAACGGAATGGATCCCTAGCTTTTTAAAAATATTAATATATTGTCAATTAAGGCAACTTTAAAGTAATTTTCATGGATTTTATATTCGAAATAAAGCATTAACAATAAATAAAGACACTCCGATTTCGCGACTCGCGTAAACCGCGAAAAATTTACTGGGAGACGTGCTTTTATGTAAGTTTAATCACATTTAAGCTGATTTTGAAGAATTAAGTACTCGAGAATTTTTATTCAAGAAATTTTATTAATCCCGAAATATGACTCCAACCGCGAATTTCTACTACTTCTCAAGAAATTTATGAAAAAATTTTGATCGTAATTCAAGGTTTATCGGATCAACAAAATTCCTAGAATTAAGGCCTCTCCTGATTGGTCTCTTATCAAAGGCGCACCTCATTGAAATGGGTTTTTGCCCTGAAAATCCGCCACTTCTATATATAAACCTCTGTTCGTCAACGATGAATTGCAGATGCTACAAGTTCAGGCTCTCTTCGTGAAGTCACTACCTTCGATGCTACAACCACTGTTGGTGAGGTTGGAAACCAATTCCAAATCAATTGCTGCAGAGATATACCCATAGCTGCAGAATTTGAAAAGACGTCTACGAGTAGTTGCTGGGGAAACCTTCAACAATAAAGTGGAGGAAGAGCTGAATGCACTTAAAGACAATTTTAGGGGCAGAACAACGGAAGAAATAAAGAAGACAGAGAGTAACATGCACACGAAAATAGACAAACTTATGATGGGAATTTTGCTCGCAGGTTTCTGGAGCCTGTGATTGATCTTTTCTATAGACAGAACGTGATCTCGCAGGCAGCAGAAGGAGACAAGCTGAAGACTCTTTTCAGCAAAGTCAAATATTGAAGGATATTTCTAGTGAAGGGGAACATGCAGACAGGGAATTTCAAGAAACTGTAAAGAACAATCCAGAAATCTTGGTGGAAGACGTTCTTGAGGCAATGCGCGAGAACACAATCATTCTGTCATTGATGTTGCTCTGAGAGCACGTTGGGTTCGGAGTGCGAATCAAATGTAAACTGTGAAAGGTTCTTTTCTACATTTTCCTGTGTTTCAACTGACTGTAGGACAAATCTCAACTTGACAAACTTCGAACTGTTGTCAGCATACAATTATGAATTTAAGCAGTGAGAGTTTGTAAGATTGTTAAACATTTTTGCCATTTTTTATTTTCAGAATTGTATGTATAAATTTTTTGGACACTTTACGTGTATTCTAATATTATTTTGTGTTTATAATCTCAATATCTGCAAATCCTGCGTGTGTTTTTAGCTCAAGATGACCTTCTTGAGAATTTCTTTTTCTTTTCAATCAATAAATTTTCCATTTTACTCGAGAATTTTTGCCTCTATTACTCAAGAAATGAAGGACATTTTAAAGAAATTTGAGTGCCTGACAATAAATCACTAAAACCTAAAAGTAAATCATAGACCTAGAATATTTTACAAATAATTCTTTTTCTAAATGTTTATGTTATGGTTAATATCTTATTACTTTGTGTAGCGTATTATTAACATTTGGTCAGCTGGACAACTTGTTCTAACTTGTGCAGGTCATATAACTCAATTCGAATGATAACAAGCACTCTCTAGTTTGGTCTTATTATATTAAATAAGAACAGTATATTTGAACTATGTACAGTCAATCTTGATTAGGTGAACAACGTAGGCCTACTTAAACTCAGCAGAGACAAATTGTAATAGGTTGTTGGATTGACTGGTCATTGTAACCTTAAAGGCAACTTATGCAACATTGGAATTCCTGTTAATGACAGTTGATGCGATAGATGCCGTAATGCCGATGAAACTACTGCTCACCTCACCTGCGATTGCGATGCATTAGCAGGACTTAGGCTTCGACTGTTTGGGCAACCTTTTCTGTTCCCTGATGTTATTTTTGTCCCCATCAGAAGTCTAGTCATGTTCATTCGCAATACTCGACTAATGCAGGATTGAGGTAGGAATAATACAGTATATCTTCAATTGTCGCGATGCTTCGGGCCTATTATGTCTTCTTTCCATGAAATATAATCTAATCTATGTGAACAATAATGAAATAGATTATTCTATATTTCTTGATTACATATTTTTACATAACTGTTTTTTGGGAAACTACAAATTCTGCGAATTTTCACCAACTGTTAAATGGTTCCATTCCTAGTTGGTGAAAATACAGATAATGTTTTGAGCAGCTGAAAAGGATTCCATTGACAATGAGAACAAAGTAAGATATTTATTCACTCTTCATCGCTGCCTCATTCAATCCTATTATCGTATGACCTATTGTCGTATGGACTACTATCTTTTCGAACAATCTATTCAAATTTTATACCAAATGAAATCATTCACAGCTAGAGTTCTGTCCACAGAAATCAACATTTTCCTCAGCTGAAGTCGGGCATTCTGTCACCTTTACATGTAACGAAAATTATAAAAGTGGCCGTCACTCAAGAGAATCCTTCTGATACTGGCAACGATAGTGTCACAGCTATTCCTCGATACAGGTGCAGAGTAGACAACCACCGTCTCAACACTTTGGGGGATCACATCCCAAATTTCTATTCAAAGAAGTCTCGCGCAGGGAAGAACTTCTAATAAGATGATTCATTCCATTTCATTACCGATCGTCTGATGTAAATTGAATTAAATGTTGCCTGGAATAGAGTGAAAATTCTCAGTAACTGCTACACCTCATTTCGTAGGACTTTACGGATAGAACATATTCATACTTACAAAAGATTTCAGAGAATTCTTGCAATGTATTCTGAATTCTATCACTATTTGGAAACTAATATCGTGGAACTTTCATTACCCATCAATGCCACACATTTAATGGCATACGGTATCAGTTGCACACATATTTCA
Source organism: Thereuonema tuberculata (assembly GCA_023159025.1). Classification (NCBI taxonomy): domain Eukaryota; kingdom Metazoa; phylum Arthropoda; class Chilopoda; order Scutigeromorpha; family Scutigeridae; genus Thereuonema; species Thereuonema tuberculata. Next base: position 72,072,059 of record JAFIDM010000001.1, read on the forward strand.
TTCAATCTATTGATATTTGTTCCATACCTTTTTTATAGGTCCTTTCTCCTACAATATTTATTGTAATAAAAGTATTGATATTTTTCCATCTTGATATAATGCTCTAATTTTTTTTTTTTTTTTGGTTTGTATATTTTTTTCATATAACGTTTGTCATTTAATTCATCATCGCCTCACATCAGTGACCTTTCTTACCAATGAATTTGGCAAATAAAATCGGCTTTGTAATTAAACAAAATCTGTTAAACTTTTTATAAGAAAGAAAAAGGACCTTTCATTCGTCACTTTTTCTCAGTTCAGTTGAGCGGATATTTAAAATATATACTCTTGACGTTATATTATGAAAACTTTCTTATGGGCGGAAACCATTAATATGATATTAGAACCAGAGATAAGACGATTCCTCAGATGGTCCCTCTTGTTTTAATTTATCGTAAGAGAAATTAAAATAAAAACCATTTCAGAGCTCTCAGAATGATTTTAATTACAAGCCCCATGTCATTAATTTTTCTTATATTTTGAATTCCTTTCTCTCCTTCAGTTAATGAAGTACATATTTGCCCTAAGGCTTATTAAATGTTTTAACATGCATTTATAATATCGTTGTAACTCAACGAGCCAAATTTAATGAAATCTGCTACAAAGATTTCTTAAACAAGTTGTTTATTTTAATTAATTTATCTTAAGATAATCTCTGGTTTAGGCACTTAGAAGTCCGAAAATCATTCGACCCATCCAAAATTACTGGTTTTAAGTGTTATAGACTGACATATGGAACGTAAATTAAAATAATATTTAAGATCTCGGTTAGATCTCATTTCTCTATCATGGTTTATGACGGACCATTGACCCTGGTGCTACCATAGGAAATCCATAGGATTTCCCGCCCACAGTGGAGTTTTCTTATCATGACCTCAAGAGTATTTCAAATTTGACCATGCAGGTAATGCAAGGCCCACTGATATTCTTTGAAAGAAACGCATCAATTTCATATGATTTCTAATTGAAACTCTTGAACAGTATTTTAATAAAATAATAATTGTAAATAATTTGTTTAATAATTGATGTTCCTTTAATAATTTCATAATAAGAGATTCGAAATATCAAATATCCATATTTTCTTAAATTTTTTTTTTTTTTTTTTTTTTTTTTTTTTTTT
>JAFIDM010000001.1:72080295-72122214 GCA_023159025.1 Thereuonema tuberculata
CAGTCAGCCTAGGGGCCCCATCCACCCAAGTATTTCCTTTTTTTTTTTTTTTTTTTTGGTTGTAAAAAATATTTAGAGGGGGCCTCAAAATTGAATTGCGCCTAGGGCCTCTCAAGTGCTAAATCCGCCACTGTGTTTATGTATATTTCATTTTTGTATTCGTCCTTGCTTCCATCCATTTCGAGAATGTCCACATGAGACAGACTTGTATAGGAAATATCAACCTAATCTGAGTTCCAAATATAGGGTTATTACAAATGATTCATCGGGTTTAAAAAAAGCTGTATTTCACAAAGTATTACCATGAAATAATGAATGTTACCTGAAAAAAAAGAGAAATTATCCAAGTTATAGTCATAATACTACAGATGTTTAATGTGTACTTCCCTCGTCACGCGACACATATCTGTGAGGTCCACACACGTTGTAGCACTTCCGCGTTGATGGTCCCGGAGCTAATCCAGTGTTGCTGGCAAAAAGTGTCTTTCACATGGCTCCAAAGAATAAAAAATCACAAGGCGTAAGGTCGGGACACCTGGGCGGCCATCTGATCAGCGCAAAGTCATCCTCAGCACATCACCCAATCCAGCTGTGTGGGAATTCCTCGTTCAGATAGTGAAGCACTTCAGCGTGCCAATGAAGTGGAGCCCCATCTTGCTGGAATATAAAGTTACCAGAATCATCTTTCAGTTGCGGAAACAACCACAACTGCAATATATCGACGTATGACCTACCCTTCACAGTATTCTCAAAGAAAAAAAAAAGGGCCGAACACGTTTGTTAGCGCAAATGATGTGGAGTTTGGGAAATCCCGTTCATATTCCACAACAGCATGATAATTTTCCATGCCCCATATCCGGACATTGTGACGGTTCACACAAAATGCTTTCTGTTACATAGTCGCCATTTTGCAATTGAAGCTCGTGCTGCCACCTGGTCTGTCACAAAGAAGTCTGCACGCGCGAATTTTAAAATTTGAAATATTGTCTTTTGTTGCATGATTAGCACGACGCATATATCCATAGCTTGGAAGTTATAGGATTTTAAAACCCGATGAATCATTTATAATAACCCTGGATAACAGGGCAAAAGATAAAGAAAGGTTCTCAACATTTAATAAAGCATTTAACGTGCGGATAATATTATGAGATGATAGTGAAAAGCCTCCCTACTTGACTAAAAAAATGAAATAAAATTACAATAAAAATAGGCACCCTGCTAGTAGCGTCCAGAGTGCTGACTGGACATCAGAAGGGGAAATATTCTTAAAATATTCCCCTTTTGATGTCCGGTCAGCTCTTTGGACATTACTAACAGGGTGCCTATTTTATTGAAATTTTATTTCATCTTTTTTAGTCAAGTGCTCTTACTATCATCTCATTCTCAACATTTCTTCTGTACTACAGTAATTTCTTCTGTACCCTTAAAGATTTACTGCAACAAACTTAACTATTCGTATTCTAACTATAATTATTAAATTACTATGTCCAGGCGGGGGGAGGGGCCTCGACTACTTCTTACTATGGCCACTAGTACAACACTTAGCACTACACGGCACTTTTTCTAGGAATGAGCACCCCCTCCCCCCCGAAAGAAAATTCTGGCTGCGGTCCTGACTATGTCGAATGTCCATTCTTTAAGAAATAAATACGTTAAGCCTAATATCTAGTCTGTAGCTTCCAACCGTACGTGAAATTTAATCCTACCCAAATGGGATTTTCTATTACATAACATTGAGAACATTAGACATCTTCAAACATTAATAGGATACAGAGTTGAAAATTTCAAAACACGGATCTGATTTAGCCGAGGTATGGTGTGGGAGAAAGTTCATCCAATCAATGTATCTGAAAGCTGTTGAGTATGAACTACTCATTTATATGATAATAAGTGGCCAATGAAAAGATTGTGGCTTGCACTACACCAGATATTTAAGAAGAAAGGACAGTTCAGTATCGTGTGTTTAATCATACTACTATACATTACCATAATTATGCAGTTGGTAAATAATAGATTTCCCTAACAATAATCATTTCATCTTTACAAATAGAAAGACATGGCGTGGAGATATGCACCACTGAGAAAAACACTGTTTCGCAAGTGCAGGTTGTAATCATATTCAACACCAGCATTTAAATGTAACAAAGAAATATCAAAACCTCGACGCATAATTCAGACAATAAATATAAAAAAAAATATGTAATATATAAAAAATTGGTGAAAAATACATCTCGGCATTTTAAAATCTAAGTAAAAATAATTCAAAAAGAACAATTTAAAAAAATACAGAAATAAAAATATGGTTTCTCCGTGTTAGCGGAACCTTCATTGGACAATTATATTTTCCAACAAATATAATTATATATTCAATTACATTTGCCAGAGATCCTGCAAACTCTTACTAACGGCTCTAGATTTAGGCCTTCTCAGCATTTGAACCCGGATATATTCAATGTGAGCAATAAAATACAAGAGGAAAACATTGCTCTGGTAAAGCTAGTCCTGCATAAAATATTAATATAGGGTGACCAGATTTTGAAAATGACATTATGGGGCACTTTAATGTAGCTGACAAAATCAACCAACCAATGCTATTATTTGTATTACTTACTTTATTTGGAAGAAATAAATGTCATCTCTTAAGGCGCGTACAGACCAAGTTCCAAATTCCAATGCAAACAACGCCAACTCGACCGAATGTGTTCGTTGGTTTTTGGGATTGGTAACGATTGGAAATGATTTTCATTTTGATAAAATGTTGTCGTCACATCGGATTTAGTTTTGATTTGGAAACCGTTGGTTGTGGTTCGGTCATTTTAAGCGGGAAGGTATTGAATTGATCGTCTCGTAATGTCGTCAAGTATAATGATTATGTGCAAGTGCCGGATTTTTAGTTGTGAATGCTTTACTTCAGAACAAAAAGAAGAACGTAAACCGAGACGCTGGTGGATGACAAACACCATATAAAAATAGAAGTGCCTACAATACAAGTAATTTGCTGGATGAGCTTCGGAGTTCAACTGCAATACTCTGCCAAATATCTATCTTCTTTTTTGAGAGTTTATAATTTCTATTGCTAGGATCCCTTAATATAGGATTATTCCGGTATAGTTGAATTAGTTTGAGACACAAATCATCGTCCATTCCACATTGAAACACGAAATAAACAATACACACACCAGGGAATACTTGCCAACGACTGAAAACGTTTTACCTCGTCCACACCAAATCAAGTACCGGTAAGCGACCGAACGCAGGCCAACGCCAACGGATCGCCTTGGAAACCGTTGGGATGCATTGGGGTGCGTTCGCCACCGCCGTACACATCGATTCCAACGAATCCAAGTATCTGTCCACATGTGCCTTGGTATGCGTTGGAGCTTCGGTCTCTACTCGCCTTTACTGAGAGCTATGCTTCTAAAGACTGTTTCTTACAGTTCTCCAAATAGGTAAAATTGCTTACCATAATTATTGTCAAATGTTTACTTGCAAATATATAAGATTTTCTGAGATCAGTTCTAATGGCCATTCATATACTGATTACAACTTTGAGTAATAATACAATTTCATTTTCTAGTCTAATTTCATCAGTTTGTTTATAAATTTTACTATTTGCAATTTACATAATGGCATAAAGAAAGTGCTACTTTAGGTTGAATTGTAATGGACACTCAAGCATTAATATGAGCATTTTAGCAGGTACATGAATAAGACGTTCTTGCGCATAGTAACTACTCAGTCTAAAGTCTAAACGAGATCTATTGTTGGGAATGTGTTCATAACTTTATAGTGAAGAAACATTCGACGAATGATTCAATATTGCACTTCAGAATCGTTCAGTGGTTCAAGTGAAAATACATTCATCTCTTCAGTTTCTCACAATGGCTGAAAATAAAACTAAGAAATGCAGATAAATAGTTAACTTGAAATTGCATTAAAATACGGGATAGTTATGCGTCCCGTAGGAAAGTTGTAGGGACAATGGGATACAACCTCAAAAAATTCCGTAAAATATAGGATGTCTGGTCCTCCTATCTTAGGGAAAAGTTTTGTCACAAAACTTGCGAAATTAAGTTATATTTCAATGCTTTTGCTGTTGCTTCTTCCCACCAAAAGAAAGCAACAAACTGACGCAATTGGAGAAATACGAAACAGGAAATTGGTAAATGAAATTATAATGGACAATCCAATGATAAGCTAACTGGTGTAAGTTATTTATCAGGCACTGCTTAATAGATATTAGATATCAGCCCTTCACCTTGAAATGCAATTAATGTCCAGATTAGATCTACAACGCCTACAAAAAGTAATTCAAGTCCTAAGCCGAAGCAAAAATAACATAAACGGACTGCGTGGGTTTAATAAGAAAGTCCATGCGTGGGTGAAGGATGTAAATACAGAGCTCGTGGAAATTATTGCTTATAATCGATTGCTTTAGTTGGAGCAACACATCAGAAGACAGAAGTGATGGAGAACTTAAGTCAGTAAGTTTAATAAACATTTTAAAACGAGCCAATAAAGAGAAAAGTTTCCGAATTCTTTTTTGCAAAGTGAGTTATTTAGATTTCAGTGAAATTCTTTATCGTGCTTTTAAAAAAAAAATGTTTTTGACGATAATGTAATGATGTTGTTTTAGGGAACCCAGCTGTTTGACTTATTTCTGGATAACGTGTTTGTATTTAATTTAACTTTTTACACTTAGAAGCTACCACCGTAATGTTTCTTTCTATTCTAGAAGGAATGGCTAAAATAAATAGGACATTTAAGGAAAATGAAATTGTGATAAACTTGCTTTACATAATAACTGATATTGACAATCACTGTCTGGCAATCTCGATCTTTTATAATGTATTTCTAACGAACAATATAATTTTAAGGAGGAATTCAGAACAAGTCAACGTAATTTAACTTTTATTCCGAACAATTCAATGAACTGATACAATTAATTTCTTCCTATTAATTACTTCAATATTTCTGATCGAAATAATTCTCCATTTTATTACTTTTTATTTTTCCTCTCGTAAATAATTCTTAGGCTACTTGGAATATTATAGAATGTTTTCCTAACAGTTTATTACTTCCACAATGGCTGTTAACAATCAATGCTTAACGAATACAATTGTTATTTTCCTTCTTCTCCGCCCAAAAAAAAGGTCACAGGAATTTTATTAAATAAGACAGGATCCACAAATTACGTTTACCCCTCATTTATAAGGTTTCTGCAATTGAATTTTTCTTTTAAATCAAATGAAGCGAAATCTAGGTGGGGTGATTTTACTCTTCGATCGCATCTGCTTTCAATCTATTTCGTAATTGTTTATTTGCTCCAGTTTTTTTCTTTTATTCTTTTGAAATTCGCTAGCTACAACACTGACAGCCTTAAGAATATTTCATTTTAAAAAATGCAAGAAAAAGGTAAGATTTATTATTTCATATTCTTATTATGTAGTTTTTTTGTATATCTTGAAAAATTCTTTTCTTTGTCTTATTGTAAAAAATTAAAACTGATCTAGTAAAATTTCTAACTACAAAAAAGCAAATTATTTTTTTTTATAGTATTTATATATTTTTAGTATTTATTAAACAATAACTTTTTTAGTAATGTTAGATGTAAGGTAAGCGTATACTGTTTATCATAAAATTTATTATGTGATCTAAATACAATTTTTTGAAAGTCAAAAGCATGAACTTTGTTGGTTATCAGGAAAAAATTTATATATATGATCAATCTGAGTATTTTCACGATTTCATTAGGAATAAGACATCAGCATTTTTTTTAAAAACAGAAGAGCTCCATTTCGCCCTTGCTAATCCCTCTATATTCTTCGTGCATACTGAAGACTGCCAGAATGAAATACATCACAACTATTCTGTTTTCTATAATAAGCTTGTTACGTCAAAACTTACGGTGCCTACTTTATTACGGAATTTTAGTTTAAATCTTGTTTGCACATAAGGTTAATCAATTGTAGCTCCAGGAGATAAAACTTAGGCAGATTAGGAATGACTGTTGTTAATTGTAGTAGCTCTATTGAAACTCTTAACTCTTAGATTCGATGGAAGAAATCCTTTTTTTTTTTTTTTATTACATCCCTGGAAAGTTTACCTGCTATAAGTTTGTGGAACAAAAGTTGATGTGTCTGAGTCAGTATTTGGAATAACAGTATTGGAATCAAAAGACGATATGTAAATAATCATATCAAAACATGCCTTCGAGATTCATCACAATATTAATTTTCACAACTTGAATTCTTTCTTTTCTCGCTCCTCAAGTCAAAACATTTTTGTATGATTTGATGATTTTTTTTTTTTTTATTGATCGTAATATAATCCTACGAGGTACAACAGACCTGTTTGCAGGTTATATTGTGAATAAAATTAAGTTACATAGGATAACTAAATTTGCAACAATTTGAGCCCAACCCGAGCTCTCGAGGTCCTTTGGTTGCCGAGATACAGCCAGTCAAAGATGGGCGCAATTGTATCCAAAAAGGGAAAAGTTATCGGTAGGGTCGTTTTCTAACATACGTACCGGCTAAATGAATGGTCCTAGATTGAAGTCATGAGCAAGGAATTTGTAGAGAGTTAATTTCAAGTTAATTCCAAATGGTGCCTTTAGGCCTCAAAGTTTCCTCAAAAACGAAAACAATAGTAAAATATCGGATTTGGGGAAAATGATGAAAAGATGGTGCTGAATAATGTTGGTATGGATTTCGTTAAAAAAACGTGCAAGAATGTGAATTTAACATTTTAGAGGTAACATATGGCTTCAAATAAACATATAGTAAACAAATAAACGTAAGCATGAAATAAACAACGTAAACATAAATGTAAACAAGAAAATACTATTTACAGTGACAATCATAAACAGCGCAGTAGTTTAGAACTGTGCTCTTTTGGAAGGGCCAGGTCTCATCAAGTGTGGATCAGTGTGGGAGGAAAGGGGAGGGACGACGTTTTCTGGAGGTGGAGGCAGGTCGTCATATGGTGTTGGGTCGTCCACATCCTCGTCCTCCTCGTTCAGGACGATCGGGGTGACGTTTGTGCAACTTCACCCTTGGCAAAAGGAGCATTGGATAGAGCACTTGAGCCTGCCTTTCTGCAAGTGCACGACCCTAAGCACCCTTTCTTGCAATTGCAAGACACCATTCTAAGCAGGGTCCACATTGTAACGGGCATGAGACCTTGTTCGCTGGTGGCCCATTCCCAGTCACACGGGTTTTTGTCGACCCCAACCATTTTTGTCCCTGGTGATAGGTCCTCCAAGAATGATATTGCCTCTGTGATGGGGAGGAGGCGGGCAAGGTTGATTTTGGCCGTTGCTGCCGATTTTACAAATGCTGAGTATCGCAGGGTGTTCAGCATTCTCTCATCTCCTCCGTAGAGGTTCATCAAGATCTTCTCGCCAGCATTTCGTACTGCTTCCTGATTGGAGTTTGGATCAAGGAAAATGCTGGCGAGGTCTATCCAGTGGGGGTTTTGTTTGAAGATGTTGCACCACTTCATCTTGCCTTGCCAGAAAAGCGCAGAGGTAGTGTCACACCCACTGATGGCATGCAGGAACACAACAATCTCTCATGGACCCTGCATTTCTCCAAATGTGAAGGAATGTGCTGGATATTGGGCGCACTTTGACCCACCTCTGCCGCCTTTCTGGAAGTACACGTTGTCTGTCCAGAGCCGTTGAGGAGGACCCAGTGCCGCGCAAAACGGGGGTGCCAGGGGTGCACGGCACCCAGGCGGCACGTCTTGAGGGGCGGCGGGCGGCAAATAATTTTGTGTAGAAATACTAATGGAAAGGTAATAGGCCTATATGCAAAATATAGTGTTACCTCCTTTAACGGACACTCCGAATAGCGGACACCTCTAATTAGAGGACGTTATTGCGGGTCCCAGTCCCTTAAAATAGGACATTCCATGTTATCCACTCCGAATAGCGGACACTCTAAATAGCGGACGGTTATTTTAACTGTAAAAATTATTTTTTTTTCGATTAACATTTCGACAAACACATCATGGTTGTATTTACATCGGTGTCCAATACATTGCTACATTGTATCGATGTCCCATGATTCAATGCACGAATCTGAGGTCCTTTTTTTTTACTGCAATTGCTTTGTAAATATCAATCCCTCGTAAAGCTATCCTATAAACGTGTTGATTAAATTTAGGGCGAATTAAAATTGCGTCAAAAAGGAAGAGATTGGCACTGAAAGAAAAAATTGATGTTCTTGAAATTGCTGCAAAAGAATAGCTGAGTGTGCGTTGTCTTGCTGAACGTTTTAAGTTGGAAAAACTCAGATAAGTGAACTTTTGAAGGGCAAAGATGAGATTAGAAAAATGTGGATGGTGAATTCAAACGAAAATTCGAAGAATTTGAAGTTTCGTAAAACTGAAACAAGAAAAATCGACGAAGAGGTGATAAAATGGTGCCGCTCTGCCCATGCAAAGAACATTTCTATAAGCGGTGTTTTGCTTCAAGAAAAAGCCAGAGAATTCGGTCAAACTTTACGATTGGACCTGTTTAATGGATGGCTAGAAATTAATTTTCTACATACTGTAATTAATTTTATTATTATTTTAAGTAAGACAAACGGATTAGCACTCATTTAAAAAGGAATATAGTAAATAATTTGCAATTGTTCATATTCTCTCATATCGCAATGATAATTGTACAAATTTAATTAAGATTGTATGTAACTAGGCCATCTCCCGTGTACAGATTGTTCGTTATAGATATTTGAAGAAGAGATTTATTTAGATGGACGTTGGTTGATATAGATGTTAAATGAAGATCATAGCTTACACACGATACTCCTGGCGACGAATTGATTGTGACTATTCTTTCGAGTGAAGATAACCAAATTCTGATGACTTGTGAATCTAGACAAATTTTCCTCTTTGGCGGAGACTTCAGACAAATTTTACCTGAAGTCTCAAGAATGGCCGAGATTACGACATTATTAACAGTTCTTTGAAAAGATCTCATCCTTTCTCTCGTTGTCCATTTCGATACTAATTGATTATCGATGATAAAACGATGGTTTATATGAGATAATCCAAGAATAATCGATTCCAATGAAAGGGGTTAAAGCAACATTTTGAAGTTTTGAAGACTCTTTTCAAGCCATCTCTTTTTCAAGCATAATAAAATTGGAATAAGTACAACAAAACAAAATAGTTGGAAGCTTAAACAAATTTCAAAAACACGTGAATCAATAAGTTTAGTTGTTTTTACTAAAATATATTAATAAGGTACAATTCAATTATTAAAAGTAATAATAAGAAGAAATAAAATTTAGATAATCTAACAAAACTCGATTCCAAAGAAAGCAGTTAACGCATTATTTTGAAGTTCAATAATGCTCATTTTGAATTTGTCGACTTCCTCGTGACAATAAAAAATGAAAAACCGTTTTCCATTGTTGCACTAACATTGGGGCACAACAATTGCGGAGATATAAGTCAAAAAACGAAATGAAAAGAGTTGTAGTCCCTATGGCCTAATGGATAACACATCCGACTTCGGATCAGAAGATTGCAGGTTCAATTCCCGTCGCGGAAATTTCATTGTAAAAATTATTTCTATTTTCCATTCGCACAGAAAATTGCGCCGGACAGACAGACAAAGAAATAAAAGATTTTAGTAATATAGATTTTTGATTAAATGCTGTAAACTAAAAAATGAAAAAAAGATAGTCCTTCCCAATAGCGGACACCTCCCAATAACGGACGAAACTTCCGGTCCGGTGACTGTCCGTTATTCGGAGGTAACACTATATATATATTTGTTTTATTAAATATAAAAATATTTATAAATATTTATGAAAAATATTAAATTTAGGCTAAAGTAAATTTAGGTTAAAGGGCGGCAACTTTTGCCTGGCACCCCGGCGCCAACAAACCTTGGCGCGGCCCTGGGAGGACCAGTAGGTCGACGTCCTCCCCAATGATGAAAACTTGATCGAACGATGAACTCTTGGAGAGGGCAGTCCTCACTATATCAGCATCGGCGTCTTCTTGAGATTGATGTATCTCGATACCATGCCTCCCTCAATTTGAGAGATTACGCATCATGGTGATCAGTCGATGTTTGTTACATTCATTTGAAAGCAGTTTTGCTTGGGGAACTTTGATGGGTGCTGCAGCGAGAAACAGAGCGTCGCAGGCGTTCAACTGATTTAGTTTTCCTCCCGCTTCCGAGGTTTTTATTCACTAAACAATAGACCGACTGCCATGGACCTGGCACAAACGATTTCTATAGAAGGGCACCAGTACAAAAATTTTGTAACCTTTTTCATGCTGTCCCTTTTTCACGCAGTTCTCGGTCTAACTTATATGGCTACAAATAATTCCGATTGCCACAGAATAAGGAGACCCGCAGCGGTACTCGCCCGTATTATCGTTAGATTTGTGGAGTACCTTAGCGGGACTCATCTATATTCCGGGGTTATTATGTATTCTGTAGGTATTCATGTATTGTGTATATTTCAATGTATGATTTTGAATGTATGTTTAATTGCAGCCATATTTTACATCTCAAACCTTAAATGCGAATCAACTGAAACAAGTTCCAGAATTTCGCAGTTTTTCGAGCGCCACGGGAGTAGCACAGGGTTTTCAGGGTTGCAAACTTGGATATAACCAACTTTCAGGGGTACTAATAACATATTACAAAATCGTAGATACATGCGCGTTTGCGATGTTTGCCTTCTTTTGTGTCGATATTGACTGGCCTAACTTTTTTTAACGAAATCCATACCATCATTATTCAGTATCATGTTTTCATCATTTTCCCAAAATCCGATGTTTTACTATTTTTTCGTTTTGAGGAAACTTTGTAGCCTAAAGGCACAATTTTGGAATTAACTTGAAGTTAATTCTATTCTCTACAAATTCCTTTCTCATGACTTTTCTCTAGGACCATTCGTTTAGCCGGTAAGTGTCTTGGAAAATGACCCTACCGATAACTTTTCCCTTTTTGGATACAATTGCCCATCTTTGACTGGCTGTATCTCGGCAACCAATGGACCTCGAGAGCTCGGGTTGGGCTCAAATTGTAGCAAATTTAGTTTGCTTTACAAACGTATACCGTGAAGATACCCGAAAAACGCTTCCTTACGGTAGTTTTTTCGCAAAACCTGAAACAAGTGCCAGAATCTCGAAGTTTTTCGAGCACCACGGGAGTAGCACAGGGTTTCTAGGGTTGCAAACTTGTGTATGTATAAACTAATCTCAGGGGTCCTAACAACATATAAAAAAATCGTAGATACATGCGCGTTTGCGATGTTTGATGGTTTTATTGACTCACCTAATGAGTTTATCCACAGTTAAATTGTTGGATGTGTGATGAAAATACACACTTTGGAATTAAGTATACAATTGCTTGAGGCGATTAGAAGTCAATTAGAACATTCTCAATAAATACAGAAAATATGAATGAATGTCGTTTTAAAATGATGCAGCACTCTAAATACTGCCGTAAGTTTAGAATGAGCACGTGAGATTAAAAAACAACTAAATTAATTATTGAGAGCGTGTTGCAGAATTTTCACCTCAGAACCATTAAAGGAGAAATTGTCTTTGAATTTAGTCTAAGGTTAAATAATTATTATTGCTCTCGGAAATGTTGGGAGAATATTTTGGGAGAAAAAAAAAGCCCATCTAATGCGAACAAGTCATTGACAAGTGACTTCTGCTTTAATAATTAACAGAAGGGCAAATAAATATTCAAGAGAATTTTATAACAGAAATATATCATTACCGAACAAGATTACAAATGCAAATATATTCTAACACTATTATATCATTAATAATCTTCGATGAATAGACTTCATCATATGTTTGTTCAACTAGACAAAGCATTCGAACGTCATTATGTACTCATATTAATATTGAATCACTTTATATTTAGAATTTATTTGTCTATCTACACACCACTGACTGCGAATCTAACATATCTGTACATTCTTATATTGCACATTGTTTTATTTTTAGATTCTATTTCCTCATGATCATCCATTTTTTTACTTTATTGTCCCATCTCCAATAATGCACGGTGAAGTTTCATTTGAAATAAATATCCTTTCAAATGTATTTCAAGCTTTCTGCAATTGCTAACTTGTTAACTCCGTGTACAGCAGATTCTGTCCCATGAAGTAAAATTTTATTTTAACAGTTTAGTAAATTTTAAAATGGATAGGTTCAATGACTCGAAGGCAGGTATTTAATCATGTCATTGAAGGAGTCTACATAAATGATATCAATTTCATTTTTGTAAGTTTTGTAAAACCCACATAAGGATGCATTCGTGGATTGAATTCGGAAGAAGATCGCTATGAGTCACTTTATTTATTGCCTTTGCTTTAATTAACGGGTATCAAATTCCTTTATTTCTGCTGGGAATTCTGAAGTTAAAAAAAATAAAGCAGCAGTGCCTTAATACGAAATATGCGAAAGAAGGACGTGAAGAAGAATACGCAAAACCGAGAAAGCTTATTGCTCTAATAAATTTAAAAAGATTACAGACTAACTATAATATTTAGAAACAGCAAATTAGTCAATATAAGAAGGAATTAGGAAGGAGAATACAAGCCAATAGAACAATAAAGAAAATGTAGTAAGGATATATTAAAAAAATATTATAAAATACAATACAAATATTAAAAAATTAATTCAAAGATTTAAAAAAAAATTTTCTAAAAAATTAGAAAAATTACAGAAAATTATGGAAAAGCCAGATGAATACGATTTAAAACAGGCAAGAAAAATCGTTTATGCGCAAATGAAGTAGGAATGGGAATGCTGAGTTTAGAAAGAGATGAAATGTTATACAAAGTAAACTAAAGATTATAACTCATATTAAATTTCAAAGTAAAGGATCTTATATGCGAGACAAGTCAAACCAATTTGACAGATAGCCGTACATCTTTTATATACAGTAAAACCTCGTTAATTCGTCACCCGGATAAGTCGTCACTCCGTTTATGTCGTCGTTTTCCTTTGGTCCCGACCAGGTCTCATATACAATAATGTAAAATAATCCTCCTTTACCCGTCACCAAATTTAATTCTACTCCGGATAACTCGTCACCCTCAAAAATGGCCAAAAGCATCTTTCTACTCCATTTGCATGCCATCGTATTGTCTTTTCAGCCCTGCCCCTTCACTTTAAGAAAGCCAAGCCTTTACGGTGAATTATCGATCTTGCCTGTCACTTCATTCCTTTCCTACCCCTTCGGAGGATTTGGGTTTTTGGAATCTCGCTGCTAATCATTCAAAGCACACTTCTCGCTTCGACTCTGTCGCGTGTAGACGTTTTTCTTGACCGCTCTTGAGTGTGACTTTATTTCATAGCGAGTAAGCCCCGCTGTTAGGGCTTTTTTTTTTTCTCTTGCGATTTCGTGGTTCGATTACGTTTTTAACATGCAAGGGAAGCGAAATCTTACCTCGTTATCTTTTAAAGAAAATAAAAAGACTTAATTCCACTTTTTGAAAAATCAAATGTTTCGAAAACAGCTTTTGCCAAAGAACACCATATTCCCAGGACTACATTAAACGATATTCTATCATCGAATCAAGTCAATGAAGAAGCTGACTGCAATGACTAAAGAAAGAGAATGAGGAAATCGAAGTTTGATGAGTTCGAGGAGGTTTAGTTCGATGACTAAAATGTACCGATTTCTGCCGTGATTCTCAAAGAAAAATCCATGGAAATTGCTAAGGAGTTGAACATTGAAGATTTCGGCGGCAGCAATGGTTGGCAGGAATGTTTCAAAGACAGACATTGTCTTTCTTTTAAAACGATTAAAGTGTGGTAACTATAAAAGTGCTTTTTTTTATTTTCCACTCATTCATTTGCATGAATTGATTTCTGAAAATCTTGTTTTCTCACGAATCCTACAGCAGTTCATGAAAATACTGTATTTCACTGTTTTTTTGTTTTATTTTTTTTCAAAAATTCCCCACTCCGCCTAAGTCGTCACTCCGGTTACGTCGTCAAAAATGTTTTGACCTTGAGTGACGACTTAACAAAGTTTTACTTTATTTTGGAAAGTAGAAAAACTCCGTCAAAAAAAAAATTAAGCCACACTAGTGGCCATAAACCAAAAATTTCGATTGATAATATGACTGATTTTTACTATTTGTAACCAATAACTGACTGCTGTATTATCAAAATAATAATATTGGGGTTTTGAGACTGGATCTCTAAAAAAGACAACTTTTTTTCTTTTTTTTTTTCCCTGGTTGAATGACTAAGACCATATCAAAACCCCGTACCATTCTAAATTCATGAATTCGCTTTTATGGCCAAGGGGTGTGATGACAACTGAGCAATCCATTGGGGATCTGTAATCGTAATAAAAAAGGTTAAAAACCGCTGTTCCAGAAGATTCATTACACATTCTGTATAAATTAAAACACGTTCTATATAAAAAGAACAAAGTAAATTATAATTAATAATTACAAAAAGAATTGAATTCAAAACATGTAATGAATAAAGTAAAAGGAACACTTATAAGATATTAAAAGAGGAAAGCAAAAACAAAACCGCGGCAATATGTGAATCCTGTCCGTGGATTAATATTAGAATGTAAATACTCCAAAATCCACATATTTGAAAATAAAGAAATTTAGAATTTTTTTAATTTCAATTTTTGTATCGCATAATTACATAGTTGTTGGCCTTGTACCATCAAAATACAAATATATATATTTAAAAAATAGTTAAAGGAATAATATTGGTTAATTAGACTGTATAGTTAGGATATTCGTCTCCAAATAGCATTTTTTTTTATTTATCAAAACAAGTTGTTTTGAAGAAAGTATTGTAGAATCTAAGAACAACTTTTATCTCTGAATGTTTTGTCCATTTCTTAAATACTTAAGTTCATCTTATTTCCACATTGAATTGATTCATTCAATTTATGTCTCTCTTAAGATTTATAATTAATCTTTAAGTCAAAGTTTAGTTGCCTGATTTTCAATTTTAAGAATAAAACTAACGTGAAGATAATAACGGTACAGGTTTATTAAAACAAATAATTTTTATTTATTAAATTGTATTTTATGTATTAAAATATTTACTAAAATAATTATTAAAACATGTAAAATAACAAAAACTTTAATAATTTTCAAAAAAAAATATTAAGAAGTCAGCAGAAAAAATGAAGTTGATCTGATCGCTGAAAAGTTCTGGAATCACATTAAGAACACCGGCTTTTAATGGCATAAATTCAGATTAGTTAAGTACATTAATACCAAATCCATTAAGGTAACAGCAATGTAGTTACAATAGTTTCAATAATTCGGTATTTTGCCTTAGGTTTTCTAATATCATTGGATTTTGTTTTGTAATTATCTTACAAACAAATGTATGCATATATGTATACTATACATTGTATAGCCTACATACATACATACATTTATGTATGACAAATATACAAGGATGAAAACTCAGTTATTTCAACTTTCCATAATAATGTGACATCTGTATTAGTTAAAGAAGATCAAGAAGGTACCAAATTATTGTCCACGATTGAATTTATTCATCTGAAGTATTAAACTAAAAACTATGTAAGTATCTACTCCTCTTTTCTAAATATTTGGGTAATTACCAATTCGTTTTTTGAGTTATATTTACTTTTTTTAAAAGATTTCTGTTTGAGATGAACAAAAGGAACGATGTTTGATTCCTTCGAAAGTTATAATTAAAGGTGAAGCCTGGTTAGAAGAATGTAGGTTAATATGCGTTCATTTTAGACTCTTATTTTCAAAATGTCCCAACTTTGTCAATCATATTATATTTTCTCGCTTCCGTTGACGCAACGCTTTCTATTTCAAAACTTCATTCATAAAAGGCATTTCACTGCTTTTGACGTACACATGACGTAAATAATTGCGTGCCGTACATAATGAAAGACATTTTAATCATTTTCTGCTTTGCCTTCTAGATGTAGCATTCTTTGATTCTGCGCTGAGTTTCCTTTTTTTTTTTTTTTTTTGTTTCCTTTCCGGTTTGTTTGAATCATTGCTAACATACTCGTTTCAATACTCAGTATATAGTATTTATCCACATGAAACACGTAATTACTCTGTCTTTCTCCTTAAATATTCAGGACGAAAAATAAAACGTTTGTGAATCTCAATAGAAATTTATTTTCGACAAGTGGGCGCATTAAATGTCGCATTGTTGACCGCTCTCTTCTTCAAGAGTTCAACATTAAATGGTTCTGGGATTACCTTGTGAATATTTTTTGGTCTTTTTTTACAAATATTTTTTTTGCGAATATTTAAAATCTACTGAGAATAGTGTAAAGTCTAACTATGATGAAATAGTTTTGCTTTCGACTACATCTATACTGCTTTGCGAAAAATAGTGACCATTATTAACTGTGTAGTGATTTGTGTTATAAGATATAGTTTAATTTAGACAGATTAGATCACATTTTAATAATATTCGAAGTGTATTATTGTGAAGCTGATTTCTGGATAATGTTGTAAGGAATACCTACAAAAATTACATATTAAAACTTAATATTGAACTAACTCCGCCATCTTGAAAAAACGGATAACGATACTATGTTAGAAAAACATAAACAATTATTAGAAAAGATAATTTAAATTAATTTCACATGTTTTCATAATGTAGATATAACATTTTTTTTTATAATAGCTCTACATAAATTGAATATAGGTGGATGGACACTTGTCACAAAATAGTGCGAAAAGTATCAGTAGCGATTGAAGGATTATAAGATAATGAGTGTTCAATATTACCCTTAATTTCTCGAAAATTGTAGCAGTTTACTTTATTTGCCAGTAGTAAATATTTTTGGCCAGTAGTAAATTTGCCTTCTTTTTTTTTTTGCCTTGAAAACAAATCAGCTCTTGAAGAAGTATCAGATTATTGTCCTCCAAATGAGAGATGGCCGGCGGAAGTTTGAACTGCGCAGCCCTTCCGGTAGCTGATCAATTATGTTTTCCTGTCACAATGGACGACGGGGTCTGTTTTCACTGAGAAGGACATGTTGATAACGCCAAATTAAAACTTCTCTCGACTATTTAGCGTTATTTCAATACCAGTTGCTAACAATAAGTATTTATATAATTAAATAAATACATATTATTTATAAATATAATGCTCTTTTGCAAAGTAACAAGCGATTACCTGTCATGGCGGCGTCCTGTCATTAAATCAGACGGAAGTGCCTGACCAGACTAATCGATGATACATGCGCAGATCTCACAAAAACAGGGCGGCCATCTCTCATTTGGAGGACAATAGACAGTTATTTACCCGAAATCAAAAAAATTCTTTCTTTTTTTTTAAACTGCTAAAAAATTGTCATTTATAATAGCATTCAAGGCACAGAATTCATTAGGGAGCGTCCATTAATTACGTGAGCTCAAAATGGGGGGGGGGGGGGAAAAAACACCAAAACTTATTTAAAGGGACGGGGGGGGGGTCATTGAAAATCTCACGTCAACTTTTTAATTCAGAGAATATACACATTACAACAGATTATAACATTTTGTAATATTGTCTATGCCCGGGATTGCCCGATTTGAAACAAGCCCCGCGCAAGTTTCAGATTTCATTCGGCAAAATCTCATCACACGTCTAATGACTGTCTTCCTATATTACCAAAAGACATGGACGTCATGTGTCCAATCATTAGAATAGAGGAAGCACATGAATTCCTAAGGAGTGAGTGAAGAATTAGGGAAGGTGCACCTTAAACATAGTATCATTTTTCTCCTCTTCTTTCACAGAAAAAATGTATTTCATAGAAGACATCAGTAACGTTTTAGGTATTTAGTGGTTTGAAGCAAAATACATGAACGTATCAAATAAATTTAATTATTTAAAAATTATAGGGGAAATCTTACGTGAGGGGGAGGGGGGGGATCCCACCACATTTCACCAAATCTCACCAAGCGGGAGGGAGGGTCCAATTTTTTTAAAAAACACCTCACGTAATTCATGGACGCCCCCTTACAACTGATTCATTGTAAATTATTATCCCACTCTGCAGAAATATAAACATTCATAGACTTGGTTTTGCTTATATGAATTTAATAAAAAATGTAAAATTAAAATGAATCATAAGTTAGCTCTTGGACCTAAAGTACTTCTTACTTTATGGAGAATATAGGATTATTTATGGCCGAGTGCACCAAACTTCAGTTAACTTTGATGGCTGCAGTGTGGACGTAGCTAAAATTAGTGGGGGGTGCTGCTATAGAAAAATTTTAGCCTTTGTTTTAAAATTGTGTGAAAGGAAACAAATATATATAAAAAGAAATTTATCAAGTTTCTGAATAAATTTTCTTTTTATACATGTTTGTTTCCTTTCACACAATTTTAAAACAAAGGCTAACATTTTTCTGGAGCATCCCCCCCCCCCCACCAATTTTAGCTACGTCCACACTGCAGCCATCAAAGTTAACTGAAGTTTGGTGCACTCGGCCTTTAGCCTCTCTAAATTGTATTTCTCCCAAGGTATCGTTAATTTGTAATATCATACCTATGAGTACCTTAAAACGTCTGTAAATCAATACCGAAGCTTTCTTTTACCTTATAATTATTAATCTACATTACTAAAATCTTTTATTTCTCTGTCTGTCTGTCTGTGTGTCTGTCCGGCGCAGTTTTCTGTGAGAATGAAAAATAGAAAGAATTTTTTCAATGAAACATCCGCGACAGGAATCGAACCTGCAACCTTCTGATCCGAAGTCAGACATCTTACCCATTAGGCCATGGGAACTACAACTCTCTTCATATTGCTTTTTTGACTTATCTGTCAAAACTGAACTGACTTTGACTGAAAAGTAACAATTGTAATTAAAAAGAAAGTCAAAAAAGAAAGAAGCAGTACGTCATTAGGTAGAATACTGAGAAATCAGTATTTGTAACTTAAAAACCACTGAAAAGTATCAATTGGAATTGGATAAACGAGATGAACGAGAGTGACGATAACATCAATCGAATGATAAGTCTAAGAATACAAGGAGAGACTACAGAGCATACAATACAAGTGCGAATAAAATTGACACTTCTGATAATTCACCACACGAACATCTCTATATGCCCGAGTGTCTGAACGCATTGAATCTCAGCGGAATTCCTCAACATCGTTTGTCATTGAAGATTGGATCTCCAATAATAGTGTTGCGAAACATCAATCCCAAGTTTGCATACTGCAATGGAACTCAACTTAAATGCTGTTCATTCGATAATGATCTCATAGAAACCGAAATTATAACGGAACTCACAAAGGAGATTTTGTTTTCATCCATAGGATGTCTATGGAACCATGCGGTAATCTACTTCCATTCACTTTCACAAGAAAACAATTTCCGATCAGACCTTCTTATGCGATATTTATCAATAAAGCTCAAGGACAAACTCTAAATAAAGTTGCCATATAATTGGAAAACGTTGTCTTAACTCACATACAACTTTAGGTCTTTGAGTCACAATTCAACAGAATTTGGTTATCTTCACTCTAAAGAATACTCACAATCAATTTGTTGCGAAGAATTTCGTATACAAGCTATGATCTTCATTTATCATCTATATCAACTAACGTCCATCTGAAATCTCTTCTTCAAATATCTATATCGAACAATCTGATGGCCTAGCTAATAGATATAGATAATTTTCATTATTTGTAACTCAAGAACCACTGAAAAGTATCAATTGGAATTGGATAAAAAAGAACAGAAAAAAAAATAATCACTATTTCTATTAGGTAGAATACTGAAAAATCGCTATTTGTTACTCAAAAACAATTACTATTTCTAACTCAAAAACCACTGTAAAGTATCAATGGAAATAAAAAAAAAGAGACTCAAGAAAGAAAGAAGCACTATTTCTATTAAGTAGAATACTGAAAGCTCACTATTTGTAGCTCAAAAGCGACTGAAAATTGTATCTATATTACGAAAATCTTTTATTACTCTGTCGGTCTGGTGCAATTATTGTAATTTAAAAAAATAGAAATAATTTCTACAAGTTATCTACTGGAATCCAACATGCAACCTTCTGCTCCGAAGTTAGACGTCTTAGGCATTAGACCACAAGGATTACATTCTAATCTCTATAAAAAATAAAAATATATCACAGATATATGATTCACACGCTGATTCTAAAAGCAGTCGTGAATTGAGAGAATATATACATCAAAAATTAAAATAAAAAAACTTAAAAATAATTTTAGATTTATTTTACTTGATGTAATTTGTGTGTGTGTTTTTTTTTAATAAATAACAAATTGTTTTCCGTTACATACGCGAGGCTTCCGGAGCGAAGCGACGGGTAGCCGACTAGTAAATATTAATAAAAGAAGGAAAAAAAAAGGCCTGTTATAAAAATAACTCTTCTTTGGATTTAGCGTTGTTTTTCTGAGCTGCTCAATTAATTTTTTCTGATTCTAAATTTAGTCTTTTAAGTTTAGACTATTTGCTTTTCTAGATTGAATTTCATATTGATTTTCTTTTTACTAAAAAAATAGCTAAGAAGGGCCTGAATTAAATTGTCTAAAATAAAATTAGTTTCAGCAGAAAAAAAGAGAAAGAAAAAAGAAATTTTGAATTTTAATTTTTAATCTTTGAATAACATTTTAAATAGCATTAGAGATTAGAAAAAAAAAACCCTGGAACTATTCTAAAAAAAAAAACAAATAAAATCGTCGTTTAATCTAAATCACAACTGAAACTGCTTATTTGTCAATGCAGTTCAACCAACTAGCTAATTAAAATTCCAATGAAAGTTTGCAGGGAGTTGTTATTTGTTCAGCAGAAACAATTAAAAAGTTAAAGCTGCACCGCTACAGGCTATGCAGGTCATGGGAGGTTTAGGCTCCAGCGATTCTCGACCAACGGGATTAGTTGAGAAACAATTAAGAATTAAATTTTAATTAATAATTTTTGTTAAGAGACAGAATATACATTTTCCTCACTAAACTATATTACAAAGCAGTATTTTTCAGTTCGAATTTAAAAGCAAATAAATTTGAGAAAAAAAAAGAAATAAAGAAATTGAACATTTCACGCCTTGAGCTATCGTCAACCGACAGTTACGATAGTTCAAGGCATTAAATGGAATCTCTTTAATTCTTTTTTTTTTATGATTCTATTTGTGCAGATTAAATAAATTTGTTTAGAGAAGTTTTTCTGGTAAAGGAGTAACTCATTTGGAAGAGACCGAAAATCCTTTTAAATTATTTTGTAGTAATAAAAAAGAAAAAAGAAAATCCATCAGATTTCAATTCTAATCCAGTTTCAAACAATGTCAAACTGAATGTCTTTTATGTTTTATTATTTGCAACGGATTTGGAAAGTAATACAAACAGAATATTTGATTAGAATTTTTTGTTAATTGAATTAAATTGTTTCACTAAGAAATATCGATACGTATAAACAAAACTAGCGAAAGCGAATGTAGGGAAATTAGCTCTTACATTCGCTAATTGTATCCTTGCAATAGTTTTATTCTTAGATAACTATTCATTCTATTATCTTGCATGTTTACAGTTGGAGCACGTTCGCTGTTTTAACTCGTGTAGAAGATAGTAAGACTATCGCGTTCGCTAGTTAATCGCATTTTTGAAAAATTGGCACTTTCGTTAGTTATGTTATTGATATGAAGCTTATTTTATATTTCTATTATTCAATAAAGTTATATATTTTCTTTTCAGTGAAACTGAAGGAGAAGACGATTGATCAATGGATAACTATTCGAGGCTGCCAAAATGAAATTTTTATAAACAGATATAAAGTACATATTTTTAGTTTATTCCCAAATATTAAAAAAAGCTTAAAATCCTAACAAAATTCGATGATTATATTAGCAGTTTGCCTAATATCTTTACATTAATTATTTTCCTTTCTACTCATTTTCTAATACAACAGCCTCCTACATCCAATCCGAAGGAGAATTTGAGATTGGCTCCTGCTTTTAGCTGAATAAACTAAACTTAGTTTTATCAAATTGAAAATCGATCTTTCTGTTATGAATTTAGCCAAGAGTTCATCCAAAAAAATTAGAGTATTTCGGGTAATTACGTTTGGATAGTCAAATACTTCAGACTCTAAAACCATTAATCTCATTCTAAAGATAGTTTTATTCAGAAAGGAATTAATTTTACAAATAAGTTTCATTTGGATATTATTTTTCTTCAGAACACGGAATACATTAGTTAAAAATTACTTCTACATGAAGTACACTTCTATAAGTAAGGTTGTATAATTTCATTTTATCGATTCAAAATTAATTTTTTAATCAGCATTTTTAATATTTTTTTATTTTACGAAGACAAAGCAGTCCCAGCAAGTAAAAGAAAAATCACAACAATTGATTTAATGAATTGCCTTTCCTTCGAATTCCCATTTTAGCATCAATAAAAGTCTATATTCCGTTTTCAATTGTACAAATTTATCCATCATTTTCAAAGGAGCAACGCGAGTGCTTTCATGTTTACAAGTAATACATCTTAATTCTTTGAATAACCTGTTTCGAAATACATTAAAAACTCGTTTATCCGAATGGAGTTTATCCGAAAATCCGGTTTATCCGAAACGATTTTTGGCATATTTTAAAAATACACAAAAACATTTTTCCGTCGTTATAATCAATATTTAAGAAAGTATACAAGTGATTGTGTAGCTGTAACTATTAATAACATTATTCAATGTAGCATGTCAATATTGAAAAGGCTCAAAAATTGTTATTGAACAGTACTGTAACTACGCTAATGGTAGTTTAGCACCCACTGTAGGTTCACTGTAATTTTTTAATGTAGAGTACATGTTTAATAAAATATATTCCGGATTATCCGAAACGGGTGCGGTCCATCAAATTCGGATAAACGAATTTTAGTGTATATATACTTCTGGCAGACATTTTTGTAGACTGCCAGAAGATTGTGCCAGAAGATTGTTAGATTGTAAAATACTAACTTTAGTTAACATAAATATCAAACAAGCATTTTAATAAACGTAGATGTAGTTGTAATATTTTTACACTTCAGCTCATAAAAATTTTATTTTATTTTAAATACTTCTTATAATTCTATGGCATCAAATCTGTTAGGGTGGGTTTTTTTTCCATATTAATTAGACTCTAAATTTTTTTTTCTAATTCGTAACAATATAAAACCGTTATAAATATTTTAAATAATTTTATTAGGTAAAGAATTACTATTTTTAGGATAAGCCATCACTTTTTTTTAATCAACAAAATCTTATATCAACAAAAATATAGAAAAGCTTATCTAACAAAACTTTATCAGTGAGATTCTATACAATGAGATTGTTAATTTATTTTTGCTCAATAGTTAAGGCAAAAGAACAAAACAGAAAAAGATTCTACTTCCATCTAAACTACTTTATTGATTTTTATAAGGAAGTTTCTCAAAATGAAATAATTTCAAACCTAATCAGAAATAGGAAAGACAAACTTTTTCGATATCATTCAAGTTTCGTACATTTAATTAACTAATCCGAAATAACAAAAAAAAAAAAAAAAATAAGAGTTCCAATTGACTAAAGCTGATTACGATCAATAAGTGCGAACCATTAAAATGAAGCTTTATGGCCCCATATTGCCCAAACTCTGACTCTGTGATCAGGGCAATGTGGCCTCAATACAACAGTCATTTAGTTTCGTAAGCAAATAAAACGTTAACTAGCCATGAGTGAAATAACTATTTTGATTAGTTCTACTAATTTAGGAACTAAACAAATTAATGTTGTTGTTCCATTCATCACAATTATATTAGCAATAACAACTAATACTGAAATTTACTATTGATGTTATTTAACAGAGAACTAAAGATAAACATTAAACAGAAGTTGTTATTAAATCAAATTTTCTGAATTCAATTTTTGAAGTGAATTCATGAAAATCTAAGGCTTCTTTTCTTTCTTTTTTTGAACCCTATTTTATCCATTATATAGTTGGTGAGAGAACAAGCATTATTTTATTACATTATTATTCTTTTATAGTAATGACTTTTAGATGTTTTTTAATAATTAGCACTTAGATATAAAATCCTAGGCTCATATTTTTTAGAATTAAATGATTTTTTTTTTACGATCCCTATAAGTAAACTACTGGCATTTCCTGGAATTAAGTGCAATAGCCTAAGTATCTTTATCACCCATCATTACACTATATTAGATGTTTTTTAATGATATTTGGAAGTGTCACGTCTGTGATTGACGTTATTCAATACATTAAAGTAACTTTATACAGCAAATTTTTAACGCACGTCATCAAATCATAGGAAATACAGCAACATCATGTGACAGCTTTTTGTGTTCATTTATTTTTAGCGATCTCGTAGGGAGAAGTTATTAGAATTCCTGTGTGTCTATTACTCTACAGCCCAAACCGGAAATCGGAATCCCTAAAGCCTGAAGGTTTCGGGAAACATCCAACATCCGGTCCCGACGCCATTCAATTTTAGGTGAAGAGTGAGAAATAGTGGTATTGGAGTCTAACGATACTGAATCGATCATATTAAGAACGAATATGATGCCCTCGAACCAATCTGTCCACTTCCGGTTACTCAGGGTTGTTCCAATGATGCAATGGAGTCACTTGATTCGTGTTTACTACAAAACTGAATTACCTTGTTTATTTACTTACTTCTTAAGAGACATCAGATTATTCTCTATGAAGAGAAAACGATGGAATTAATTTTCTTGTTTTAATAACTGTTACTATTATTATTATTATTATTATTATTATTATTATTATTGATTTATGATCTAAGTGCTAAGATTTATGTGCTAAGCTTATCTTTTTAAGTAAATGAATTAAAAAACACTAAACTCCAATGCAAAACATTAAGAACATATTTTGACTGAAACAAAATATTATTACAATTAAATTGCAAAATCTCTCTCAGTAATTTACTATTTATGTGAAAGTTATTTATCTTTTTTTTCTTTCTTTTCATGAAATTGGAATCGGCATTTACTCAGGTAATCGCATTGTTAACATGAACAATATAATGATAATTATTTCTTAAATAAAAAGTAAACCTACTAAAGGTTGAGACCAGGTGTTTATGTTAGGTTAGGTGGATCCCACTCGAGCCCACTGTGGAGGTGAGGCTTCCATGGTTTCTTGACCTCGGGACTGAAGTGAAATCGGAGAGATATTACTAGCAGATATCTCAATGCAGCTGTTTCAGGCTTAATTGGCGATCATCAGTTGAGAGTAGTCACCAGTAAACAACAAGATCTCAATACGAAATTGAATGGAAACATCAATAAGAAAAAATATGGTATCTCCACAAATCTAAACTAAAAATAAGAGATACACATTAAAAATAAAATAAAGAAAGCACATGAATTTATTTAGTTATTTTTAATGTGTATTTCTTGTTTTTAAGGTTAGATTTGTCGAGGTACCATATTTTTTTCTTATTAAAAAATACATAATTTTTCTAAGGGCAAAAAGGGCTACAAGTAGTCTATTTATCCTGATTAAGTAAAGTCGATGTATTCTAAGTTAAGTTTAATTCAGTATTTTAATGTACCACTAAAGTATATAAATAATAGTAAACTTAAATGGCGCCATGTGTTCTTCCATTTTCTAAGTTTAGCAATGCTGTAGCTTTCCTGTGATTGGCAGAAAATAAATTTTTTAAATTTTTAAAATTTATTAATCAATAGTCTTTAATTTTGCTGATAAACATGTCACGAAACTTTTAAATATTATAAATTTCCAAAAAACAGATCTATCGTAAGTTTTGAATCAGGAATATATTTCGCTCTGGAGACGAGGAGTAATTATTATCCTTATACGAAAAAAAAGTTGTAATAAATAAGCAATAACAGAAAAGTAAGTTTATTAGTGTAGTCGAAAATAGCCTAAGTTTATTTACCGTGTCACGTTGACAGATTCAACATAAACTCTTTTGATACATTTAATTTTATCAGCTCTTGAAAGTAAGATGTGAGCAAGGCGAGGAACTTTGGCCGATAAATGTAAAAGACGCAAACGATGACGCAGTGGTCTATTAATAACCATTCAATCCTAAACAGTTTCTACCGCCAATACAAAGATATCATTAAATTTCAAAAATTGAAATGACGTCGATACAGCAACCATGTTATATAATCATGATATTGTGTCTTTCTTGCGAAATGACACTGCACTGCATTGAGGAACTGGTAACTTAACATACGTACAATTCTGGCTGCTCTGTTGAATCCTTTACTTACACAGTTATTTGAAACAAGTAGTTTTATCTTCAGCTTTTCTAAAACTACCATTTGGTAACATAATCTATTTGACATATAAAAGACAATGACTAAATCAGTATTACTACCAAAATAAAAACTTTTATCTTTGATAGATATTAGGGATAAATAGCTTTTATAACACTCCATATTTCACCTATTTTCAAACTTTTTCTTGCTAAAAAGATTACATAAAATTATGTAAAAGTACAAAAGCTAAAATTTCAAGACTAGGAATCAAATGATTCCTAGGATTTCAAATGAAACTAGGAATCATTTATAACTTCCTTATAAATGAAAATGATAAGCAAAGAAGTCACTCGCTATTTATTTACATTTACTTATATAAAAGTAGCATCATTTAAAAAATTTAAGAATATCGAATTGATACAAGACGAGCAAAAGAGATATTTTCTTTGGATTACAGAAGTGATATTTCAACCTCTAAATCTAAACTTGATATGTAGTTCAAAATACTACTACTTAGAGGTGAGAATTGTAATTTTACTGTAAATCTTTACTTCATTTGATAAAAAGAAGAATTTGCTCTGAAATAATGTTTGAATAACAGAGTATGAATTATCGACAAATAAAAGCGATAGTACGATCCATTGTATTTGTAATCATCGTAATAGTGACAGAAAATGTTAATAATGAGATAGGATAAAAGTTAATGTTTCTTTTTATTTAATTCTACGTATAAATCAGTACTGTAGTATGATTCTTCAAACATTCCTGCAGTAACTCTTTTTACTGTAGGAATATCTTACAAGCCCCTACAGTGCAATTAAAGATGGTTCTAACTAACGGGAAATTTTAAACATAATAGCATCCAATACGTAACGACCAATTCTTCATGCACATTTATATAACGACGATATGTGTGCATGAAATTGATCGTAAATATTGTCTTCGCTGGTCAAACTGATGTGGCGAAGTTAAACCGGTCAAGCAAAAACATTTGCAAGTTCATAACATCCTTCGCGGTGAACACCTAATAACATAAATTAAGTCTGTCCGCTGATTGAGCATAATAATTATCTGGAAAACTAGATAATTCTAAGTTCTGTATGAGATCCATGACCGAATATTTACAAGGAAATACAACAGTACATTTTTTGGTCACTGACAGATTATCAATGAGACTTTTCAGTTGAATAGTCTTACAGATATTGAGAAATGGATTCACTACTTTGAACCTAAGTGATAGACAATGGCTTCACAAACCATCAAAGCAGGAAAAAAATTAAAAAATGAATAATTAGTGGGAAAACGCATTACTACAATCTCCAGAAACAAGATGGATGCGATTTTAGTGGATGACATTACTTTTAGTGGGATGGATTCTAGTAAATGAGTTGATTAAAACACTACGGAAACTTTTAATGTGACGGAGGTATGAAAAATCAAAATCAAAATTAGCCCATTTACATTAAAGATATCCTCTTATTTACATATAATTATATCCTGAAAGAAACATTTTATAATCTAGAACCATTTACAACATGTTAAAATTCAAGGAACATTTTTTAACCTAGAACCATTTTTAGCATGTTATTCTAAGTTTGCGTGTTCATTCCTATGTTATTTCTACGTATTTGAAATCTCCTTTCAGTTTTACCCATATCTCCCAATTGAGCCGTCACGTGCTCTTGACATCACTTACCATTAGATGCTACTTCCATTAACGCCGATGTCCTCTCATCCTCAATTGGAAGCTTGCTTCCATCATTCATTTTCATTCTTTTATTCTGCTCATTGTCACACAGTCGAGACGAATTGGCTGTTTGGCGTTTTCGAGCCGCGGTGACACTTTGCTGTTTGTTTGTTTGATTTTCCTCTGTGGTTGCATCTTTTTTTCCTCTGGAAGTAATTTTCTCAAAGTGTTTCTTCAAACGTTCAGTCTCTTGTCGAGTGTATTCTTCTGGATCAATGAAGCGGATAATATTTAGTTCAGAAATCTTGATAGCTGCCCGTTTCTTAAATGGATGGATATTCTTGTATAGGAAAGGGTAGGTCTTATGTATAATAAAGAGCACACTTCTTGTATCAAATAGTCTCGAATGAAGCAATTTAAATGTCTTTGTCCCCATATATTTATAGAATCTTTCTCGAAATCGTGTACCATTTTGCCTAATGGGTAAGGAAAGGAATCATCATGTTCTTTCAGAACCTCAATAATGCACTTTGGAGGAACTACATATGTAGACATTTGAGGCAGCTGAGACTCATAGGCACCTGCCTGAGTATCGAACACGTTTGCAAGCCGAATTCCTTGCTTAATGTACAAACATACACGATCAAATTTACAATCATGCATTACCTTTCTGATGATAATGTTTTCCAGTAAACACTTAATATGACCAGCAGTTATCAATACTCTGGCATGAGTATTGTTACAGTCTGAGAAGCAAAATTGAGAACCAAAATAAATTGCAAATAATGTTTCTTCCCAATTTTGCAAAAATTCAAAATTCAGTTTGCCTGAATTTTGTGCTGATAAACTCTTTAATGCAAAATATATACATATATGAAAAAATAAAAAAAAAATGAAAAAAAAAATACTGAATTAGGACGAAAGAAGACAGGTTTATAAAGCATCAAAAAATTCTCAAAATTAATTTAGCTAAATTACGGTATATTAATTTTGTTTTAACGTTAAATATATTTTAGAACGTCATACTAGTTATTAAATTAAAAAATCTTTAACAGACTGTAATCGAATTATTTTACTACCGAAAATAATGGAAAAAGATTAGTAAGTAATCTAAGTGAACATCTTCAGTTCTACGTTCAATCAATTCAATGAATGTTCAATGAATATAAATTCACATTCAGTCTTTTTGATACCAATGTACAATATTTTTAAACATTATTCACTTAATTGTGGAATTATTAAAGATAAAAAAAAATATGAATTAACATTTATCGTGTTCGTTAAAGTAAGAAACAGACCTTATTCTGTGCTTCAATTACTTATTTCATTGAAATAATGGATGGTTATCAGTTAATCTAAATATATAAAAAGAAAAGTCCTGACCCACTCACTGACTGACTGACTCATCAACGCCCAGCCCAAATCCTTGAACCTAGAAAGCTGAAATGTTGCACAGAGGTTCCCTTTATGATGTAGACAAGAAATAAGGCCGGATTTTTCGAAATTCCCACGGGATAGGGTATAAAGAGGATTTATATTTTCGCTTTAAAGTTGCCTTATCGATATATAGGTGTGTGGCGCCAACCCGCAATACATCTGAGTTATCCGGAGAAGGTCAAAATTTGCTAAATAAATAAAGTTTTTGTTTTTTGTTTTTTTTATGCTATGTATGAAAGGGTTCCAGAGCGAAGCGACGGTGCCCGGCCAGTTGAGTAATAAATATAATAAATTTTTATTCAGCTTTATAAAGTGACTATAGGATTAAACAAACGAAACAAATATGTATGATTACATAAATACACATGATAGATGAACAATTAACACATCTATTAAATATGCTAAATAGATAAAACATTAGAGACATCTAACTAATCAGTCGGTCCTTCCCTTGCGAGAATAACAGCCAGTACACGCCACCAGACGCTGGAGGGCTGCTGGAGGAAGTACCCATTGTCCACAACACCACCCTACTTCGGTGCACGAGTCAAGGATCTGATGCCTCGCTTAAGGGCATCCCAAAGGTGTTCGATAGTTTATTAATCTGGGGACTTTATGGGACACTGGAAGGCTCCAAATTCGGTGCATCGTCCTGCTGAAACACACCATGGGCTGAAGGATCCGCAGAGCAAAAAAACAAAAAAAAAAGGTATAGATGTTCAAAAAAAAGGTCAAAAATGAGAGTTACCAGGATATTCTGGTAACTCGCAATGTACATATAAGGACCTCTCCAAACATACTAAGGGATCTAATGTGTCCCATGAGAAATCCTCCCATATCATCAGAACCAAGCTGAATTGAATCCAGCTGACCTGGCTTATGCTATTGATGCCATATCCCCACACGCTCATCAGACCTGAACAGCTGATAACTGTATTCATCTTACGACTCGACGCCACTCTGCAGAGTTTCAGATATTGACATTTCCGGCACCACGCGAGGCGCAATATCCGAAGACGAGCAGTCAACAGTGACACACTAATAGGTGTCGGCTTCTACAGCTTAGAGTATGCAACGTGTGCCATACCGTTCGCTCGATGACGCCGATTGGTGATCCTACAATGAAACCAAAATGTGATCTGCGCCTCCGTTGCCACCTGTATCGGTCTCTACGTACATCTGGACAATCTACGCTGCCCCGGTCATCAATGGGATGTGGGAGGCCACCGCTTGCTCGCTGGGCATTGGTACGCCTGTCGATGGTATACTTTCGGTAGACCCTTGGTGCGGTTGCCTTCAAAAATCTTAGGGTAGTAAACACTCGGGCGATATAATGACTTATCTCACAATGTGTTCACGATCAAAATCGTTAAGGTCACAACATTTACCCTTTCGTCGATTGCGATGCACTGGAAAACTCAAAGTCCGCCTATTTCTCGATTTGGTTTGGTGTGGGTATGTTTAATCATGTGTTGTAGCGTGAATATCGACTTCCCACAACCTATACCTCAAATGTTTTGTCTATTCAGTATACTGTATACAAATCTAATTACGTATAGCATTTATACATTTAATTACGTATGAAGATAAATGTAATATGAGAGATAAAGTCAAAGTGGGTTTGTGAAACTAAATGAGAGTGAAGACGGATATAAATGAATATAGAACGTTGGGATAAAGTCACAATGTTATAGTCAAATTTGAGTGCAGGGGTAAGTATGGAGGAAAATGTAAATTCGATGGTGTAATTAGGATTTGAGATGTAAGTAGATATAGTGGATTCTGGAGATAGAAAAGGGTTTTATTTAAGGTACAGTAGATGGTAGCGGACAGGCATAGAAGTGGAGGAGGAATCTCGGGAAGCAGTAACTATTTATATTTATTTATATTTATTTATGTTTATTTTAGTGTGTATGTAATAGTTTCGGAAATCTCAAAAACTTGCATTCCTAAATATTATTTTTATTTAATGCTTATTAAAATAATAATAAAAGTATTTTAATGCTTATTAAAATAATAAATACTTTAAGAAGCACACAGTATCTTTATTTACTGGAAGAGCACGAATCTGACTTTTGAGTATTACCGTATTTTATTATGGGGATCAAAAATACATTAAAATTTATTCGAAATTTTTGGGATGATAAAAGTTTGAACGTTGATTAATCTCAAGAAAAAGTTAAAAAGCTTTAATGTAGACGATTAGTTCCTGTTAATATATTGCAAATTTAGCTGGCCTTTCTTTCTTCACAAACCATTCGTCTCGTTCTTAAACCATCGGATTTTAAACTGTTGATCCTTGAAAAGAAAGCTTTCAAAGATGTCATTTTCAATGTATCACTGGTTCAAAAGGAAAAACAGTGAATTTACAGATAAGAATTGTATGTTTCTGTGTTCGAAGAACTGAGAAAGACGACGATTACTTGAAAAATGATCTTCTCTTCAAAAGAGTAATTACTGGAGTCAGTGGAATTAAAAATTAATTGAAAAGAAGATCATTATCTATCCTTCGAACAAAACCCAAGAGTTAATCAAGCTATATAAAATGCGCCGTAATTTAAGAATGTTTTGGAATTTGAAAACGAATTAATTCGACCAAAATTATTCAACACTTCAAGATTAGTTTAACAATATCTCATGCTGCTCGTTGCGCGCTGTGTCATCTACTTCAAGCAAATGGACTGTCATTGTTATTTTATTAGGATTCCGATTACGTTTAAAATTCAGTTTGCCGTTCAAAATCTTAAAAATTATCAAAAACCCAAATAAAATGATTTAGTTCAGTTTTAAAATTCTTAGTGATTTCTCGTTTAAAGTTTAAACAGCAGCGATGTCCAGGATTTTGAGCGCGTCACGGAATATTAAGGTAAGAAAAAACAAAAATTAAAACTATTTAGTTAAGCCTCTTTCAGTATTTCAAACGAACTCTTTTTTTAAGAAATCCTTTTTATTATTATTTCTAAATTAGTAATTGTATCATCTCCGGAAATAGTTCTATGATAAAAACCTATTTATTTTTAAAATTTTAATAAAAAATAACATTTATTACGTTAGTCCTTTCAGTTTAAAAAAATGCCATTTTAAATTTCTTTTCTTTACTTTCAAACTGATTAAATGTATATGTTATAAATTACGAAATTATTTCTTATGTTGTTTCTGTAGCAAATAGAACATCTGGTTTGTTTATTTATTTATTTTTTTGAAAATAAGACCTGTTTTTGTCGAATTGTATTTATTTTAATTATCAAAATTCTTCGTCTGGTTGCTTTAAAATATGTTTTTTAATTAGGAAATATTATTGCTGTTCTACATTGAAATTCAAATTTTATGAGTTTCTCTTTGTATTTTAAGAATTGCATTTAGGGTTAATTCAGTGACCGAAATCTTTGGAGTTGCTGATGTAACACAGTCAGCTTAAATATTAAAAATTACGCAGTGCAGTAAATTAAAAGAATTTTATAAAAGTAGATTTCTCTTTTTTTCGTTTTAAATGGGTACAGAATAGAATATCACTGTTTTATTGTATTCTAATGTATTAAGCCTAAGTTGAAATAGAACATCAATTAATATCTGAAATATTTTCTCGAGATTAAAAGTCAATAGTTTGTAAATCAGTATTTAATATTCGTCAAATATACAATAATTTGGTAAATTCCAAAATTTAAGACATTCTTTATTGCTTAGCGAGTAAGTTCCAAAAAATTTGCAAAATCGAATGATCTTGCCATAAAACAAAAACAAAAAAAATTTACTGAAATCCAGAGGAGGATATTAACTTCTTTTAAGCTGTTTCGGACTTACTAATAAGTGTTACTAATTGGATCGTAATTCTGAAATTTTAAACATCTGAATTACTGCACGGCAAGAAGACTCCTCAGAATTCTGGAAGTTAAATTTGCAGTTTTGATTTTACACTAATGTCTTTGTTTTGAAGTTTCAGTTTTAAAACCTATGAAAATGATTATTTAAGATAATGTAATAGTTGAATTTATTTATTTCAAAAATTACAATCTTTATACAATTATAATTAAAAAAAGTATAAATTATTAAATCCCTGAGGAATTTAATAACTTAATAGTCGAGAAATTTAAAGACAAAACTGCAACTTTCTTTTTAAATAAAAGAATGATTTTCAAAAATCATTTAATGTTCATTTTGCAATGAAAGAAATTTTAAAAACAAAAAGAGTAAACAAAAAGAGTAAACCAACTTATTTCGAAACTTATGATAACTGTTTGGTGTTTCTGCTTTTTCAACTCCTTTGTTTGTATGTTAAATGTCATTTAAAAAGATTTTTCTTAAGATAGCTCAGAAGCATTGCTGTCACGTAAACTCGTATAAACTGAAAAAAAGTCGGACAGAAATTTCTTAATAAACTCTCTTCATAGGTCTCTTCATACTAGAGAGACCTATTTTATCAGAAAGCTTTTTGCATCCAAAGAAAGGTGGGTGGATGAATAATGTATCGGTATGTAAATTAGGATGTAGTATTTTCCTGAGATAAATACAAATAAGCGTTTTTATTTACAGAAATCTGAACTGTCCACAATTGCAATTTGCTGTTCATGGGCAATGTATCGAAATAGTGAATACATTTTTCCAGGTAACTTTATTATTTTTAAATCCATTCTAAATTCAGCATTTAAAGAAATGATAACAGAAGTTAATTAAATTCCCTTTTGAAGTATTGCATTTTAGTAATTAGACCAGAACAGGAATTTTTGGGGGGAATTTTGATTTTTTTTCTGTTTATTGGATATATTAATATCCAAATTAATGACTTTAAATTCTCGTCGATATCACTAACTTTTTTGGGGGGGCTTTTAATTATTTATAACAAAATAGCTTATTACTTTTAAATCAGCTTTTAGCTTTTTTAACCAAATTATCTGGAGTGTTAAATGTTCTCTTCAGTGATTTACCTCTTTTTGTAAATTTAATACAAGAAATGTTGAACATAAATGAAAGCTTAGACTCTTCTGCTCTTATTTATTAATGGGAAATTTCTTTCTAGAATTTTCCTTGAGTAAGCAGTTCAACAATTTTTTTCTAACAGCTCTAGAAGTTAGAACTTTAAGAAAGCTTTTTTAAGGCCACTATTTTAAAAAAACGTTGTACAACAGAAATGTTACGTAAATGTTATGTAAAAACAGTTTTGTTTTTATTTCTGAGTTTTTTTTTTATTTACAGAAAGCTAATGACTGTTATTTAACTAAATTCTCCTGTTGAAAATTTAATTTTTTTAAATCATCAGTTCAATGATATTGCTTTTGTAAAATTACAAACGAACTCTTTTAAATTTGATCCGATTTATTTTTAAAACAGTGTCTATTGTTATCGACCCTTAAATTTATCTCATCATTCTATTAAAGATATCTAAATTTCTTAATTGCAAAGTATTTTTTATCAATGCAATCACTTGGTCGTAGAATAACTAGTCAAGACCGAGGCAAATTCTTTAAAAGAGTATTTCCCATCAGTTTATCATCCATACGAAATTGAGGTTATTTGACTAAAGGCTAAATTGCTCGACCTTTCAGTTAATGAATTTTCAAATTCCAGATAAGACATCTTTACAAAGTTTCTTTTTGAAGTTGTAATTTGTTTGGGAATGAATGAATACAACGAAAAAGCAAAGCTCAATTTGAAGTCATTTCAAAAAGAATAAAGAATTATATCAAGAATGGAGAATTAACTAAAAATTAACAAGAAATGATACAAAAAAAAATTTTTTTAAATTGAAACTTAAAATCGGAAATCTGAAAATTAACACAACTGTTGTTTTAAAATGTTGGCTACTACTGAGAGAAACATGGAAAAATTAACAATGATATTGCCCAGAATTTAGACACAATCGTGATTTCCATCGTAAATAAGCTGCTATGAGATGTAACTGCAATTTTTGGAAGGACTGAAATGAAGACTTCGTGTAAAGAATTTTAGGATTATATTCTTATTTGGAGCTAAAAAAAAAACGATTTTACATTTCCAGGCATCACGTATCGGAATTATGGTTTTAGATCGCTATTGATATCTTCTGTAAACTGGAGTTTTTAATACTGTTAAGTAATTCTCATATTGTAATTAAGAATTTTCATTTATATTTTACAATAGGAAATAATTGATTACATATATTCCTGTTTATATTAGATCATGACATATATTCCTGTTTATATTAGATCATGTAAGGGAAAATTTACTTGGACAACTTCGTGAATTAGAAGAGAAATGGAAAAAAACTTTAGGAAGTACAATTGGAACTAATGAAATAGGTAAGAAAAGCTGAAGAAAAGAAAAGATAGCAAAAGTGTTAGTATAAAGACCTTTTTATAAAATAACCACTAATAACTAATATCCCATCAAGGGAATACTTTCAATTTAGCTTTACGTTCAAATCAAGTGAAGCATAAAGTTTTCTACTTACAAAGGACCAGATAATTTTTCGCTATCAATAGTATTATCAGCTTCGCTAATGATGTTCAAAATAAAACATTTTCTCGATTGAAAAAATCTACATTGTTAAGGAAATCATGCAAAACTCTTTAAAATGAAAACATGGGAATTCAATAATCCCTTTTAAGTGATTTTGCATCATCTTCGGATTTACTTAATTTTGTTTTAGTTAAAAGATTTCACATCTTCAGACTAACATAGTTTTATTACGTAAATCAAATAAGCAATGACCGAACTTCAAAGTTGCAAAATGATGTTGACTAACAATTTTAAGAATGAAGCTTTTCAAACAAATTGTTCGCCTTAGAAAAACAGATGAAAGATTAGTCACCTTAAAAGTTATTTACAGAAAACCTATCAGCAAACCATAATATTGCCAAGTTCTGTTATTTTGCTAGAGAAGCTTTATTGCTATCGTTACAATTAAAGCCATTCCTGGCAACAATCACAAAGCCCAAATTTTATATGCTGCTTTTTTTTAATACTTAAAACCCAACAGTCACTTTAGAAACTTTCATAAAAGCATTGATTTTGCCATTACTATTCTGAGTTATACCTCCACCGTTTTAAATCCGTTTTAAATTTCTATAGACCATTATTTGAAAGTGAAGCAAGCAATTTAAATCGCTGATTTTGCTTATGTCTATTGACTATCATAGTGACTTAACAGAAAGAAATCCTTCATCAATGTCGTCATTAGTTACCTAAAAAGCATAAGTTAAAGATAAGCTGCAGATTTAAATTCTAATTTTACAGTGTCTTAAATGAACTTGGAGATTCCAAGCAATTCAAGATACGATGTTTTACTGTTCCACCATCATATCGAGGGTCTCAAGCCAAAAGGTTCTATGTGCGCTTCGCCTAATTTTGCAGGAAAGCATTTTGAAGTTTTTGGTTGAAATAATGCTGCAATACCAGAAAATGAGATTTAGTATTGAAATCATTAAAGCCCAAGATAAACTAGCATGACAACCCCAATAAAGTGAAAAATGATAACTAATTCCTACGTTGCTTTAGGCAGAAAGACGCGTAGAACCTTTTGGCAAACACATCAAAAGATTAATGAAGGAGCTTGAAGGTTCTATGTGCACACAGAACCTTCTTCCATGGGCAGGATTCAGAAAACACGCACACAAAGAATGGCTCTGTGTACTGTAACTTACTATTAGTATTTTGAAAAAAACTTATTTTATTATTTTTCCTTGACTTAGAGGACCTTAATGATAGGCCAACATAAAAAAAATTAGAATAACTTTTAAAATTAAAGCATCTGGCTTCTACAATGTAATTTTAAAAAGTAAACCTTAACTATATTGTATGTCTGACAGTTCCAAAGTACACAATTTAAGCTTGCATTTTTTTTTTATCGCAGTAGCTCGACTTGGTCAGTCATGTTCTGAGTCACTTCCTTCTGGCATAGGAACATAATCCTTTACAACGGCAGACACTGGCTGATCTTTGTAGAACTGGTGGAAGTCTGTGGGAATCCCTCCATTTTCACAGAGCCGTAAAAGATTATTTTTTTTTGCTTTACTTATTGCGTGTCTTTGCAAGTAGTAGGGTGACAGCTGCACATCATCAGGATTTGGGATTTGAAAAGGCCTTCTGGTTGAGACAATTTGCTTTAGCGGCACATAGTTATCGTTGTACGTAGGCTTAACTTCCAATACAAAGGGAGTTTGCTTTTTTGCTCGTAGGCATTTCACTTTGCTGATTTGAAGTGGCAGATCACGGTTTCTATCGAGGAAGAGTGTAGCAGGAAGCAACTCTTTGCTTAATTTCTTCAGGTCGTGAAACTCCATTATGTTGAAGTTGTGTGACAATGTATGGCTTGTTTCCGAGCCATGACAATTACGTTGTTCCACTCATGAATACACACCTACATGTTTCTTGGCAAACTCAATTGTTGCATGCACACTCCATGTAAGTGTGTCCAGGTTCAAGAAACTTTAGTTAAATAGTTTCAACTGAATACTTCTGAGCAGCGTACAACAGAGCAGTAGCAAGATAGCGGTTTTTATTTTGACCACCACATGAATCCGAATAAATTCACTCGCTTCACCTAGTCTGGTAGTTTCTCTACATAGTTTATAATACATGTACCAATTTCAGTGGAGCCCCTTTTACCATCGACTTCAGTCCTTGTATAGCAGTTACCTTCGTGAGATACTTGATTGTAAATTGTCATATTATACATACATAATTTCCTTAAGTAATATAGGGTGCTCACTGCTTGGAATATACTATACTGATTGCAGGTCAAAAGTGGCGGAATAGTGGCTGTTGTCAATTTTGGCATCCTCTTTCTTTTTCAACTTTTTCTTGTGCTAACTCTTTATTTGCGATATGTGCATCCTACTTGGGACGAAAGGCACCTTCATCCTCAGCAGTTAAGAGGTTAAACTTAGTGCACTTAGCACACATCTATTTTGGGTTTATGAAAACCCAAGTTGAATTTTGTGCAAAACACACTAGGTAGGTTGTTTCCTTTACAGGTATTTTCCCTCTGCGATACATTTTTCTTTGTATAAACTGTACATTTTCTTAAGGTTCAGATCTCGGCCTAGGTAATGTCGCACAGAATCTTTTCGTGCGTAATGAGGCTCCATTCTAGGAAAAGATCGAATATGATCGCAAATAAACTGTATATCTGCTGCGCTAGTTTTGTTTGCTGGCAGGTGCCTTCCTCTTTGATCTTGTTGTACAAAATTTCCTAACTACTACTTCATTGCACCTGAACCGTTTTCTGTGAAAAATAGTACTCTTCTCAACTATTATAGTAAACGTACAATTGATTTAGAAGTGTTGAATTACCTTTAACTTTTAGTGCTCTGCTTCTTGATCTTGGTGGTCTGGCGGCAACTGAAGTCTGCAAGATGGTGACACCTAGTGGCGTTTCTGTCTTGTTGTTTTTAGAGTGCCATCTAGTGATCTTTCCAACAAGTCCGGAAACTTTGCTCTCATAGAACCATTTGGCCAGCTAAAGTTGAAGACTTTTTTGCGCTAAAAGGTTCTATTTGCACATAGAACTTTCTGGCACAGAGAAAGTTGTAAGCAGTGAAAATAGAACTTTTTGGAACAATCAGCTGACAGGCTAAATATAGCATTTCAAACAGAACCTTTTGGCGCACGACAGAAGTCACCAAAATAAACCGTTTAGCACATGAAACTGAAATTTAGCAAAATGTGCACATAGAACCTTTTGGCATGGGACCCTCGATATACAGATCATTGAAATTAAATACAAGAAATATTGACATTTATGTCACATCATTTTTTTAATTACTCTGTATGATAATTGTATAATATCTAAGAAATTACTTACTGCCACATTTGCAACTGTTCGAATCGCTTAATGATTTAACTGATGCTTTAACACCTTGTTTTTGTTTTTTTTGTTTTTTTAGTTGAGGTTCAAACTGAGAAAGATGATGAACAGATTATTTCCGATGGAATGCAGTTGCTGAGAGATCTGAAGTATCTATTTTCCACATCAGTGATTCCTCTCGGAATGTCTGGTAAATTAGGCACAACACAGCTGGCGAATCCCCATCCAGATATAGGTGACAGTTCTACAGGAAACGGTCCTTCATCCTCAGCTTCGAAACCTCGCGGAAGTGGTCTCTTCTTTTATATTCCATCATACTTGTCGTTATATAGAGCTCCTTCCAAACTGCACGACAGCAGCGATTCCTGTGACGAATGCGAGCAACAGGAATGTTCAGAAGGGCGGGATATATCCCGGATGACACCCCGATCAGCCCCAGTGAACTGTCAATTAGCACCCATTGTTCCATCACTTAACATGGAGCAGAATATGACTTGCGAAGAGAAAGCTCAAAAGAAGAGCGGAGTCATCGGATCCTTGAAATCGGTCCTTTTATATCCCTTCTCAAGTGGGGGTAACGATAGTTCCTCACTCCACTATGGCAGCGCCTGCCACGAAAAGCCTCCGGAAAAGTGTGACAAATGCGCTGGAATCCTACCACCCCCTCAACGTTTGTGCTCTTGTGTCGATACACTCAACCTTAAGCCACCTCTGGCTTCTTGTCCAGCAACGTGTGATTCGTGTTGTAAACCTACACCACTTCCTCCCTTATACCCGATTAATAAATGCCCTGTTCACGATATACAAAGGGACTCAGGATGTTGTGCTCCACCGCCTGAAACAACTTGTACTGAAGCTGAAAAGCCATCTTGTAGAAAAGAAGAGGAAAGGTATTTGCCTCCAAACGAATACTGTTCTTCTGTGAAATGCGCTTTAGATAGCCTACCAGTCGTCAAGTCACGGTGTCAAGATAGATATGAAGACCAATCAGAAAATAGTTGTAGTTGCAATTTCGAAAGTCCTATTTCGAAAATGTTGTCCTTTTCAAGTTCTAAAGACTGTCCTCCACAAACGACACCAGCAGTAACCTGTGATAGCCAATTACAAAATCCTTCCCCTGAGTTGTCAAATTTGCCCCATTGCATTGCTAAACTCTCCTCTGTTGCCCCCAAACGTTCAGAGGAAGGTGATTTGAAGAAAGATGCGGGTCATACGAGTTGTCCAAAACCATGTCTTCAGCTTCCATTCAATAGCGGCAATCAGCAACCATGCGTTTGCCAATCCTCCCAACAGTGTAAAACGCCACCAATTATTCCGGACAGATTTGGATTCGAACAATCAAAACGGTCCCTCTGTGTCTGCCAGCCGACACAACAAATATGCAACAACGACGATGATGATGATGATGACTGTGAAAGAGACTGCACGAGCAGATTTATGCCAAAAGTGTCGGCTTTTTCTAGAAAGAAGAAATCTTCTGATGAATGTAAGCCACGAAAAGAACCGTGCGAATGTGTATTATTGCCACCAAAACTAAACGCTCTTCTACAAACTGGTGAAAAACCAAAGTGCAAGCATTCAGGTAAGCCTTGTGAATGCGTACTTTTGCCACCGAAATTGGCAGCACTTCATCCACCAACTGGCAAAGTACCGAAATGCAAACATTCCAGTGAGCCCTGTGAATGTATTTTGCTTCCTCCAAAACTCACAGCTCTGACATCACCTGATGAAACATTTAAGTGCCCACCACCAACAGAGCCCTGTGAATGCATTCTGTTACCACCAAAACTAGCGGCTTTAGAATCGCGGGATGAGCAAGATCTATGCTCCCAAGAATCGTGCGATCCATGTTCGCAAGAGCCGTATGATCCATGTTCGCAAGAGACGTATGATCCATGTTCAGAAGAGTCCGGCGATCCATGTTCAGAAGAATCGTGTGATCCATGTTCACAAGAATCATGCGATCTACGCGATCCATGCGACCCCTGTGAGGAAAATGTTTCTACACTGTCCATTCTGAAGACGAAAGCAAGTAAGTTGCGATCACTCTTTGGATCAACACCAGAGCCAAAGAAAAAGGAGGAATTAGGTACTTTATTTCCACCGAAATTATCTGCATTAGGTGGCTATCCGCAAGCAAAGGAAAGCTCCTGTGGATGTGGTGCAAAATCTCCTTGCGAATGTGCCAAGGAGGAATCTGATGAATGTGAAGAAAAACCAACTTGTGAAACTGAAAAACAGCCAGTCTGCAAAGAGAAAAAAGCCTCATGTGGATGCGAGAATAAGTCATCCTGTGGCTGTCAGAAGAAGAAATCTAGTGGAAAAGAGAAAAAAAAATTACCTTGGGA
This sequence comes from Thereuonema tuberculata, assembly GCA_023159025.1. Classification (NCBI taxonomy): domain Eukaryota; kingdom Metazoa; phylum Arthropoda; class Chilopoda; order Scutigeromorpha; family Scutigeridae; genus Thereuonema; species Thereuonema tuberculata. The sequence goes on from JAFIDM010000001.1 coordinate 72,121,780, forward strand.
ACGCGAGACATCAAAGTGTGATTATCCAAAAACAAAATCTCCTTGTGAGCAGAAAGAAAAGAAAAACCCTTGGGATTGTGAAAAAAAAACTACCTGTAATCAAAAAAAGAAGACATGTGGTTGTCCTATGAAATCTGCTTGTGGACATGAGGAAAAGAAAACATGTGAAACGGAAGATAAACTACCTATTTGGCCTTGTGAGAAGAAGACATGTGTTCACGAAGAAAAACCAATATGCGGTTGTCAAAATGAGGAGAAAACACCATTTGACAGTCAAAAAGAAAAGAAAGCAACCTGCGGTTGTCAAAAAGAAGAAAAGAAAGCAACATGTGGTTGTCAAAGAGAAGAAAAAAAAGCAACATGTGGTTGTCAAAAAGAAGAAAAGAAAGCAACATGTGGTTGTCAAAAACGAGAAAAGAAAGCAACATGTGGTTG
>JAFIDM010000001.1:72122224-72149012 GCA_023159025.1 Thereuonema tuberculata
GCAACATGTGGTTGTCAAAAACGAGAAAAGAAAGCAACATGTGGTTGCCAGAAGGAAGAGAAACTACCTGTTTGGCCTTGTGAAAAAAAAGCTTGTGGACTAGCAGAGAAGAAACCAATATGTAGTTCTGACAAGGAGGAGAAAGCAACATGCGGTTGTCAAAAGGAAAAGAAGATAGCAACTTGTGGTTGTCAGAAAGAAGAGAAATCAATGTGTGATTGTCAGAAAGAAGAGAAACAAAGTTGCGGATGCATAAAGGAATGTGTGTGTTGCTGCCCAAAATCTGTAGACAGCGAAAACAAATGTGATTGGGGTGCTAAGAAAAGTGGAAAGCTAGCCTTCCTGAATGTACCAATACGAGGCGAGTGCCAAGGATCACCATTTAAGTGCAAGCCAGAGGAACAACCCCACTCAAAGTTTGGATATCCGCCTTCGTTTTCGCCACTAGACACGCAGCCTCCATCAAGTTGTCCACCGCCTCCAACAAGTTGTCCTGTCCCCAAATGCCCCCAGTCTTCTGAATCATCAAAATTCAACTTTTGGGGATCTCAAAAGTCAGAATGTCCACCAAAAGAGCCAACAAAGAAATGCGGGTGTCCACAATGTAGCGTTGTGTGCTGCTGCCCTCAAGAGTGTTGCTGTGTGTCACAAATTAAGTGCTGTCAACTCAGCTGCTGTAGTTGCGTTTCAAATAAGCAGTCGAAGAAGCAACAATCTGAGAACGAATGCCTCGATATGTTCGCGCCGACTGGTGCAGAAGAGTGCCTTCGGAAGGGATCGAAACAGAAATGTGAGACTCCCATCAAAAAGAAGGAAGAGAAATACAAAATAGACAACAATGTGATATTTGACACTTGCTCCCCAGCTCCAGTTAACCAAGCTGGATTACCATCGGGCTGCGGAAATTCTCAGCAAGCCCAAAGCTCTCAGGAAAAAAAGAAATCGAGCTGTAGAGACGACGTTCCTATACCAGTTAAGATTTGCGTCGACTAAATGTATTAGAATGCGTTGAAAGTAATCATTGCAACTCTTTTTGCAAGTTAATGTTAGTGCTAACATTTCGTTGTTTTTTTTGAAAAGTATATCAGCTTCGAGATATAAAAAAATTACTAAAAACGTAGTTTAGATAACATAATAGGAATAAAAATAATTAAGCTTTTAAAATTTTAATAACATATTCGTCAATTACAGAAACCATCTACAACGTAACTAGTTTCAATTTATTTTTGTAAAATATTAAAATATTCCTCATAAAGTAGAATGATTTATTATTTTAAGCAAAAAAAAACACTACAGTGCGGATCTTCGAAAAGATATTTTGAATTTTTTTTCAGAGATCCTGGACAAGCAGTTGTTTATTTTTAATTTATTTCTGCTATTTTTGAAACATGTAGAATCAAAATTTCTTGGGTTAAGAGAAATTAAACAATGAAACGAAGTTAAATTTATTTCATTAAAATAAGAATGTAAAGAATCATAATATCAGGACTGAAGATGTTATTTTAATTGAAATCTATTCTATTTCGTTGTTGGTGCTTTGAATTCTTATTTTAAGTGAAAATAAAATGTTTTTGACTGGATCGCTAGTTTTATTTTTTTTTTCTAAATACAATTCACAAAATTTAAGTATTAAACAGTCCAGATGTAAACTCATTCAAAAGGTCTTTGCGCCAAATTGAAAACTGCCTTTGTCGTGTAAACCTAAATGCATTAATTCTTGTTACTTAGGTAACTGCTAGTCATAGTATTGATTGCTAATACCCAAAGTCTGGTCAATGTTAGTTTCAATATTGCTATTTTATCTCAAGTTACTTATTAACTTTTTGAATGTTTTTAATGACAAATTGAAAGATAATCGGCGTAATAAAAGCAAATGAAATATATTTAGAAATGAAATACGACAGCGAAATTTACAGAATTTGGAAGTGACTTCGTCTTCTGTGTATATACACTGAAGAGCCATTACAGTATGACCAGCCCCAGCGCGCCTGTAGAACGAACGGTCACATGTATCAATGGGCGCACATGTATCAATGGCTTTCATATTAGTAGTGTGTTGGATGTGAGCTGCCGATTTAATCATTGTTTGATAAAGGACAAATTGTGATGGCAGGGCGCCTAGGAACCCCCCAAAGAAAGACATCACGAGGCTTCTGGGTTGCTTACGTGCCGCTGTCGTGAGTAGGTATCAAAAAGTGGTGCAAGGATGGGCAAAGGACGAAATCTCATCCTCCTGTGTCGACCACAGATCATTGATGCCAGAGGCTGGAGAAGACTCGCGCATTGTTCTTAGCGACCCGCTGGGCCACAGTCCGACAAATCACCCGCTGCTCAGTAGCGTAGCTAGAGGATTGGGGGCCCCAGGGTAACAAGTGATTATGGTTTCGCAAAAAAAAAAAATTCCCTTCGTTCGGGAGCCCCCTTTGCTCGGGGGTCCCGGTGGTAGCTACGGCCCTGTCGCTGCTACAACAGTGGGGAACAGGGCAAATGTTTCACAGATCACAGTTCATCTAACCCTTCTGCATATGGAACTGCTTAGCAGTAGACCCCGTGGGATCCCAAACTAACTGCACTCCATCGACGACAGCGCATGAAATGAGCAAAAAATCAACGACATTGGACCGTGGATGATTGGGGAAAAAAGTCGCCTGGTCCTGCGAATCCAGATTCCTGGTGCATCACAAAGACGGCCGAGCGCGCATAGGCATGACACCTGGATGCATTGTTGGGCGGAAACAGGCCGGTGAAGATGTGGGCTATTTTTTCAGAGGAAACTTGAGGACCCATTATCCCAGTACAACAATCCATGACAGCTGTCAGGTATCTGAACATCGTTGCGTACCAAGTTCATGCTGATGGTAGTCATTTCCAACAGGACAATGCGCCATGTCAAACTGCCAGGACCGTCAAGGAGTGATTCCAGGAAACACGATGGTAAATTTTCATTGCATGCCTCCAAATTCACCGGACATCAACTCCAATAAAACATTTGTGGTTCGAATTGAAGATGGGGTTCGCGCTACATCACCACCGCCCCGAAATATACGGGTAGTGAAGGACTTCTGTTGAGATATGGTGCCAGATATCCCAGCATACCTATCGCCACCTCATCGAATCGATGCACTGCTGTTTTGCGGACTAAAGGACGTCCTACATGGTATTAGGAAGATGGCCATAATATAATGGGCTCTTCGGTGTATATATAAAATCTGTTAGCTTGCAGTTCTTAATAACTAAAACTTTAATATAGAAAACATAGGAAACACAAATTCTCCAAACATTGCTATATTTCGCAGAAAACTGCTTTTTCTGCTTTTTCAGGCTTAATTACTAAGCAAAATAAAAACAAAGATAGACTATGTTTACAATCATTACAATCATTTGAAAGCTTCACGATTTATATAAATGTTGAATAATTTAAAAATTTGCTACGTTTAAATTACTTATAATTATTGAAAGATTTCATGATTTGCTATTTTAACAAATATTTACAAAAAATCATTGCGAAAATCATAAAATTTTCCAATAATTGTAAACATTTGTAAAAATAGCACATTAAATCTTTCAATAATTGTAAACATAGCATATCATGAAATCTTTCAATAATTGAAAACATTGTAAATATAGCATATCTTTAAATTATTCAACATTTATATAAATCACGAAGCATTCAAATGATTGTAATGATTTTAAACATTATCTATCTATATTTAAATTATTCTTTTGTTTGTTTCTATTTTACTTTGCAATTAAGCCTGAAGAAGCAGAAAAAAGCAACTTTCTGCGAACTATAGCAATGTTTGGAGAATTTGTGTTTTCTATATTATAATTGTGTTTATATTATAACTAAAACTTTAATTTCATCTCTTGCTTCTGAATATTCTCATCTTGTCCTAGATCTCAAGAGGATTATCAAGTGTCATCAGCTGCTCTTTAAGCTATTATTACATTAACACAATTGGAAAACGATCAGACTACGGTGACTGACGCAGAGAAAATGAACTTTACAAAATGAGTGTTTTTCTTACTTCCAATTTGTATAGAGTATGATCCTGTGACTGGTTTATTACATTTTTTCTTTGTTATTTCAATTCTTTATAGTTTTTAGGGAATAAATCAAGAGCAGCAGCTAAGAAAAATACTAAAACATCACAATCTTTGTCAAACCGAATCGTCCTGTTAGCTTCAGAATGCATTACTGGTGTGATTTCTAAAGGAAAAAAAACCTTAAGAGACTATAACTTTGACGAATACCTATTGAAATAGATACGAAGTAACAAACGGAATTAACGTTTGACTGCTGTAAATCATTCGTATATACAATACTCTTATTTTATTTTATTTTTATTCACCCAAAACAAAGTTCGATTTACATTTTTATATTTTCCAAATGCGCAATGGGTTTTGCTTAAAATTTGTTTACTTTTAAGTTAGATTTCAAACTTCTTGTAAAATCTAAAGGACGATTTCTCTCTGCAATTTCGTCCTGAATAGATAAATATCGCTTTTATCCATTCAGGACGAAAATTATTATTGCAGAGAGAAATTTCACGTTTCGAAAGGCTTTTTTCATCTAGTTCACTTAGACTAAATGAAAATATCTTTAATCTTAATGTGGAAATGTCGATTATATAAAGTTATTAGTAATTTCAGTTAATTTTGTACTTGTTGGTGTAACTGGAAAGCATTTAAAGGAAGAGAACCATCTCTAAAAGGAGAACGAGGAAATAGTCTCGTTGATTGTAATCCATCCAATGTCTTATTCATTTTACTAAAATTGCTCTGCTAAACTCTTCGCTGAGGATTGAACTCGAAAGCATCAACTGAATAAATTGGGACTCAACCAATGATTTCATAGAAACTAGCGCAGATTTCCGACGTTCGAGTAATTTTTCATTTTTCTGAGATATCAAATGTGTGCTTCGTAAATATGCATCTTTAATTAACCTTATTTTTAAGTCAGTTTATTATTTTTTCGTCCAAATGTCCAAATGTCCAAATGATAAGAAAATGAAAAAAATCTTAAATTAATAATGCAGGTTTTTTTTTGTTTGCTTGTTTGTTTGTTTTTATTTTAAATAATCTGAGCTGTAAAATAAGATAGAAACTAAGTTTCATTTAGTAATTCATTAAAAAAATAAGTTCTCTCGTGGATCCCAATTTTATTAAAATAACAAAAAGATCGTATTGATTATTATTGGAAGCGCAATTTTGCAATGATTTTCACACTTCGTTTCTCAGTCTATAACCTTTAATAAGAGGCAACATGATTGTATTGTTTAATTAAAAAAAATAAGAATTACTGATAATTTTGTTAGTTCTCAAAAAAAAATGGAAAATTAAAATTTAATCAATTTCATTCCGAAATAACGTGAAAATTTCTTAAGATTCTTTAGAAATCTTGAATTACTGTAGAAAAGGACGTTTTTGTTTCTGTACAAAACAAAAGGGCAAGTTCTTGCTGATTTCAATTTTAAGTTTAGCATTTGTGCATTTTTTAGGAATTTCGATTCCTATTAAATACCACAACCTTCGATATGTCATTTTATATTTAAGTATTTAAGCATTTGATTTTTTACAATTTTCTTGTTTATGCAGTCGATACTAATAGTTGTTTACTTAACTTAGGTAAATAGAATTTACGAAAGCTTTCAGGGAAATCCAATTTTGCTTCTTAATGGTTTCTAAGTGAATTTGTTGTTACTATAAGTAAGACTAAGACAAATTCAGATATGCATTGTAGAAAATTATTATTATTTTAAGAAGGTCTTGCATAAGTATATTTATTATCATAGTAACAAAACCTCTTGTCAACCTAAACAAACCATTTTTAGTTTTTCAAAAAATTTTTTACGTAATTATTAAAATATTTAAACATAAATATCAGATATCTGATTAAACAATTTTCTCTTTTCCAGATGTAAATGGTTAATTACCATCTATATAATAAGTGAGTGTTTGGTTTGGTTTTTGTTTTTTTTGTCATGAAACAAGGTCGTCATTTGTCAACGGATCCTTAACTAATTCGGCACGGAGGTTCACATGCATCCCAGAAGAATGCATGAACAACTAAACCCGGATCCGGACCAAGGGGTGTAAACATTCTTGAAGGGTACCCATATCTCTGAAACCTCTTTAGTTACAAGCACGAAATCTGAATAAGCGTTCTTGGTCAAATTTTAAAATATACGTATTAGGACGAATTTTCGATATTCGGATCCTAAGGGGTATAAACGGGGGTTGGAAAGAACTTACCTGCATGGTATGCATATTTCCGAAACAGCTTGAGTTGCAAACATGAAATTTCAGTGTTCTTCGTAAAAGTCTAAAGTATAAGTAGTCCACGAATTTCCCATACTCGGATTCTCGGGGTGTAAACCGGAAAGGGGGAGAGGGTGGGGGGGTAACTTTCCTGCAGGTATGTGTATCTCCGAAACTGCTTGAGTTGCAAACACGGAATTTCACATTAGTGTTTCAGTTTACTAAGTTTCAGTTTTTAGTTTACTTGATGTAATTTGCTTTTTTTGAAGAAAAAAAGGCTTTTTTTTACATTACATACGTAAGGCTTCCGGAGCGAAGCGACGTTAAGAAGTCTATAACATAATTTGTAACTATAACTATAATAATGTGCCTTTTTTACCAACTGGTAAAGCTTCAAAGTCATCACACAATTACAATTTCTTCGTCATCCACATCAGGACAACTCGTTTTTTTTGGGTTTTCTTGTAACCGGCGCAAAGAATGGGTATTTTTGCTAGTTGTAATAAACATCTAGAATTGGTTTCATTTCACGCTATTTCTTTGAGTGCCTGTTTATAATTTCAATTCATATCAACTGCTATCGGCAACGATTCTTAAAGGAATGAAACCAATTTTAGTTTTAATTGGTTTCATTCCTTCAAAAAATATTATATTTAATTAGTTTAAAGGTTAAGATTTTAGTAGATTTTTCAATGTTAACTAATCATTTAAGAAATAAGACCATTCAATAACCATCTAAATGAACTGTTTTTGATCCTCATCAACTGTGGAAGGTTGCTATTAAATGTATTCACCTCAAGTTTACTTTCACATCAAGAAGTACCAGCGTAACAGTTTGGAAGAAAACTACTTCCTGAAAACAGATGCATTACTAAAGATATATTTGGTTGTTTAAAAATATGTTTTTCAACATATTCTAATTGCGATATCGCCAATACACTGTAACTCACCACGAAACTACCGTAGAAGAATATTGAATATCTATGCTTCTGTTCAGAATGAATTTGCAATCAGCGGATTATCAACACTTTTCGCTTTGCCTACAAAAATATCAATTGATTGGAAAGTGAAATAATTCTAAATAAACTTAAATTTTTCTCAATCATAAGTTTGCGTTTTAATTTCAAGATAGAAATTAAAACTAAATTATCAAAAGCAAAGATGAGAATAACTTAATCATCAGACAACAACAACAACAAAACACATTTCTTCAACCAATATTTCGATTTTTTAATCAAAAATCTTTATCAAGGGATATTTATATCATATAGAAGAGAAAACTATCTTTCTCCTTCTAAAAACGATCAACAATAAGTAAAGAACTAAATAAAACGTGAAAAACAATACTTCGCAAATTCAAAACAACAAAAGTAAGAAACAAAAATGAGAACAATCAATATGTGAAAAAAAAAAAAAACGACAAACAGATAAATTAATTCAACTTACACTAAATTTAGTTTCGCTTTCAGATTCCTGTTCTTCTCCATGTATGTTTTAAAAATACCAAACGAACTCTCATTTAATTTTAATACCTTCTCTCTATTTTACACCTACTCCAATTGATAAAATAGGACTCCAAAAGCAATCTTTCAGTTGTTGTTGTCTGATGATTATATTTGAAGAATATATTTTGACGATTTTAAGAAGAATAACTTAAATTCAAAGAATGAATAGCTTTATTTATTTATTTATTTATTTATTTATTTATTTATTTATTTATGTATTTTGCAAATGCTTTAATAGCAAACAACTTCTGAGACGAGCTACTTTAACTGGAGAACCAAAAAGCAGCAACTACTCTTAGAAAGGCTTAAAAAGTTTCGAAAAGTTCTTAAATAGATTTGAGAACATTCAGAATAGGAGTTTTTTTAGCAAACGAATATACGTCACAAATTACAACCATTGTAATCTACATGACAAAAATCAAATTATAACAGAATGATAACAGATTTTGTAATTAATAGTTATGAGTTTAAAAAAAAAGAATCTACTATTTTTAAAAAAAAACTTCAATTTCGTGATTCCAGTAATGAAACATTAATAATTGTATTTCTCTCAGATAACTTCAAGTAGGTAGGTTTCATTAGTAGGTTTCATTAAAATTATTCATTAAAAATAAAAGCAGATACTTTTTTCAAGACCGAGGATTTTACTAAATGAGTTTAATTGGTTCTAGTGTAGCAGATTCAATTCCTGTAAATTGAGGCTTTCCTTTGCATCCAGCCTTTGATGATAAATCCATGATGGACATAATTGCTATCGGATACAGGCAATCTATAAGATCTTAAATTTACTTAAAGTGATCGGTTTGTTATTACTACTAATTTCATTTTTTCAAATGTGAATTGGAAACAAGATACAACTCTGTATGTAATAGTAGTTATCAAAAAGATATTTCAGTGATTTTCTAGCCTTTTTATATTACTTTTTCATTTTTAAGTTCTTTTCTAGATAACTGTTTAACAGTAAATGCACTGCGGTTATCATAAACTTATTTTGAAAAATTTACTTTTTTTCACAAATAGATGACTTTGAGTCTTCATGCGTTTGCTAGACAATTACGGCAGTCAGAATATTGTTAACTCTTGTGAAAGCCGTTACGTTTTTGTAATCGTTCCAAAGGAGGTTTAAATGAAATGTCTTTCAGAAGCACTTACGTTGAATTAGAAGGAATCGTATATAAGTCTTGATTATTTACTCAGAAATTGAAATAAGAGGATCATGAAAGGAGTTTGATTTGCGATTTAAAAAGAGACTGGAATGTTGCTTGAACAGCAAGTTGCTACGAAAAATGTCTTGATTTTGTAAGTGGAACAGTCAGATCAAACGCAATCAGTGGAAATGAAAATTAGTGATCCAGAATAAATTGAAAGTTGGATCCAAAAATATAAGTTAAAAACAGTTGATTAACCACAAAACAGTTTTGCTTCCGCAGCTCCATATTATTAAACTGGGTTAAACTTGACAAAGATGTACGTTTAAGGCTTGTAGCAAATTTTACATCCATTTACCAATAAAATTTACAGAAAAGTTATACTGGACGATAAGGAGACCATAAATATTTTCTAGAAAATGCTTGGGGAGCGTCAACAATGTCGTGGAAGACTTTTTGAGAAACAAGAATTCTTGTCAAAATATATTTCTTGGATTCCAACAGCGACTATTTTTCTGTAATCGTGCTGCTGTAAGTTAAGAGCTTGGAAAAAAAAATTATCAAGACATAAAAGATGTGGAAATAAAAAAATAAAGATACCAGAGAAAACGGAATGACACTAAAGATGATAATCCAACGGATTCCTGTTGGATTGAGGGTTAGTAAGGAAATTGAAGAAGCAAAAATATTTCTTCCAAATCAGATATAACTATTTACAGTATATTATATTTTACAGTAACACATTTTACATTTTTTTAAAGATATATTCTATTTAACTAATAACTATATATGACTCATAATAACATGCCCACATCAAATGAAAGAAACTAAATTTCTTTACTCAGTTGTTAAAATCTCACTCGTGATAAAGAATATTGGACTTCATTTTTGAAATTAGCATGAAAACAGTTCAATATGCAGAAGTTTTACCAATAGTCATTATCATAAATTCAAACATAAATTATCTAGTTCTGTTTCTATTATGGGAAATATCTCATTCTAAATCGATAGTTTTCAGTTATCTCCACAATTCCATCACTTCTGTTTAAGGATTCCAGACGTCGAGTTCCTTCAAAAGTGCACTGCTTTCATAAATTCTTTTCAAACCCACAGACAACAAACCAACAGAAAAAGATGTCAATACTGCATTTTTTTTTATGGTTACACGATATTATTTTCTTCAGTATTAAGGAAGGAAAACCTCTTTAATTCTTCATTCAAACTTCAAAGTTTTTTGATGACATGATTTATTGTGTTAAATAACAAACTTACAAATTGACTTTCGGCAAATTTAATTTCAGGTGTGTTTCTTCAGTTTAAAGCCATTACTTTGTAGCATTGGTGTCAAACTCTTGGAAGGTTTTTGTTTTGTCTAAAGCAACACATTTTCAAACGATAAAGAAACAAACCCCAATTGTTGAAACCATTGTCTGTCAATTTTTGTTTCTTCGAATATCATTACCTGAAAAATACTTCATTGAAACAAAGTCTATTATAAGCGTTTCTTTAATTTGTAAGTTGAGAATTCATGTTATTAAGACCCTCATCTACCATCCGATAATCTGTGAAAGCATTTTTTTCTAATAAAAGTGATCCTTGAATTTAAATACGAAATTGATAAGAAATTTACATTCTTACAGAAACTGAAAGGGAAGATTCTAAGTCAAAGCATACAGAGTTTTTTAAAAATATTTCTATTTCTTTATTTAAGTGCAGTTAAGACATATCGACATATTTCATCAATCTACAACTTTACAGTCTAGAATTATACGAACTATAAGATCTCTTAAAAAAAAAATACTTAATTTTTCTAATTTACATTAAAGCCTTAAAATTTATTTGCAGAAATTTGAATGAAGCTGTTAAATTTACTCTTTATTTTCTTCAACTTATTATTTAGTTTATAATTAATTATTATTTATTTTAATTTTGTTCTATTCTCTACCTAAACATTGTATTTTACAAAATCTTCCTGAGAATCTTTGCGTATCTTTATCTTCAAGAAAACCAATATTAATCTTTATTAATTAGGATATTAAAAAAAAGAAACATTCCAAAATAAATAAACTTTTGCAAATATTGACCGTGAGAATTTATACGAGGCCAAATTGTCTTCATCACTTTCAGTGGTATTTGAATAAAACTAAACACAGCAATCTTTCCTTTTTTTCTTTTCCTTGAAGCACGTGTCGTTGCAACTTATATGTTGTACACTCAAAGAAATAAAATAAATGATAAAAAAAAGTTTTGATCAATGGAATGCGTGACTTTACCATAGCAACACGTTTTCTGGGATTTGATTCGATTTCGGTGAAGCGAAAACTAACAAGAAAAACGCCAGAGAATTCCTCTCTCCTGCTTCAGTGCTGATGCTCCGACTTATTTTTTCCGCTCATCTTTCTATTTCTTTTTAAACCGTTTATAAAATTTTTAAAGAGTCAAGTGTTGACACGGAAACCGTATCCACTCACCGGTGTTTTGATGGCGGTGGCAGGCAGCACTAGGGGACCAGAGTATCCGTTCGTCGCTTCGTCTATCCTCCGGAGGCGGCGTAACCATAGCGAAGGGGGACACCGAATGACACTGTCTGCCTTGGCGAGTGCTCCGTTTTATTGCTTCGTGCTCGCGCATGCGTGCCTGCCTTCCTTCCTGTCGCCGCGAAGATTCGATTTGCTGCAAGGGTGGTAGATAGATAATTAATCGATTTCCGTAGAGATAGAAGTTAGCAGTGATACGGAGAACGACTGAGAAGGTGAGCAAAGGTACGTCTCATGAAATGCTTTGATCAGTTCTCAACCGAAAAAGAAACAAAACCCCATTGGTTCGAGCCAATACCAAGAGAATCACCAGGACAACCAATAATTACGAGTATTAAATGACCACTGGCCATTCATCTAAAAGCAATTACTGTGGGGAACTAATAAACACCATTCGTCAATAAAACCGATTTGTATTCGAACCACGTCCGACTGATGGAAACTGGATATTTGTCCTTTCATTAAATTCAGTTTTATTAAATGCACTTTCCCGCCATTCACCCATAACTCACATCTCTGACAATATATTTCAACACAATGAATATGAATCAACAGTTACTAAACGATTTTTTTGCAAATTTCATCCATTTAATAAAGATAGTTCGAAAGAATTATTCTTCTCTCATTTTTTATTATTTTTTTAAAATAATAAATTTATTATTTAAACCTGAAGGAATTTAAAGTAAATTTATTATTTTTTTTTAATAAATTTACTTTAAATTCCTTCAGGTTTGCCTTCGATTAAAATTTGCAGATCAAAAAAAATAATCCTAGTACTTTGTAAAAAGAAAAAGAAATTCTTTACCATTTTTTTTTTATTAAAAAGTTAAAAACAAAATAAATCAAGAAGTTCTTGGAAGAACTTAAGGTCTTCTTTTTTTAAATTGTTATTATCGTAGGAAAAAGTTTGGTTTTTTTTTTTATGACTAAAATAGGTCATGTGTTTTCTTTAATTTCTTTCTATCTTTAAATAAAAGTATAATATATTTGTATTTACAGAGAATTTACAACTTTTACATTTGACATCTGTTTGATTAAAAAATATGTATGGGAAATAGATTCTGTCATCACTAACTTAATAGGACGAATTTTAAAATTTCTTTTTTTTTTTTTATGATTTCAAATAAAATACATGTTATTTGAACTGTATTTAATAAAGGTCTGAAGTTCGTTCATTCTTGCCAATTGGTTAAATAGCAGCTACATCCTTTGTTTCTTAATTCAATAGTTATTCATTGATCATTCCATGAAAGGAAACAAAACAATTTTAATTCTTTCTCAATATTATTGATGACGAAAGAATTTAATTGCATTTACTAAATCCAATGACCCCGAGATATTGTAAATCACGCCAACTGTCAGCCTAATTTGTGATCTATAAATTCAAAATATACAGGGTGTCTATAATTCTGCGATTTCAGATGGTGGCAGATAATGGTGGTCAATATATTGAACATGTGATGTGACTGTACCCATATCAGCGCTATACTGCATTGCCATGGTCAGCATACACCCCTACAAACGCCCCCGGTGGTGAGTTTTGGAACTTTTTTTTTGTTTTTCAATGAATGTTCTTCCCATGGCGTCATTAAGACTCACTGCAAGTTTGGTGTTATTCCGATAAGTAGTTTTTACTGTAGAGTGCCTGGAATAAATGATCTTTAATTAAAGACACGCTGTACTTTTAATAATAAGGTTTTAAATTTAAATAAAATTGCATATGAATAAATAAAACTAATAAAAAACTAATAAAAAATGCATTCTGGACATTTTTTTTGAGGTTGAAAGATCATCGTTTGTTTTAAAACCTTCTCGAATTTAACGACGGGGACTTAAGGGCGTTTGACAGTCAAGGGGAGGTGGACTTTTAAACAGATATTTCACATACAATCTGTAACAGATATGGTAAGAGAAAAATATCAATTAAGCAAAAAGTTCTAAATTCATTGTTACATACTGGAAGCCAATGCTTGTTTAAGAGATTACGATGTCAGATTTCGTAAGGAAGTTGACCTTACCGAAATAATTCTAAATCGCACAGGATTATAAAACAATATCTACTACTATGTTAGATTAGTAGATATTGTTTTATAATCCTGTGCGATTAAAGAATATTGATAAGAAATTGTAAAACATTTTTTATAACGACATTTAATTATGCGTAATAGTTACTATTTCATTACTTTTGAAAAATATTTATTTTGTATTAATAAAGTTGGCTGGTAATTTAAAATGTTTATTTATTTTGGAAAAATAACAATCTCCGTTGGAACGCTTTTTTTCTTGGTCTTTTACGCCGAATGCCAAAGCTCCAAGGGAATCTCTTCCTCCTTCACTTCGAGATTGTCCAGCACATCGCGATCAGATGCATCGAAGAGAAATCTTCTCCTCTACGGAAGAACCTTCCGACAGCGTTGGGTCTTTCTCGGAGCGCTTTCAGTATCGACGCTGGCTTTAGGATTCGGAAACAGAAGGTTGATTTCTTTCTCGATACTTTGAATCCTGTTGAAGCTTTCATTGTCGAGAAAGGTAGAGTACATCATTACTGAAGACACTGAAATGCATTTTAAGGGGGTGGTGGGAGAATAGGGGCTTCTCTTGTTGAATTTATCGATGGACATCAGATGTTAGAACTCGGGCAACTCCAACATTGGGCTTAAGGGCATTCGATAGTCGCGGAGAGGAGAGCTTTTAACAAATATTTCATGCGTAATAAAATTATTAATAAAAAGGATTAAAATTATTAATTAAAATTTTAAAAGGATTAACATTCTCAGGCATTTAGAAGAATTCAAATTACTTTTTGAAAAACACAAGAACAAAATAGTATATTTTTTCCTAGTATTTGCATAGGATATTCTGGTAACCAATAACATTTTAGTTAATAATTTAGTAAATAGGATTATTTATTCTGGTGAATAATTAAGTATATTGTGGATATTTTTATAGTTGGAAAGATAGAAAATTTCATTGGAAGCGATTCTTCTTGGATTATCCGTGCTCTTAAATAATAACCAATATAAATTCCTAACCTTATTTACTGTCAACGCAATTTACTGTAAATTCAAAGAATCACCAAGCCAAATTGTTAACAGTAAATAAAGTTAGGAATGTATGTTGGTTGTTATTTAAGAGCACGGGCTGATTGTTTATTTTCATACATCACATATTATAAACGATATTGTGAAAGATATTGAGAGGAAACGATTGGAAATGAGCACAATAGACAGATTTGGATCAAAAGAATGAAGCCGAACGTAAAAGACGGTCAAGAGCTAAGGAGACAACGGAAAAGACACAAGAGAGACAGAGGTTAGACGCTGAACGACATCAGGCAGAGAGAGAGAGAGAGAGAGAGAGAGAGAGAGAGAGAGACAGGGATTTTAGGTCCCCGAACTCTACTTCGTCTAACATCCATCTCAACATATCTCTTCTTCAAACATCTATATCGATCTATTTGTACATGGGG
Organism: Thereuonema tuberculata; assembly: GCA_023159025.1. NCBI lineage: Eukaryota > Metazoa > Arthropoda > Chilopoda > Scutigeromorpha > Scutigeridae > Thereuonema > Thereuonema tuberculata. The sequence goes on from JAFIDM010000001.1 coordinate 72,137,145, forward strand.
GCCTAGTTCAACATATTAATTAAAAATGTCCATTATGCACATAAATAATTAGAAAATGATTAATATTATGAATAGTTACAAACTGATTAACTTTCTCATGTATTTTGAGGTTTTTTTTTCTTAATTTTCGAAAGAAAACAAAGGATATTATTTCAATTTTAGCTAATGGCTTTAGCTAGATTTAAAGTGTGCGCGAAAATGGACTTAAACGGTTTGGGACCGTATGGTTTAACCTGTGTAACATATTATTTAACTAAATTTTAGTTTTATTTAATACTAGTATGTAAATAAAAGGCCAACATACTAGTATTAAAATTGAAAATATAATTTAAAAGTTAAAAATAATCACACAAGATTTTCAAAACGACCAGCGTTTCGTTGACGAGTCTTGTGTAATTATATTTCAATAAAAATGAAAATAGCTTTATATGTACTGTTCATATTAAAATGTCAAAAATTAAGCCGGTAAATTATTTAGGTGCACCGGTTTAATTTTTGACTTTTTAAATATAATTCAATATCTGCTTGTTGTTGTGTTATCAGTTAAACTTTTTATTCTTTATGGTTAGAAATGGTTAAAAAAAATTGAAAGAAAAAGGCGAGAAAATACGATTATTCCATTGATGTTCTTCAAATTGAATGACTTCGTCTACATATTTTAATAGCTAAAAGTTGACATTAAATTTAGTTCTTCAATGAAATCAAATGGTTATATTTTAAGTAATTCTACAAAGTAATTACTGAGGTTAAAAAATTGTTCAAATGAGTTTTCATTAACAACTTAAGCAGGGCGAACACCATACAAATAGGTGTCGAGTTGTGTGACCAACTTGACGTTAGCGCTCTTTTTGAGCACAGTTGGTGTTGCATTCCGGCCGATTAAAGTTGGCCAATTTAAGTTGTTTTATTTCCTCGTCGAGTCGGGCGGAAATTACTCAATCACAGGGCAGCTTTGGAACACGTCAGTCGTACGTCACGCCCATTTGAAGACGTGCCGTCTCTGTTTTTCTCCCTGCTTCAGCTCGACGGCGAACGATACTCAATGCTCAATGAATATCAGAGTATTGTGATTGTTTGTCACACAGAAATAAAGTTTATACTGAAACGCATGAAGTCTATGCGTCAGAATTTATCAGAGGATTTGTTAAACCTCGATTTTTTTCAAAATTTCACAGCATCGGCAGTGTTCCCATGGAATTCTGGGATAGCCGCTCGCTAGTGGACGAAGTGACGACATAATAGGGGAAGACGTGATGTCATTGTTGCCACGGGAGGATAGATTGTTATTGGCTATTGGTCGTTACTCTTGCATCGAAATAATACCATTACCTTCGATTCCATACCGGCTAATAATTTTGAAAAAAATATTTATCATATATTTGAAACGACATAACCGCATTTTACTTGACGTCACACATGACGTGTTTGAAATCTGCGTTGTCTTGGGTTGGTTGTTCGCCCGACTCGAGTTGGCAGTTGGCTGGTGATCGCCCCAGACAGCCACAGCCAACTTGCTGTCGGCCGACTAGTTGGACCAACTAGTTTATGGTGTTCGCATAGCTTTAGGCTTTCGCTTAGCCTCACGCTTTTGGGACCATTTCCTTAAGATTAGTGAATTTCTTTTTTTTGTTTTTTGTTTTTTTTTTGAAGTGGAAAAGCAAGACAAGGAAGCAAGACTCAGGAAGTCAAGGTCCAGCGGGTTCAGAAGTTATTAGCGGGACACATCCATCCGGAGATATTGTAAATGGCGCAACTGTCAGTCTAATTTGTGATCTACAAATTCAAAATATACTTTTAATAACTAAAGAAATAAAAAAAAATAAGGTCTGCACATAAATAAGCTTTCACGCCTTTGAGTTTCTCATCAGAGGGAACTTGGAAACGTCGTTTTGTCCTCACTTGGACTCATCAATCAGATCCGTCTTCGATAAACCCAGAAAGGCGTGAAGAGAGAGATCACCTTCTCTCCCAAAAGTGACCTCTAAACAAAATAAACAATAATAAAAAATAAGTGCATCATGTATAGTCAAGAAACCTTTGACCCAACAATAGTTAGGTACAAAAGGCCTTTAATTAAAAAGAAAATACCAACAAAAAAAAAGCCAAATTAACCATATAAAATCAAATTTAACCTGCAGAGAAATCTTTAAGAAATAAAAAAAAAAAAATAAGGCCTGCATATTAATAAATTTTCACTCCTTTCTGGGTTTATCATCGCTGATGAGTTCCAATCAGGACGAAACGGTCGTTCCACATTCCTTCTGATGATAAGCTCAAAGGCGTGAAAAATTATTTATGTGCCAGTTTTTATTTCTTGAATGATTTCTCTGCACGTTAAATTTGTTTTAGTACTTTTAGTAATGTTTTTAAAGAGAATGAACACCGTTGCAATATAAATGGCTGTGAGTAAATATCAAGTAAAAAATAGAAGTTATTACTTTAAGTAAAAAAAAATCAAGATTAAATCTCCGGAAACTACATATAAAGCTTCCTGAGACTGACAAAAAACATTATTATCGATCATTGCATCCATAACAATTCTCATCTATTCAAAATGCAAAAAAAAAAAAAGAAAGAAAGAAAGGAAGAAAAAACATAGGAATTTTTGAAGTGTATAATACACAGGAGACTGCAGCAAAGAAGTTACAGTGGTTAAGAATGTCCACACTGAAAAGTCTATCCCTGAAGATACAGTAAGGGTGGATCCAGTGCTGGGCTACGAACTGGAGGATTCAATTCTCTGCTATGATCGGGAATCTTTCTTCCAGACGGATCCTACGATTCACCCAACCCTCTGTCAAATGAGTACTTGGTTTCTTACTCGGGAATTAAAGACCGGCGGGCATCGGGCTCACCATCCGCAATCGCTGGGAGTCTAAAACCTTTCGCGCACGCTAGGACCTGCATGACCGGTTGTGCATAGTTTAACCTTTAAAGATATAGTGATTCACTGATCGTTGTTTTAGAAATCATTAAAAAGTTTCAATTGCTATTAGTAATACGGTGTAATTAGATAGAAGAATATTTAGTATTTTTTACCTTAACAGAGGAAATTGAATTCCAAAGTGCCTTGGAGTCATTACTTCAGCAAATCGGAGCAAGTGATTATCAGTCAACAACAGAGGATCGAAGGATAACGAATTAGTCTTAAAGATCCTCGTGGTTGACGATCATGAAACAGAAGACATGGTTTTGTGTTCTTAAACCACGCCCTTATTGGAAACTATATTTGTAAATAAGCTTCGAAATTTTATATTAACTTCTTCCACACATTTTTCTTTGTTAGTAGTAATAGTTGTGAATATATAAAGTAAAGGAAAATATTAACTTCAATTAGTAATTATGTGATGACACAGTGAAATACATATATGTAAGTAGTACATACATCATTTTTTAGTTAGCCTAAGTTAGTTTTGTTACAAAACAGTTAACAAATAATAAATGGTAACATTATCAGACGTCAGAGGCTGTAACATAGTACTGTTCAAGACAATAAACAAAATAAACAGTAGTATTTTAGGATGAAACTGTGAGAATCAATGATACAAATTTATGTCGAAGGAAAATGAAAAATCAATGCTTTCCTACAAGAATCTTTTAGAAATGCATAATGAGGATAAATAATGCACAAAATTCGGCACAAATAGACAAAGAAACTGAGCTGCTTCAAATACTAAGCTCTAAGCTCGAATCAAAAATGATTCCTCAAATTCATTGCATCGGAAATAATAAAAAATGATGTTCATCAAGAATTTAGATAAAAACTGAAAGCCTTCGTCTTATTAAAGAGAAAAGCAATGAGCTAAAATGTGTTCCATCCACATTTAGAATTAAAACAGTAATAAACTTGTTTTAAGTTTAAAATAATCTTTCTTTTTGTTTTTAATCGTAAGTTTTCCTTTTTGACACTAAAATAAGTTGAACATTGTAAAGGTTAAATTTTCCGCAACTGTCATTCACTTTTAATGTTGAAGATGTTTTATTTACATTTAATTCATTCATATTTCATTTCTATCCGTAAAGATTTCATGGAAGAATAAACTTACCAAAACTTATTCTTCCATGAAATCATAATAAGAGAATGCTTTCGAGTTGTAATAGTGAATTTTCCGGTATTTTAAAATCAAAATATTCTGTGCAATTCTTAAAGCAATCTCCTGTAAGTAATACAAAACTCAAATAGAAAGTTAATGAAATGTTGTGTCTGGCCACTACAAGGAAAGAGTTCAAGGAGATTCTGGAAATAAGTTAATATTCACGGAATCAAATCATGACTACATAATTTTAAGGAAATATTGAATAATATATAGACTACTGATCTCTAATTCACAATTTCAAAGAAAGGTCAATCATTAATCAGACAGAAGGATTCTCACCAAAATAAATTTTTAATTTGGATTAGAGCAAAGACATTGTGGGGCTCAAGTTTTGAAAAATGCAAAGATATCTAGAGCAGAAACTCTCTCTCCCCTTTGTACATAGCATCAGCTGATGGAGTCTACTCATTCCTCTTTCCATTTTGTTCTCCGAATGCGAACAGAAGATGCCAAGGCAGTCCATCCATCGACGACAAATTAAAAGCCGGACGATCTCTTTATAAAATGGTTCTTTTAAGAGTTTTTTGGGTTGGTTTTTTTTAGGGGGAGGGGTCGGGGATATAGTTCAATAAAATTCATTTCTTTTATTAATTCATATATATCAAATACAGACACAGATTCATCAATCTATAGCACCAAATTACTTTAAATTCGAACAAATACTAATTCCTGATGATCGCACAAAATTGATTTAATCTCTGAATTCTTTCGAATATATAAGTATTCTTTTTTTTTTTTAACGCTAAATACAATCACTGAAATTGTCTTTCTTTGACTTTCTCAGCTTTTGGTATCGCTAAGTTCAATTATTTACACATTATCAGTTTCCTGTCATATTGTTGATAAAACATATGCTTTGAATAAATCGAGATATTTGAATTCCGAGTCCATCAAAAATTAAAAACTGCTTTGATCCTGTTAATGACATTGTTGATGACTGTCATGCCAGAGATCGTATAACTACGTTTTTCTTTTTCCTTTGTCATTCTCTTCCTAATAATTTTATATTAATTTATACCGAACATGATTGACGATATCTTGTCAACAGATTAAAGGCTTTTATCAGTGAAATCATTAAACAAGATGTTTTTTAATGCTATATCGAGTTTGTGTGATTTTTTTCCATAAAATCCTCAGGTTCACTTCAAAGGTTGATGCCTCTGATACCCTCTAAAGTTATAGCACTTTTTAATTTCATGTATCCTACTTTTTTTTTACCTTTTATTTAATAGTTCAATGCGGAAGCATTGACAAAATGCTATGTCCCCTTTTGAGGAAATTTGGAACAGCCTGAAACAAAACGCAAACACGACTCAGAAACTGAAGTAACAATAGAGGTTTAGAAAACGTGAACGTTTCCTCATTCAAAATAAGTACATAAATAATAAGTACAAGCTCCATTTACAAAAGATTGTTGTTTTATAAATTTTCATTTATATTTTCATTTAATATGTGTTTCCTCAGACCTTAGGATTACACAGAGAAATTGTATTTTGATATTAAAAATTATTTATTACATGTGATTCAATTTTAATTATTTTTTTAAAACCATTTTTATTTATTTATTTATTTATTTGTTTTAAAACCATTAACACCAAACATAATATAAGTAAATGCGCACATCATGAAATCTTTGGTTCGAATTAAATGATTCATACCCACTACTTCAATATTAACATTCCAATATTTAGCAGTTTCGAGCAAATTGATTAGAAAACATTGATATAAGGTAATTGAGTTAGTAATTCCTAAAGTAAAAACAGCTTTTAATGTGAGCATGCAATACTTTAAAGCCGTGCTCATTTAACTGTGTAATTTTGTTTAATACAAAAAATGATGTTCAAAATACAATCGCTCACTCACCTGGAATAACTCAAAAGAAACAGTTTTCTTATAAGTATTTGTTTGTTTTTAAGTTGTTTAAAGCTGTAAGTGAAATATTAGTCGGCATGTGTTTAGCTCTCAAGAGAAGATCAATAAATAATAATGTTGAACAATATCTATTTTTCAATAAATATCTATTATCTATTTTTTTTTTTTTTGAGCAATGCCTTACAGACAAATGAATGCCTTCTGAAGTTTTCTTTTTGTACGGTAAATTTTTTTATAAACATTTGAAAATTTATTAAAAATTGCTTGAGTATATCAAAGGAAATAGTTTTCTCTCTCACAGCAGTCGCTCAAAACAAACGTTGAAGTTTTATTACCAAAATCCTTCTTTTTTATTTAAAAAAAAAAAAATATATTTTTCTGTTGAGTGTTTTGTTCATTTCTGCTCTGATAAATGAGCTGTCATGTTAAATCTCTTTTAGCGATGATTGATTTTGATTCGTCACTGAGATTGAACGTAAAACAATCACAATCCAAATGGAGTTCCTGGTATTTTGTTTTTCATTCATAAAATATCAATGGAAGGAAAGAAAACCAAAACCAAATAAATGCAAGTCTGAATTGGTTGAGCTGAATAGATTTCTTCAAGTATTTAAGAACTTTTACTTTAAAAAACATCCAATTACAAGATCTGTCAATTTGACAGACTAATTAGTTTGTTTTTTTTTCTTTATTTCCCTGGCTTTCTTTGTTCTAAGGCTTTCTTTGTTATTTTGAGCAAAGTCAAGTAAGAACTCAAAAAAATATTAACTGTAAATTTTTAATAAAATTACGCACTTAAAATTCACTCCATCAATGACGTCACGTAGCATAGGATTACGTACATGACAAGAGCTCTTTGAAACAACAAACCGAAAGCATTCGGATTTTAGGATTACTGGCAAATTAAGTATGACGGTGAATTTTCGGACTTTAAGATTCAAGAACGAAATGAGTCTAAATTGTTTAGATTCTTATTGTAAGTTAGTAGCTTATTAACATTTCTATTTACATGTTTCCAATAACTAAAAAATCAGAAAAAAATGGAAAAGACGGAAAGTTAAAAATTAATCGACATAAACGAACAATTTCTTCATCTGAATATGATTAATTTTCTGAGAATGAAAATTGTGTCATGTGAGGTTTTGAATTCATTTCATTCTGAAAAATTAATCTTAAGACGTAAACTTAATGATTGGGAAATACACTGTTGGCCATTAAAAGTGCAACAGTACGAAAACCAAGATACCAAAGCCATATTTATTTTACAGATAACTTATGTTACTTATTTGTTATCATTTACGATAACAAATAGAGCTCGATACAACTTGCGGAACGTAAAGAAATCAGTATGTTGTCTGGCCACTATGGGAGACATACAATAACGTCTGCTACACAGCCCATTGATAACAAATATAGCTCAATACAATTTGCGGAACGTAAAGAAATCAGTATGTTGTCTGGCCACTATGGGAGATATACGATAACGTCTGCTACACAGCCCATTGATAACAAATATAGCTCAATACAATTTGCGGAATGTAAAGAAATCAGTATGTTGTCTGGCCACTATGGGAGACATACGATAACGTCTGCTACACAGCCCATTGATAACAAATATAGCTCAATACAATTTGCGGAACGTAAAGAAATCAGTATGTTGTCTGGCCATTGTAGTTATTCTTTCTGTATTTTTAGCAATCTAATTTCAATTTGTTGTGAAAACTGTTGTAGATGTTTTAAAATTTATAGAATCATTACCAGCACCTACAACACAGGTACTTTTATGTCACCTAGTAGGACTGGTCTTGTATAATAAAACTAGCAATAAATAAATAAATAAAAAAAATTAAGGATTTCATTTTTATTTTGGAAAGTTTTATTGTAAAACAGATGATGAAATGTTTTTGCATAGACTTTATTTTTATTAAGAATAAAATAATATCTATTTGTCTTAATAAGTTCTATAACTTTTTAGTGAATCTTATATGGTCCCTATGAGTGGGGGAAATATAGAATGAGGAATCACATCGCCATTAACACAGCTCCGATCCGTTGTTGTATCAGCAGAGTAACAGTGATTTAAACTTTAATCCTAAAGTAATCTATCAGATTGTAAATTACGTAAATAAGTTATTTTTCAGTTCGCAATTTTTTTTTCTTTCTTATAAAAACAATATAAATATAGATATTTCATGTTTCCGAGGAAAGTAATCACTGATATTCGACCACTAATTCCCTTATATAATTAAGCCAGAAGCAAATTGTTACCGATGTTAATTTATTCTTGAATGTTCTTCAATGTATACCATTTGGACAGACAATGATCTTTATTTAAAGAAATCTTTAAATCGACGTCGCAGTTTAGATAATATAACTCTATGACAATTAGCGACTACGTTTCTTTGTTATCCTACAAGAAAAACTGGCCATCTGGTGTGGTTTTTCAAAATTACAAAGCACCGCTTATCCTAATGTATAATCGTATTAGAAAGATAAAAAGTAAAAAATAGTCGCCTATTGTAAAGAAAAACAATATTTTTTTAGTTTTATAAAGGAAAGGAAACCTAAACTACGGATAAGCTATGAAATTAAAAAAAATTACAAAAATAAAAAGATAAACTATGTCTTTTTAAAATTACTATAAACAATTAAAGAGAATATTAAGTTTGAGAATAGAATAAAAAAGAAACAATGATTATCATTATGTAATATATGAAGAATAAATGGAAGAATGGAAAAAAAAATTAGCAATACAATATACATTTTAACTAAAGTGAAAAAAGATGAACATTTTTTTTTATTGTGCTAAGGTTTTTTTCTTATCCTATTCTTGTACAGACAATCCTAAATCAGGATACTGCCCTAATAAGAAACCTGCTATAACCCTAGAACTGAGCGTTTACTTTGCCAGATTGGAAATTTAACAGCATAGGACAGTTGTGTGTTCCAAACGATCCAGTAAAAGTATTTAATATAAAAAGATATTCAGAGTGTGAGTATTGTAAGTAACAAACATTAATGCTGTTAAAAAAACACAAAAACTCTGCAATAAAAACTGAAACCTTATGAGGAAGATGAAGGCAGCTGTTAAACGTTTAAAGTCTAATTGAACATTACTATAAATCTTACATCTGTCATGAAGATGACAACATAGATCGGCAATGAGTAGTTTTCCTAAATATAAAATGTGAAGTAGGTTATTTAAAATCTGTAGCCTGAAAGTTTGACTCTGTTTTATCTTTTCCGCCAAAATCTAAAGCATCAACTCACTAAAACAAAAGAAAACTAAAAATCATCTTGTTACAGATTCAGATAGACTGAATTAAACTTGGATAAAACACTTTCCGGAAAGTAGCATTTCACCTAGAGGTTTGCATCCTTCTGAAATTCTGATTCATTGAAAGGCTACAAATAAGAATAATTTAGAGTTTTGTTCGCATAAAAACAAAAAAAGAAGTTGAATAGCAACTACCACCAAAATCTCAGAAGGACTTAGAGAAAAGAATTTTTTCAATTTCATTTGTAAACGCTGTAGACTTTCGTGTTTTATTTTTTTGTATTTTGTTGAATGTGTTTTGATATTTAAGAACTGAACTCATCATTGATCAGGAACCCAACCTAATTCGCTTTAATTGTGCCATCTATTGAGTGGACTAAAGTAGATTCAACAGTTTTATATTATATAACACATTTTATTATTAAACATGACAGCATTACATTACGTATAATTACTCCATACCTTTACTATAGGTCCTTTCTCCTACAATATTTATTATAATAAAAAATCTTCAACATCTCACAATTAAACGTAATATTTTACATTTATTATTAAAAAGCAAATTTTTGAGGCGAATATGCGTTCCCTCTTTCTCAAGCCTATTTACAACAATAAGCTAGCGAATTTTTTTTGAATAATCAAATTATTACATGCTACCAGTATTCACATTTTGTTATATGTCTTTTAAATATTTTGTTAATATATATAAAAACTGAAACCTTATGAGGAAGATGAAGGCTGATGTTAAAAGTTTGAAGTGTGGTTGAGCATTACTACTAGCCTGAAACGTTTTATCTTTTCCGCCAAAATCTAAAGAATCAACTCGCTAAAACAAAACAAAACAAAAAATCATCTTAATAACAATGGATGAGACCAAATTATTTACAAGTGACATCCTGGAACAGCTGTTTCACGCTCGTTGGCGTGAAATGGTCTCATCCATTGTTATTATTATTAATTCAAACGCGCAGTTTGAATTTTATTGCATTAAAAAAATTCATTGCGGCCTGTACATTGATGGCACATGAATTTTCTCACTAATGGTTCATTGGTGAGTTTTTTATTGTTTGGTTTATCCTTTGAGGCACCACTGCGCTTCCGATATAAAAAATCATCTTGTTACAGATTCAGATAGACTGAATTAAAGTAGAGACATAACTCCTAACAAATACCAAATATATAAAAACATAAATAGCTAATAACTTCAAAAATCATCTGCGGCAGATGAAGCTAGTTTCAGAAATATTTTTTATTCTTCTATTTCTTTAGAACTTGTATAATTACTTTAATATTGTAATTTCTTTCTTTTTACTTTGTTATTAATGTAAGGTGATTTCATTTTTTATTTATCAAATTCTGGTTTTCATTTTGTTCCTTAGATATAATTTTTATTACTTTGTTTAATTTTCACGCGTCTCTGTTATATCATTCAATTTAGAATGAGGCTTCTTAAGAAACCTGAAATATCTGAAGAGGCTACAGGGAGTCAGTAACATTCAGGATTAATTATTGGTCTTTGGACGAAGCATTTTCACTCCTCATTTTTTTCCTGCAAATTATTTAATAAGAGCAAGTCTTCGTTCTCATGACATCCTTAAATGAATAATCCTGATTATATATTAACTTAAAGTTATTTTAATTTTTATGTCAGCTTCGAATGAAAATCACACATTTATATTTTTATTTAAGAATTTTCATTTCTTTTACTGTATTCTTCTTATTGCATCGCTTTTATTTTAATTTTATTTCGAATGCTTTATTTGATATTTATCAGTTGCTCCTTCACTTCTTCAAACGTAATCAACGGGTATAACCAAGTCGTCTTCCAAGAAGCAAGGGACTGTTCCTTGAAGGCGTAATGAAAACAACATTGGTTCGGGATCCATAATCAAGCCTACATCGCAAGTTTTCGCGAAGAAAGGAAGTGCTTTTCATTCATTTGGGAACAATAATTCTACGGCTTTCGACAGGAATTCACCATTTCATTTCATGAGAGTTCCGATCTAGTCGTTGTTTTCCAAATTCCTCCGCTGACAAGTTCTATCGCGACTATTACGTCTTTCAGCACAGTTTCCAGTAACAGAAATACCATGCTCCCACGGTCGCCAAAGACATTACTTCAGAATAACTGCCCTTCCTTTTTGCATAGTTTAACAGCAACCATTGAAAACACAACTGGCAGATGCAGAAAAATTGTGAGCGGAAAACCAATAGTGTGAAGAAAAACGATGTACCATATCGAGATACAATGTCCTCATTGAATTTTTTACCAATTCACAGGTTGCGACCAATTGCCTTTGATGGATCGAATGTAGCATGGGAAAGGTGTCAAGTATAGTTGCCTCTGCAACAAAATGTGTGTGGAGTATTTCATCAAAAGAGGTCATGATGTTATAAATAGTTTGTTTTCTAATTTTAGAATGTTAATACGGACGCCAGAGCTAATGGCTACCAGCTGCCTAATTTTTCAAATATTCTGTATCCGGAATCTCTTGATGCCGATTTCGCGCAGGATGATTCACCTGAGTGCTATGAACAGTAGATACCCTTTTCGATCTGACACTTTGCAACTGGTGATTATGTATTCCTGACTTTGGGAAATGTCTATGGCCCGTGAAGAAA